>JAEMWC010000074.1:677500-832500 GCA_016490735.1 Pachyseris speciosa
GTGCTTGTAGTTTGTGCCGCATGTACAGGACTGTACAGATCCGACACGAATTTGGCAAAAAAATTTATATGAAACTTGCTGGGAGGTCGCAATGAAATATGCGAAATATAAGTCAGGGATGAGTTTGAACAAAATTCTGCCACCTGAAATGATGATGCCATCTAATGAATCAGAGGAATAAAAACTGTCCTCAAAACTGTGAGGACTTTCTCACCATCCATATTCGCCCACCGCACAACGCCGTTATTATATCTCCCCTCACACCACCCCCATCCCACCCCACAACGCCGTTATCATATCCCACTTTCTCACCGTCCTTACCCGCCCACCATATTACCCCCATCTTCTCCCCTTACATCACCCCTATCCCACCCCACAACCTTATGCTAACCTGACTAAGACGTCTATACCATCCCTCACCGCTGCCATATCCGCTGGGGAGAATATGTTTCCCGTTTCTATCCTCAATTTGACCATTGACACAATACGATTCACCCTAAGCTAGGGATTTGACCTCAGTGATTTGGTCCCAAGGAAGTAATTTCCCGCTTACTCAGACTAGGCTCGATTTCCGCCGCTCACTCGGGTCTGCGGTTTCCTCCCAAACCTCTTTCTATTGGCTTCGTTGGTAGGTGCATTTGTTGCTATGGATTTGTACTTTAGAAAAATTTCTCCCTTATTAGTTTTGACAACGTCGTCTGTTATGATTATTGCATGGAATCACGAACACCATCGGTAATTTATGGAAAGAATATTTCAAGCTCTAATCGAAAAGTGAGTTTCAACTTACCGTGTAGCAGACAGGAATGTTACTGATCTCCTCATGAATTAAACACTGTCAGTCTGTTGAAAGGTCCCCGCTTGAGCTATACTCGCGCGTCATATTGACCCATATTCGGGTAAAATGAATAATATTGAGCAAGAGTGGCCAAGGGTCTTCGATGCCGAGTAGGATCACGGATGTGAAATTCCTGATAACAACACGAAACATTTTACGAACGTTTAATGTGTTTCCACTGATAGATTTTTCGGTAACACCAAGTGACCGTTTTCCCATAAAAATGGGAACTTTCTCCCGTAGGAACACCCGGTCAGGACACCCACGGCAACAGTGTTACCGACGGAAGCGTTTCCGTTTGATATACAACCATTCTTTTTTCAGGGGTACTGAGAAAAAGCTGTACTCATGGTGCATGAGATAGCTTTGTACCTATTTGTGGCGTGCATATAATTAGGAAACGATCACGGGGTCCGTATTTTTATCTGATCAAGGTCGAGACAACCGACGTCGACCTATCAAACTGTTTCTGCTCTCTGCAGACCTTAACGATCGATGCGTTCGACAAAGGAATTCGGTAAAAGTAGTTTATTTTCAAGCTATTTGTTTTCTAAGGTCGGGAATTTCCGTGAGCTCGTTCCCAGGGCAGTTAGCAATCCATAACAGGCTTTTATTTTTCTTTGACTTTTCTCCCTATCACCACGCGCTCCGCGGTCAGCTGCGTGTCTCGCGCTTCCCAATAGGCTAACTGAACACCTATGATTATGCTGGCTTAACAGTGACAAGCTAAATTATGATAACTAGTAACAGAATGCGAGACGAAAGAGATATGACTGGGAACGTAGCCGATTATTATGGTTGCTTGGAACGGAGCATACATTTTACCGCTATTTTCACCTCTCAAGAGTATTAGCCTCCTCTCTCTCGATTCCAGTGCTCTCTCGAATAGGAACTTACTCCCCTTAGAGACTGTTCCCACCGGGGCTCGCACGATCAAGCGCCCTAATTTTCTATTCTACAGGCCCGGTTGTTTCGGGTGATCACGTGTTATGCCGCTGTCCATGTCCGGATATAGATTGGGTTTCCCAGTTCACGTGTACTTTGTGTTTTTGGGAATTACTGGAGGACTCATGGATCACCGACCCTCCCTCCTCCCCGCAGGAATGGCTTTATTGTTCCCTCTCACCTCAGGAGTCGCCTCGTTTCCCATAACTTAACAACGCCCGCAGTGATTGAGAGTAAGGGGCCAGGTGGAAATTAGTTACTGTTTCAGGCAGGCATCCTTCATATATTTTTTCTGAAATAGTACGTTTTTCTCTCTTGATTTTCTCGCGGTGACCCGTTCGTGATCCGCACCTAATCATCCTTTCCCTTATTTGGTTGTCCAGCATCCCAAGGGCTTCTGGTGTCTCACCTAAACAGGAAATGGATGGCTCCGAAACGAAAGCATCTACAGTTTCGATTTCTAAAGAAAGGATTGTACGTATGGCTTTACAGTGGACTTATGCAATAGATTTTCATGTAATTTATTAGGGTATTTCTTTTATTGCCAGAGCAACGTTTGCTGCTGCAACTCACTGACGGCTCTCTTCTTACGATCTGTTCTGGAGCGAGAGAAACGCAAACAAACTTGGAGCGTCTGAGTAGTGGGCGAGGTATGAAAGGTTTGAGTTAATTTAGCACTCTACCGTATTTTGGAAAGTAGTTAGTGAAAGATCTCATAGCTGACCAATAATCGGCTGTGTCGACACCGCTGAATAGCTGGCGGAATGTCTGTCAAGAGAACTGAACATTCCCTTACGGCGGAAATGCGAATGTACGATTTTTCTCGCTTGTGAGATTGTTAAATGGACTTTACCTTTGACTGGTGTGATACTTCTTAGTCACTTATTCGTATGGCACCCGTACGCGGACTTTGATGTAATTCATGGTTTTAATTTGGTTTTTACAGGAGCAACGTCTTTTCATTTAATTTACAGTGCTGCAAGGCACATCTCAATCCTGATTTATAGCTTTCTCCTCCTTTCGGAAGAGAGTGCACTCTTTTGCGAGAGGTATGATACTTAAAGGTTTTAGTTTTTACTTTACTTTAACACATTTTCCTTTAAAGCAACTGAAATTCTGTCGCCCTGACTCAGCTGCAGAAGCAATTGTATTGAGTACAAACCACTGAATTCCCAATTAATCAAGCGAATGTGAGCTTTTCACAGAGGAGAATGAATAATCAGAGAGCCATCTTATGCGCAACGGATGATGGGATCGCCAGGGGCGCAAACATTGTGAAACAAAAGTAGTTGAATGCTGGAGTTTGCCAGCTTGCAGTCGAACAAGGCACTGAGACTTGTTTTGCACAGAGATAAGGAAATGTTGCCATAGCAATTTATAATTTCATATGTGAAATTATTTATTAATAAAGGTAATAGGATGGAGTGGATTCCAATTTGGTCTGTAATCATACTAGTGATTTACAAAATCAGACTGCAGCAAAGTATGAGTCTTATGATTACAGACAGAATTGGATGATACAAAGTCCAGTTATTAATTAATCACAACCATGACAAAATTTGAGAAACGAACTAATCATCAGTTGAGCATTATATGGTTACTCAACAAAATGCATGACAACGGCACATGTAAAATGACTCGCACTGTCCAATTGCATACACTGTATGATGCCTACACTGTGACATTAGGCACAAATTGGTTTGCTGATGACCAATCATGTTCAAGAATTTTGTTAGTTTTAATTAATGAGTACGTGAATGATCATTGCAGTTATGAACACTACTTAAGCAGTAGTGAAATTAAAGCCTGAAAACAATTCAGTGTTGAAATTTTATGCTTAAGGAGTAATTTGTCATCCATGACTAAGTTGTCATGTGGGTTATTTTGCATGTCTTTGGATGCCTTTTTAGCTGCAGGCATCTGACAGATCAGTGTCAACAAATCAATCAAAACTTTAACCACACAAACCACTGTGCCGTATTTGCCTAAGGACATTAACCTTAACTCTTGTTCACATTGAACAAAGCAAGCATTAATCAGAAGTCAAGACCTCTGTTGACAAAACTGTTGATGCATGGTTTTCACTCATGATGGATGTAAGAGTTGATTGGTCTTTGATCCACTTTCTTTTCAACTCTAGTAATTTCTACTTTGGTAAAATTATTCACTGAAGTGCTTAAACTGAGGAATTTTATGTTTGTAGAAAAGTGGAGAAAGAGAAAAAAGAAAGTACCTTGAAAAACAAATACCATGGAATAGACACAAAGCTCCCTTGGGAAGGAAACACTACTTAAGCAGTAGTGAAATTAAAGCCTGAAACAATTCAGGCTTGAAATTTTATGCCTAAGGAGTAATTTGTCATCCATGATGAAGTTGTCATGTGGGTTATTTTGCATGTCTTTGGATGCCTTTTGAGCTGCAGACATCTGACAGATCAGTGTCAATAAATCAATTTAAACTATAACCACGCAAACCACAGCGCCATATTTGGGTTAAGGACATGAACCTTAACTCTTGTTCACATTGAACAAAGCGAGCATTAATCAGAAATCATGACGTGTATTGACAAAACTGTTCGTGTGTGGTTTTCACTCATGATGGATGTAAGAGTTGATTGGTCTTTGATCCACTCTCTTTTTAAAGACCCATGTTCATCCAAGAGGCCTTGTGCACATTTGTTATTGTTTTTAACCGTCTCTATTGTTCATTCTTGCGATCTGATTGGTTTACCAGATTCTCCCACTGAGTTCAAGTGGTGTGACACTTAAACTAACTGATAACAATGAAATGAGAATCGATTTATTTTTCTATATTGCTGTGATTTATTTGAATCTTTTTGTGTCTACGAAAGACATCAGTTCCTCCAAAAATGCTGCAAATATGTGTGGTTCATCATGTAAAACTTTCAGCGACTGAGGAAACGAGGGAAATTGATCGTTTTGCTTGCATTTATTAGTATGGCTAACTTAAAGCAACGCGGTAAAAGATTCCAAGAATTAAATAAGTTACCATCACCATGAATACTCCCAGTCCATATATTTTAATTTTAGTGCTCCATAAGGCTTACCTTATCATTAAAAAAATTGCTGGGAAGAGAAATAAACCAAGTTCTACTTGATGGATGCTCATTTATTGGATACAAAACTGCGCTTGAGTCCGGCTCATTCGTAGATAAATTAGAACCGCGTGATCAAAATATTTGCCAAGGTCGGACATCAGTTGATACATGTTCGGAGGTATCAAATCTTCTCTTTTCTTTGCTTAAAAATACTAGCTAAGCAAAGTCAGAGACGAGTATCTTCCTTCGGGTTAACTGTACAGCGCTGTCAGCTTCAAGATCAGAGGTCATTTGGCAGCGGCTATGTAGCAACAAAGTAACGGGACAAAAGTCACATTTTGCCAGGATAATTACAAAACAAAGTCACAGAGACAACAGCCTGACAATGGAAGAAAATATTCCAACAAGTGTGTGAAGAATTACTTTCAGTTTGACCCCAAACTAAATGGATTTTTAACAAGAGCCTGCCAACAAATAATTTCGCATTACGTGAAGTTCAACAACAACACCAGCCACCTTCAAGGTCTTTTCCTCACTGCCATGACGACTCTTGTTGAAAATATCGACGCAAATGAAGAGAGAGGATGTTAAGAAAACCATGACGACACAACAAATAGCAATACTTGGGGAAATAAGCAGGATGAACGAGGATTATTTTCGCAAAATAGCGCAAACTCACGATTTGCGTATTTTCCGTCTGTGCAAAATTCAGTGCAGCCCGCAATGCGTCTTGGATGAACATGGGTCTTTAACTCTGGTAATTTCTGCTTTTGGTAAAATTCACTGAAGTGCTTAAACTGAGGAATTTTATGTTTGTAGAAAAGTGGAGAAAGAGAAAAAAGAAAGTACCTCGGAAAACAAATACCATGGAATAGACACAAAGCTCCCTTGGGAAGGTAGGAAATTGATCATATTTATATTGAAAGGATGTAAAATGCTCATCATTTCCCACTTACCAAAATTTAACCTTTTTGATAGGAGTTAATTCTAGTGATGGAAAGTTAATTCTGCCTGCCATTTGAAGTATTTTTTAGTGAAGCTAGCAGTCTTTATTGCAGTAAAATTAAGTATTGATCTCAAGCAGACATGTTTATCCAATTTCCAACCTCCAGTTTTGTTACTGAATGCTTGTCCTACACAATGACTGCTCCTCAATGGGCCACAACATTAATTAGTCTATACTAGGGGCAATGCTAATAGTGGTTATGTTAACAGTTGTTTCAAGTTGCCAGTGATGTCCTGATTGTCCTATATAGAATGGAAAAGAATGTTGCAAAGTGAAAAATAGACAGTCACTGACTGCATGTGGCTAGTGCTGAACCTTTTTCATTTTCACGAGAAAGGGATACGAAACAATTGTCAGTTGTTTCTTCATCACTCGAGTCACGCAAGGCAAGCTGTTTACAACCTGGCGCGTATTATTGCGATATCTGATGAGAGATTTTTTTTCCCGAAATTTACTCGTGTATACAATGCGCAACTGTATATAATGCGTACCCTATTTTTGAAGCCAAAAATAAATAAATAGCTGTAAACCTATCCGTTACATACCGACCATCCGTTCAGAGAAAATTCTCACCCAATCGAGCCGATGGAGTCACCCTGAGTTATCTACTTGGGAAAGACAAAATTTTTTGCCGATGTGAGTAGTCATCAGTTTCAAAACAACTCTCATCCGTTCTAGCTAAAAAGTTTATTTACCTGATTTTAGAAAGCTTTCGATCACTCTTAGGTTGATCACATTGGTCTAGTACCAAAAGACAGGCTTGTTGTGTTTCGTGTGCTGGGAAATTAAAACTATTTTATCTAATTTCCGAACGTTAAGTGACGGCATGTGAGAATGATCCAGACGCCCATAGAAGGAATACTCTTATACTCGTAGGCTCTTCGTGGTTGTTGTGTAAACATTTTGGCTTTCATTCACTTACAAAAAGAAGCATCTAAATGTCTTTTCACGCATCCGATGCTGGCCAAAAGGTATTAAAGAAACAGTCGTGAAGTGATATGTTCAATCAAGCGTAACGCGGCGAGAAAGAAAGATATGAATCATCTCCTGTGAAATGCGCCTCTGACGATTTTCATGGTCAAAAGATTTTGAATCTTCGACAGCCTCTGAAAAATATAGCTCATTTATTCCGTCTCCGTTGTGAGCTGCTGTACTTCGCAGCTTCGAGCAAAGTAATTTTGAACAAACTATGCACTGCGTCACCATATGCAAATAAACGAGTGTGTTTTTGTGTTATGCAAATCTTTGGCACCCGCTTGCAGTTTATCCAGTCGCTTTATTGCGGTTTATCATCCAATTTCTTCTCGCCGATTTCAGGCTTATTTGCTGGAATTCGAGAACACTTCGTTTATGTGCGCAAATACAAGTTTTAACGTCTCACCCACTCACCCAGCACACATATGAATGCCAAAGACAGATCATATAAATACCCAGCGTTATCTGATCGGAGATTTTATTGGAATCTTCGCTCATTTAGTACAACACTCATCTGTTTTCTAATGCAAAGAAATACATCGGAATAAAGTAAAATAAACATCGGATAAAGTTTGCCATCAATATAAAGAATAATTTTAACAGCGAATGCACACTCCGAGTGGAGTTTTAATATTCAACATAAGCATAACATCTCACCGACCGAACAAGAGTCTTTCAATCTGTATTCTTTATGCTACTCTTATTTTGTCCTGTGGAAAGAATTCTTGCGAACGAACAGCAAGCTACAACCCTGCTGTATGGCTGGACGAAAGGCAAACACAAAAGCGTGCTTTGAGCTGAGCGATGCTGACCCTGATCTCCGAACACTTGCCGAACGGAAATGTACGAAGATACTCCAAATTACACTCCCACTTACACACTCTCCCACACTCAAAGACCATAACATAGTGGCTAGGCCTCTTACGAGGCACTAGCCACAAAAATAAGAAGAGAGTTTGTCCTTACCTTGTCAGATCCAGCCTGTGAAGTGCTGGGGTGATAAGAAAGGCTTTGTTAAAACTGTTATTGTACCCCATGTTAGTTGGGAGGTTTAGCAAGGCTTTCTTTGTATTAACCGGTAGGCCTATAATGTGAGGTTGACAATATTTACCTACCACAGGGATGTCTTCCCCCCCCCCCCCCAATTATGTCATGTTGTTGTCTGTTTACTTTATCTTGTGCGTGTTAGTCTATTTGCATGTTGCTACTATTTATTGTCAATTTGTGGAATAGTAACGCATATTAACTGACAAAAAACATTGACAAGGTTGTCATATTTTTCTAACCAGCAATGCAAAGCCTTCATGAGTCTTTGAACATTCTATCACCTGTGGGGAACAAACACAACCCCAACGTTCCATGTTTTTGCTACGGATTGTAATTATGGGCATGGTTATCCATGAACTCATGCAATACATGTAGATTTTCATATAATTAATTAGTTAATAAAATTTCTTTATTTTTTCAAGAACAAGATTTATGAATGAAAGTTTTTGAGCCCGCCAGAGAAGTATCTCTTCTCTGATCTGGAGAGAAAACAACCTTGGACTGTCTGAGTACAGTACTGCAACTCTATCATTTAATTAAGGTATGAAAGATCCAGCTTATGTTTGCATGTAGCTAGAATAATTTGTACAAAAGGGCTTTACTGGAACCTTTGGCAGTTTGTTTTCATGTAATTGAAGGCTCACTTTCTTGTTTTCAAGAGCAGCATCTATTTACCAAGCAAAGAATTTTGAACTTTCTGCAGTGTTGAACAGGGCAGTGGTTCAATTTCTTTGAGGTGTTTGTCCTCCCTGCTTTTCCGGCTTGTTGTATGTTACATGTATAGTCATCCCTTGACACAAATGGTTGAGTCTTTATGGTTCAGCTTTCTTTTCATGCTGGACCAGCTCCAGGAACCGTTTGTTTAGGACAATAATTTGGTGTTAGGCATTGTTGCTGCTGTTTATAATATTGGTAGCTGGTGATCGAGTTTGAACTTCAGTTTCACACTCTTCTTCACCACTTTTGCTGGGCTTCAAGATGTGATGATAGGAACATTTTAGGTTAAATATTTGTTTGATTGACGTGGACAACCTGAATTATAAATTTCTTTGCCCCAGTTACTGGTTGAAATTCCCACTAAGTCTCAACAATTTTTGTCGTTGTAGAAAGAAAAAACTAACTTTGAAATAATTATTAACATGTGTAGAAATTTATTGTCAGCTAGTGATGTTTGAAATTTCAGCTGTTAAATTGAAAAAGCCTTGCATTCAATCCCTGACTTTGGCTGGAAAGTGACATTAATCCTCACGTAATTGTTCAGAAGTAGAGTTAAAAATTAATATAGCATGCTTAACTGAATTTAAAATGAAATTGCCATGTTAATAATCCCTTAAGTAGATCATTGATCTGTCAGCTTGTCTGAATTTTTGTCTTTTCATTTGTTTTATTGGTTTTTTCTTACCATAGTTATATGTGGTGAAGATGATGGTGTCTAATGAAGAGAAAAGGTGGATCGTGGTGGGAATTGCAATGTTCAAAGTTGTCGCTCCAGTCTTGCGGAATGTTGTCAAACAAGGAATGGATACTCATTATACAAACCTGGATGCATACTGCAGTGGTCTTCCCACAACTTGCACTTTAAACACACTGACCTATCGTCAAGTGAATGCTGATCTCAGTCTTAAAAACCTCAAATTTCAGAATGTTAATAACAATTTGCACATACATGGTAAAAGCAAACACCTCTACAACTACTGCATCAACAGTTCAGTAGCCTTAGCAAAGTTGTATCTGCCAGATTATCTTACTCAGTTCGCAAACTTTGATGAGTCACTGGACATGACTGCCATCCTTCGCCTGTTAGGCTTTGCCAGCTATGCACCTGCAGCTGTCTTCTCTCCCCTCACTCAGATGTCAGCTGATGATGTGAGGGAAAATGTCAGAAACAAGTGGGGCCATTTTGATGTGAGTCAGTGGACAGAAGCCTTCTTCAAGGATTGCTTTGGCAAACTTGAGACATTGGTGAAAAATCTACGATTGGCTACTGATGTGGAGACTACAACATTAAATCAGCTAAATGACTGGCAAACTAAAGGTATGGCAGGGATAATTTTGATTTTTGAAAGTCAATGCTAAAACATTCCCTTCCAAATCCAGCCTATCCTCAGTACATGTATATACCATTCACATGTGTTGTTTCTATTTTTCCCATTGTTTATCCTTATCCACCCTAATTATCTTTCCCCCCAAACCCCAGTTTCTCCCATCATTGCACCTTATCCCTTAACATTTCTATCCACATATTAAGTTTTTGTTGTTACGTTCCTTATGCACTGTAACCTTATTGGTGTCTATCATATCTCCCTCTATTCTCCATCTTATGCAAACATGTGGTACCCCATAATATTTCATTACAAAGGCAGCACTTTCTCCTTAATTATTTAAAGACCCTGATTGTTGGTCCGGCTGGGGTTTAACTTGCGACCTCCCACACAGTAGTCCAGTGCTGTACTGACTGAGCTAAGCAGCCTCCTCCATAACTCATTGCTTGGACCCCTGTATTTAGTACCTGCAAAAAAAGGTTTATTATAGATCACTGTCTTTGATGTCTTATTGCTGGTGTTTCTGTCTGTGTAAGTGTTTGGCAAAGGCTGTAGCTTTCAACCAGACACCATGTGCCATCCCACATATTTTACCTAAATTACTCTATCCACACCGTGGGACTGCACCATATTTTTATTTAAGATCTCACACCAATTCCATCCATCTCTGCTCCTTGACTGAGTCTTATATCCATGTATATCCCTCATATACCCATCATCATCTTTATCATACTCAAACCTCATTTCCAGGTCACCCTACTATATATATATATACCCTGTCACTGCACTCAACCCATGTCAGTCCCCTCCTACTGTACATGTACATCCAACACTATCTTAATACCTCTAACCATGCAATCATCCTGTTATTCGCACCACTTATTCTTTAGCATATCCCATCACCTATACCATATGATACCACTTTATAACACTAATGGGCTCTTACAATTATCCCAACCATTATCCAAACCAGTTTTAAGGTCTGTTAACATTCAGTACCCTCTTATTTTGTTAAACCAGTAGGTAAAGTTTTTTCTTTCTGTTCATCTTGTAGGTTGCCAGCTGTGTGTGGGTCATGCTGTTGATCAGAATCTGCTTTATTTGGTTCAACAAGATGTGAATGAGCTCATTAAGAAGTACGAGAAAACTGCAAACCTTCTTCACCAGCAAGAACAGCAAATGAAAGAAAGTAAAGAAGTATTGGAAAAGTTGATGTCTGTGGAGAAAACCCTCAGAGAGGAGTTAGTGATCCGAGTTCAAGAAGTAGAGGAAGGTCTTGCACAGACAGATGAGAGAGTTCAAGGAGTAGAGGAAGGTCTTGCGCAGACAGAAGAGAGAGTTCAAGGAGTAGAGGAAGGTCTGGCACACACAGATGAGAGAGTTCAAGGAGTAGAGGAAGGTCTGGCACACACAGATGAGAGAGTTCAAGGAGTAGAGGAAGATCTGGCACACACAGATGAGAGAGTTCAAGGAGTAGAGGAAGGTCTGGCACACACAGATGAGAGAGTTCAAGGAGTAGAGGAAGATCTGGCACACACAGATGAGAGAGTTCAAGGAGTAGAGGAAGGTCTGGCACAGACAGATGAGAGAGTTCAAGGAGTAGAGGAAGCTCTTGCGCAGACAGATGAGAGAGTTCAAGGAGTAGAGGAAGGTCTTGCACAGACAGATGAGAGAGTTCAAGGAGTAGAGGAAGGTCTTGCACAGACAGATGAGAGAGTTCAAAGAGTAGAGGAAGGTCTTGCACAGACAGATGAGAGAGTTCAAGGAGTAGAGGAAGGTCTGGCACACACAGATGAGAGAGTTCAAGGAGTAGAGGAAGGTCTTGCGCAGACAGATGAGAGAGTTCAAAGAGTAGAGGAAGGTCTTGCACAGACAGATGAGAGAGTACAAGGAGTAGAGGAAGCTCTTGCGCAGACAGATGAGAGAGTTCAAGGAGTAGAGGAAGGTCTGGCACAGACAGATGAGAGAGTACAAGGAGTAGAGGAAGCTCTTGCGCAGACAGATGAGAGAGTTCAAGGAGTAGAGGAAGGTCTGGCACACACAGATGAGAGAGTTCAAGGAGTAGAGGAAGGTCTTGCACAGACAGATGAGAGAGTTCAAGGAGTAGAGGAAGGTCTTGCACAGACAGATGAGAGAGTTCAAGGAGTAGAGGAAGGTCTTGCACAGACAGATGAGAGAGTTCAAGGAGTAGAGGAAGGTCTTGCACAGACAGATGAGAGAGTTCACGGAGTAGAGGAAGGTCTTGCACAGACAGATGAGAGAGTTCAAGGAGTAGAAGAAGGTCTTGCACAGACAGATGAGAGAGTTCAAGGAGTAGAGGAAGGTCTTGCACAGACAGATGAGAGAGTGAAGCAACTGGAGGAGACTCAGAGGATGAAAGGTGATGGACCAGGTTAGTTTGGTTACTTGGTATGTGGATTAATTGTTATTGTTGTATGTCTGTATTAGCAGGGTTCAGATTGGAGCATGTGGCAAGAATGAGCCAGCCTATTTGTCAATATTTATTGTTAGCTTAGTTATACTGATGAGCTATCTTCAAAAACAAAAAACATACAAAACCTTTCCTTCGAATTACTCGGGCTAGGAATGCCACCCAAGTCTAAAAATGAGCTCTATTTTTCTTTTTCTACTTTGTAAACGTGATTCATCTGCAAAGCTCGCTAAAGTATTTTTGCGCAAGTGCTAATGAAAAATAGCCATTATGGAATAAGTACACTATTTTTACCTAATTAGCTATGCTCAATGACTGTGGCCAAGTGGTCATTGTCACCACTTGTGGTGCAGATGTTCTGGGTTTGACTCCTTCTATCAGCACTTTTTTTTTTCATTTCTCTTTGTTTTCTTTTTTTTAATATTTTTTGACAAGTTTTATCATTGTTGTTATCAATGGAATTTTGCAAAGGGATATGTGTTGATAGGGGTCTATAGATATACACTGCAAAGAAATAGACACTAACAGAAGCACAATGTGTCCGATGTAAGAAGGACAGAGTTCCCTCTTTTCTTTTGTTTAGCACTAAATTAGGTATTTTTGCAGGCCCGATTTTAGGCTAATTGCAAACCTTTGCTTGATGCTGTCCTGTGTTTTTGAAGGTTACATGGCCATTAAGAAACTGTTTGACATACCTGACTGATGCCAATTCATGTGATTTTAAATGTGAATTAAATAAAGCAGAGCAAACGTTAAAATCACGACAAGATGTAAGTTGTTGAATGATAATATATGAACTTAAACAAACTTGAAAAAATGTATGTTTGAATGTCACTTCTGGCATTAGGAGTATTATAGGGAGAGATGAGGCAGATGGCCTCCAATTGTGTTTGGAGAAAAAATGTGTCACCTAAAAATAGCCTATCCTGCTATGAACACTTTTATCCTACATGGTGGTGGTGATAATGCTTTTTTATTTTGTTTTTGTAGATGTTCTGTCTACATCAAGGCAACAGTCAACAGTCCCACCCCGTTCTAGTGCCCAGGCTTCCAGCCCAGGTAATATTTATGACAATTTTCCACTGGTTACTTTAGCATCCTAAGTCATGTTACCCTTAGTTGATAGTCAAGCTAGTGATTTTGCAAAGAATGGTTTTCAAGTGTTCCCTCTGAGAGGAATTTTATAACTACAAATTTTGTTTAAAAGAAATTCCAGCTGGCTGACCTAGGGATTAATGAAATGTGGGTTGGACCAGCCATCAGTGTCTGCATGTGGTGGGTCCACTTTAAAGGGAACTACCACTCTTACAACAAATTCATGCTAAATTGTTGGAAATAATTACAGAACTTTTTTTCCAAATTTGGTTTTCAAACGTGGATATAACATTTCAGTGTAGAAAAAAATCGATATCATTATCGCCTATTTTCGCTTTCAAATTTCCTGGGCGTGGCCATTTTGGATTTGATGACGTGCAATGGTTGCAACTATTGTCAGGAAGCAAATGAAGCAGAAAATCCCTTGTGTTAAACAATAGGGCAACCATTACACATCATCAAATCTAAAATGGCTGTGCCCGGGAAATTTAAAAGGAAAAATAGGCGATGATGATATCCATTTTTTTTTTACACTTAAATGTTATATTGACGTTTTATAACAAAATTTGAGATCTAGTAATTATCACCTACAGTTTAGCGTCAATTTGTTGCCCCCGCTGGGTTTTGGCCCAGAGGCCAAAACCCGAGGAGGCACTCTAGGAGTACCCGCGAAAATATATACAAGGAATTTCAAAAATGTAAGAAATGCGTTTGTAGTATGGGAAACGTTTCCGATTTGATGAAACTAGGCGTGCAAGGTTGTGCCGGGTAACATTCTTGCTTTCACATCAAAATGGCTTCTAGCAGCCGAGTATGCCGTTCTCAGAAGGAAAAGACAGCTTCTTAAAACTGTAAATCAAAATAGCAAGATCCATGGAACACTCGACAGCTTAAACAACGGAAATCGGTTAGTTCATAGCGAAGAAATTCCTCTTCGAGGGCAAGTGGTGGCGAAGAGACATGTGCTTTCACTGCGAATTATCATAATAATTTTGCGAAATGTTTGAGCGCTTCTGGGAGTCTATCTTTCAAAAAAGTACATGTTTGAATGTGAATTTATACCGTACTTTATATTTAATTCACCATTTTTTTTTGTATTCCAAGCAACTTCTAGCGAAATTTACGAAAAACATGCTCAGTTCCATTCAAGTAAATTGTCCTCGTATTCGCTTGCTTCGTCTTCGCGTAGATTTACTCGAGGTAAAAATTACATTGAACGCATTTACTTTTAAGGCATTAAACTCAGGCTTATCTGAATATTTTTTTATTCAGGAAAGCTTATTGTCTGTTTTTCTGTGTGTCAATTCACGGAATTTCAGTATTACTTAATCTATACGTAAAGAAACGGCGTCGACAAAACCAGGATCGGATCGGATCGGATCACGGATCTTATCGGATCGGATCGGATCACGGATCGATCACGGATTGGAAAAAAGTAATAAACAAAAAGTATATTACAATGAACATTGGAGAAATCCTGACATACTGTGACATATTGCGTGACATATTGGAGCTTAGGCCCTACTGAAGGTGATTTCGCGCCATGGAAAGTGATTTCCCGACATGTCGTCTCCTTCACGGCTGTCGCCATGGACGAAAGCAAGCGGAAGGGACGCATTATTTTATCATTCAGTCATAATTTTTTTTTAATATCATCTCACGTGTTTATTTACTTTTTCTATATTTGATATTATTTTAGCAAGGGCAAGAGAAGAGACGAAAAACGAGGTGGGGAGTAACGTTTTTTAGATGTGACGATTAAAGTGTAGTGTACGCGAGCGATTTATTTAGTTAAGGTAATTCCCCTGAAAAGGATGTACTATTAAGATTTTTTTCAGACTTGGCACAATTGATAGTCATGCATAGGACATTGAAAAAAATGCAATAAAAAGATGGGGTCACCGTGCTTGTTTTCGCCCTGCATACTCGTTGTTCTAAGTGTTTTTACGGAGTTCTGCGAGAAATGTTCGAAGCATGAACAACTGAAGAAAGCTGTTATTATGTAGCAAAAACTATGAATAGTAGTGAAAACTAGAGCCTAATTGTTTTTCTGGGCTATATTCTTTTAGTATTGTGATTTCAAATTGCCCGATCTTGCAAACAATGTGAGGAAACTGTGAACTCTATGAACTCGCTCAGCTCCTCTTAACCTAAATCGCAATTATTACACGCCAAAAGACTTAAATTCCACGAGTATATGGAACTCTCTGATAAACAGTTAGAGATCGCACAATAATTTTGAAATTGCCCCGATCTCATCATCCCAAACTCCTTCCTGACTCCAAACGCAGAGTTTCACCCCATTTATATATAAATAATCCAACTTCTACTATTAAACTTTTTTTCTCCTTAAAATATGTTTTTCGTGTGCCTATTACAAGTACATTACACCAATAAAAAAGGGGGGTCACCGCGCTCGTTTCTTTAGAAAACGACGACAAAGGAAAAATTTAAGCTGAAAAAGCTCAATGTCAAGGCAAATTCGCAATGTTTCTAGTGTACGCGCGCACGAGCGCGCGCTAAATGACGCCATAAATTATGCACAGTAAGGATGCGCCATGCAATTGAGAGGAATCACCTTAAACCATGTTGGCTTCTTCTATGAACTCGCTCAGCTCCTCTTAACCTAAATCGCAATTATTACACGCCAAACGACTTAAATTCCACGAGTATATGGAACTCTCTGATAAACAGTTAGAGATCGCACAATAATTTTGGCCATCTAGTTGTGAAATCATCACGTATTTTTCGTATTGTAATATTATAATAATCTTTACAAACTCCTTGGCTCTTTTAATAATCAGATATAATATAACCACTGTGACCGAAAATATGCTCGTTGATAAATTATTTTATATGGAAAGCGACAAGTATTTTTTTTTTCAGCGGCGCGAATGCGCATGATCGCCGACCAGAACGGCGTCAGACGGGTCGAGCACGTGCGTTACCATTACAGTCTGAAGGCTTTTGTGTGGGATGTTTCAATGACGGTCGACCAGATTTTAGACTTAAAGACATTTTTTCGAAAACTTAAGACCATAAATCGAATTCTATTCTACACACTGATAAAACTCATTTTAAGAAAATGCCTAGCCCTCCGGGTTTTCCTAAAAGCTCCGCTAGCGAATTCGCGCCGCCGAAAAAATACTTGTCGCTTTCCATATAAAATAATTTATCAACGAGCATATTTTTGTTTACAGTGGCTATAGTATATAATTATTAAAAGAGCCAAGGGATTTGTAAAGATTATTATAATATTACAATACGAAAAATACGTGATGATTTCACAACTAGACGGCCAAAATTATTGTGCGATCTCTAACTGTTCATCACTGAGCTCCATATACTCGTGGAATTTAAGTCGTTTGGCGTGTAATAATTGCGATTTCGGTTAAGAGGAGCTGAGCGAGTTCATGGAAGAAGCCAACATGGATTTAACTAAATAAATCGCTCGCGTACACTACACTTTAATCGTCACATCTAAAAACGTTACTCCCCACCTCGTTTTTCGTCTCTTCTCTTGCCCTTGCTAAAATAATATCAAATATAGAAAAAGTAAATAAACACGTGAGATGATATTAAAAAAAGAAATTATAACTGAATTATAAAATAATGCGTCCCTTCCGCTTGCTTTCGTCCATGGCGACAGCCGTGAAGGAAACTACATGTCGGGAAATCGCTTTCCATGGCGGGAAATCACTTTCAGTAGGGCCTAAGCTCCAATATGTCACGCAATATGTCACAGTATGTCAGCATTTCTCCAATGTTCATTGTAATATACTTTTTGTTTATTACTTTTTTCCAATCCGTGATCCGATCCGTGATCCGATCCGATCCGATCCCCGATCCGATCCGTGATTCGATTGTTTTGTCGACGCCGCGGAAACAAACCCGACGAAAACCGCTCAAACAAAACAAAACAACCATCTAAATCTCAATTGTTGAACAATGACACTAAATCAAATATTGTTGCTGCCATTGATGTACGGGAGAAATATGCTTCATCCGCATCAGTGAAATTTACAGAACTGCTTTATTTCACTAACGACAATACAAAAATGAGCAACGGTGTCTTTAGTATTCAGTTAATATTTACAGCCATAACTACTCAAAAATTAAAATAGGAGGCAGCTTTGGTGAAAACTTTTTCTAGTTTTAAGAGTGGAGGTTCCCTTTATCTTCTTCATTAACAGAATCCGCCTTGATGAGGGTTAGTTACAGATAAACGAACGAAATGCGATCAATGGCTGCCTTAGGAAGTGTCAGCCTATGTTGGTGGTGGAAGTCGAGTTAAATCTTCTTCATCAACAGCATTTGTAAATCAAATGACCTTTGTGTGTATTTTTCCTTGTCCATAATAATACGGGGCCTGTATGTTCTTATTTCCTCCGAAGTGAGTTCGCTTGGGGACGAATTTTCAAGCACCTTTCATTTAGAAATATACACCTGATTAAAAAAACGTGTCGGGAGAAGAGTACAAACCATAAACGACACGACTCAGTGGTTTTCTGGGACATTTCTGGACAGTTTACGTATTTGCATTTTAAGAGATGTTTATTTTCATTGAAGATTAGCATGCAAAAAACTCACTCCGAACACTGTCGTTTAAGGGATGTATGGCTGCATTTCTTTGACTTCTTTGGAAGAAGCGTTGACAGTATCCATCTGTTTTCCAAATATTTCTGTCCCACGAGCTGGCTGTAGTGCCACAAGGAAAAGGTTTGAATATTAATGTGCACTGTTTTAGGTGTCCCATCATTCCGTATGGTCGTATCGTTTATGCTTTATACCTTCTTTCGACAACGTTTCTTTTGTTAGGTGTATGTATTTTTTGTGTGGCTAGTCCCAGAGCAGGTTACAACAGTCTTGCATGCTTGTCTTTGGGCATTGATCAAGGCCGTACCACGTCCCCCATTTTAAAAATACCATTGGAGTAATTTCTTAGTCAAACTCTGCATGTAGAGATACCGAAAGTGGTTGCTTAGAAGAAATTCAAATGCTTCATTCATAGTTGTTACAAACAAACCATTTTAGCATGTTGATGCAATTCGGTGATTTGTTACCAGGTTCCACTGCCGCAAAGCAGAGTACATTATGGTCAGTGATAAGGAGACTTTTCAAGCGATCAGAACATGGTAATTTGTCATATACTGTTGGATATTAAAGCGTTTTTTACTCTTACTCTGTTGAACTCGCTTATATTATTCATTCCTTGAGAATGGCGTCATGAGGTCGCCGAAACGTCGGAACATTATATCGTTAGTTTTTACTTGGCTGTGTATTTGTATTTTTTTGGTTGAGATAAGAAACACTACGTGCTTTGTTGAGCTAGAGCTGCTCGTGGCAAATTTGGTCTCGGTTGAATGCTCCACTTTGATTTAAGAGGCTTAAACAGGTACAACAGAAAACCTTTCATTGTAATAAGGGATTTGACGGCATCTTTTTTTTTGTAAAAATGTTTATAGACAAAACTGCAGTGTCATTTATGTTATATAAGACTTTTTTTACCGTATCACAGATGCCAAGATCCTGTGAGATATACTGACTTTATTTATAGAGTTGTTGAGAAGTTAGACTGGCTTTAGTGACTGTATTGATGGTTACTCCCAAGAAATGTGCACTGGAAAGTAGAAAAGCATGACAACATTAAGTTAGACCTTTTCTTAACCAATCTTACAGATGCATTTTTGACGTGGTGTCAAGAGCAGCTGAGGTCATTTTACAACAGCAGCATGAGTCAGGTGATGATTTCCCCTTGGAACCCTGACGACACTGTGGACATTGATGAGGTGTACGTGGAGTTATCATTCCTGAGAGACGAGAGAAAAGCCCATGGAACAACAAAGAAGAAGCTTGAAGACTACGGCGAGATATTCAGAAGCCATGGAGAACATCTCATCCCTAAACGAATTGTGGTGTATGGGAAGCCTGGCATAGGAAAATCAACCTTTACCAAGAAACTTGCTGTAGACTGGTCGAGGGGGAAGAAGGGGATCCTAAAGAAATTCGCTGTTTTACTTTTAGTTAAGCTGCGAGACGTTTCCGACGCTCAAGACCTCAAGTCCATGCTAGAAAAAGCTGAAGTTCTGTCTGCCGATGACCCGACGGTCTTTGATAGTTTATACAGCTTCATTATTGAGAACCAACAGAAAGTCCTGCTTGTATTGGATGGTTATGACGAGTACAGTAGTGAAAAGGCGTCACCAGTTCACCAGATTTGGAGAGGCACCCTACTGAGAGATGGTTTTGTTGTGATGACGAGTCGGCCGACAAAAGAGGAGCTCATAACATCAAGTCAAGCTCAGTTCGAGATCAGTGGGTTCAGTAGAGAGCAAGTGAAACGGTTCGCACTCAAGGTTTTCAATAACCCAGAAGACGTGATGCAGTTTATTGGTTTCCTGACTAAACGCCGCCTGTGGGATATGGCAAGAATACCTCTTCTTTTGGTGATGCTTTGTCTCACCTGGCAGGAAAAAGGCCGTCAAGAACTATCAGCTTCTCGTGCGAAGCTGTATGAAAGTTTTCTGGAGACCTTGTTCAATCACATGGCAGCTAAACACCCTGATGAGGCATTAGCAAGTTTAGATGGTTACAAAGAAGACCTCGCAAAGTTTGGAAAACATGCCTTTGATGCACTTTTGGAGGACTGCCTTGACATCAGACTCGAAAAACTGCCCAAGGATATTAACGCTCTCATCCAGAAACTAATTAACGTTGGTTTCTTTCAAATTTCCAAGCTTTCGAGATCAGCTCGTCCTGAACAAGTTCTTGTCTTTCTCCATAAATCTATCCAAGAATTTCTTTCTGCCTGGTTTATCATTCGTGAATTGAAGAATGCCGAGAAAGGAGACCTTACCTGCCTGTTGAGAATTGATTCATTTGAGAAGATTCAGAAGATGGTTGAAGTTCTGAAGTTCGTTTGTGAGTTGTCATCAGAAGCTGCTGGCGCTGTCCTTGGTCACCTGCAGTCAATAGGAGAGAAGGAAGGTCTAACAGAATGCAGCTTCTCTGAGACACCATCTATTAAAGACCTGTCTGAAGATCAAACAGCGTTTCGTATTATCAGCTTAGATTGTTTGCTGTCTTGTCCAGCCTCAGAAACACAGGATGTTTACCCGCAGTTCCTACGGTGTATCAACAGGGTAGTTGTGGTAGATTGTTATCGTCAGTTGCCCGTCGTTGCAAGAGAACATTTGTTCAATGTTTCCATTGGAGCTTTACCAGATTATTTATTTTTTTACAACAGATTTGTTCCCACATCTGTAAATGATGACGTGTTCTCCGTGATGCGTGATTTAGAAACTATCGTTGTAACCCCTGATGGTGCTACTAAGGTTGATGCAGGACAATATACTGATCTCGTGCTCAACGACGTTTGTCTTAAAGCAGAAGGACAGCAAATGATTCTATATCTAACTTGCGTTGTTAAAGAAGTAGTTGATAAATCTCTGAGGCCTGTTGAACTGCTTCGTTCATTCTCATCAGCAATAGAGTCTCCTCCTCAGAAGCCTGTTGATCGACACGCCTCACAGAATCAGAATAACAGCAATGCTTTGTGTCTGACTGTAAACACATCTCACCTTGTTCAGAAACATTCTCTGTCATTTGTGAGAAAGATTGAACTTAGGCGGCCAACAAGTAAGGAACTTACGGTTATAAATAACTTGTTGACTTCTGTGGTGAATCGGCCTCGAGTGATAGGCATTTCTGATCTCTCTAAATGTAGTGCTCAGCTGATTGAAACTTTGGTCTCTCGCATTCCCTTCACTAACAATCTCTGTGAATTATGCCTTGATAAGATCAATTTGACAGCCGAGTCCGCTGCTTACATTGCCAAGTCACTGCACCAGGCCCCTAACATACAGAGCGTCATCTTCTCAAGGATCAATTTACACGGTTCTCTGAGTGAGTTGGCTGTGAACCTTCATCATGTGTCACAACTGACTGGACTCGTGCTGTGTAGTGTTCATATGGGAGAAGAAGAGTGTCGGTCAATCGCTGCAGCTCTAAAACACCTTCCTTGTTTAGAACGGCTGACTTTATCATTCAACCCGCTGGGTCAGGGAATCACTGAGCTGGTCAAACACTTCAGTAGCGTGCCACATCTGACTCGGCTGCGCCTGGATAAAACACAGATGGGTGAAGAGGAAACTACAGCTGTTGCTCACGCACTAAAGAATGTGCCGGAGCTGGAGTGGCTGATCGTATCCCGCAATCCACTGGGCAGAGGAGTAAGTGAACTGATAAAGTATCTCAGTAGTATTCCTCAGCTGAGGCACCTGAACCTGGAGGGTGTTAAGATGACAAAGAAAGAAGTCAGTGATCTGTCGACAGCATCGCGGGAAAGGCGCTTCACCCTTTGGTCAGATTACAATGTAAGTTTTGCCTGAATTTTGCCACCGTGTGATACTTGAAAGATTCTCAGTAGCTTGTACAAGTAGAAAATTCTGCTTGGGGAAAATGGAGGTGAAATGTTCGTGGACTCGTTATGTTTATATCGTATTTGAGAGAAAATACTTGAATAGCGTATTTGGAAAGTTCTAGATGAGAATAAATCAGATCCTTTTACAAGGGTTTAATTTAAAACGAAAGAGATACATTAAAGCTGTTTGCCTAACATCTGTCGCAGGTGACATACGGGATATTCCAAATAACAACAAGTTCCAAAATCCTATCCAAAACGTTCTTTTAATTTTCACGGGTTTGAGTCTCTTTCGTGCTCACTAATACATTTAAGACCAAAATATGTCATTAATTTTTTTTCTTCATTGTTCTTGGAGATCATTTTGTCTTTCTTCGTAAATTGTACTCGTTGTATGTTACTAACTCCTTTATTTATTTAGTTTTTGTGCTGCACGATCACTCTTTTTAGCTTTATTTTGTTTCTAAAACGCTAATGCAGTTGTGGAATCTGTGTTATTCCAGTCATGGTGTAAATGGCATGAAAAAATTCTATTACTCTACGCCGGGTGGTCGTGCTGCAGTTCTAAATACACTCGTCTTCATTTGCATTTTTAATTACCGGAATTTCGAGATAGCAGCATGAGTTTATCAATTATCATTTAAACCAAATTTGTCAACTATGATAGAAACTGCCGTCTTGTGTCACTTCTTGCAAAGTCTTCGCTTTATGTCTTTACATTCAATATTGACTAATCTTGCTGTGTGTTCCCCTGTCAGTGCTTTGGTTTGTTTTTCGTCGCATTCAACGCGAATGCTGGCCATCATTGGATAATCTTAATAGCTTGTAGGCGAATATTCCCGGAAATTATTCATTCAACGTCACTGTTAAATGTAATTTCAGAATGTTTGAAATGATGGATTTTAATTTATGCCATAGGAAGTTACGCTTCGCTCGAGATAAAGCAGGAATTTTTGATAACCGAGTTTGAGTCGGTTTTCCCCGTTTGACGTAGCAGCGGACTCAAGATAGGTTGATATTTAACTTTCAGATCATCTTTCTGGCGTTAGAAAAATGAGAAACGAAGAAAAAGTCTTCGTCGTGTTGTTAAATGTGTCGTTAAATAACAGATTTTGTGTGTTCGCATTGTTTTGTCTGTTTCGTTGTTTTAGTTAGAACTAAGAAACCATTTTAAACTTTCGAAACCACCAAAAGTTTAAGGAAAATACTTGCATGAATATATGTACATTTTTTTAATCATAAGAGAGATTAGATAATATTTTTAGTTTTTTATTTTCAATCGGTTGTAATGGTATAAAAGTTGTCAATAAATTGTGACAGTTTAAAGTGAAAAATGACCCTCATCGAGTCAAAATTACAGTGAACAAGGAAAAGCTACGGTGCTACACATGCACTTTTATGGCTTCCAATTTCCCCTCACTCTGTTGACAACTTGTAAGAAAGCAAAAAGGAACCAATCTTTCTTATTTTGGGCTCATTTTTGCAAAGAAGAAGAAAAGAAAGAAATACTAAATGCCGGTTAGATATATTTGTTTTTGGTTTTGTTTTTCCAATTGGTTGTAATGGTATAAAAGGTGTCAATAAATTGTCGCAGTTAAAGTGAAAAATGCTGTTCAACGAGTCAAGTTACAGTAAATAAGGAAAAGCTAGTGTGCTACACATGTGTTCTTTTGCAAAAAAATGTTTGGGATAGCTGGCAAAATGGATATCCGTTTTATCACATTTTTTATCAAGAATGGTTAGAAAAAGTGAACAGAAGTAAAGCCTGGTCGCAGGTGAAATCTGATAATCCACGTAGAAGCACATTGTAGCCAGTAAAACAAGCCAGTAGTACACAGGGGGTATCTTGGCAAAACACCACTCTCGGGTGTGTCTTGTTTGCGCATCTGGTCACTTCGCTCCTCATCACTCGAGAGATTTAGCATTACGTTTACGGAAAACGTCAGATGTTCGTAAGAAAAAGTATCTGGAAGCAATGAAAAACAACGCTTCCAGTTTTGGTCACGTTATGTTGTACGGGAAATGCTACATATCTCTATTGTTAGCTCGCTCCACAAAATTGTTAGACAGTTGTTTGATCAAATACTAATCCCTCCTTCCTTTAACTAAATTTTATCAGGTTACGTCAAGGGAGGATAAAATACTTTTCAAATTCTTTTAAGGCCCGGTTTGTACGTCGGATTTCTGCCGTGTGGAATTCAATTCAATTAAGTGCGGCAGAAATGCTACTGTTGATTCATACCGCGCACTTGTGCCCCACTTAATTCATACTACAAATTATACTTCTCATTGTACTTTTTTTGTCTCGAAAAAACGCAACAAAAGTTTACCGATCCTGCTTCAGGCCCGGTATGTAAATCTATGTATTGTATTCAACACGACAGAAATTCGACGTTTGAAACGGTACCGCATTTCTGCCGCGAATAATGCGACAAGACCAGTCGAACTTGCAGCAGAAACTCGGCAGCTAATTCAGACGTCGAATTTAATTAGCTTAGTTGAATTCGACAGAAATGCGACGTATGAACCGGACCTTACTGATCCAAAGTACGATTATATAGGAAAGCTCAGTTCAAGTGTAATGCCTTCCTGGCCACTCAAAGCAGTAACCAGACCGGTAAACGCGTATCCAAAGTACGATTATATAGGAAAGCTCAGTTCAAGTGTAATGCCTTCCTGGCCACTCAAAGCAGTAACCAGACCGGTAAACGCGTATCCAAAGTACGACTATATAGGAAAGCTCAGTTCAAGTGTAATGCCTTCCTGGCCACTCAAAGCAGTAACCAGACCGGTAGACGCGTATCCAAAGTACGATTATATAGGAAAGCTCAGTTCAAGTGTAATGCCTTCCTGGCCACTCAAAGCAGTAACCAGACCGGTAGACGCGTATCCAAAGTACGATTATATAGGAAAGCTCAGTTCAAGTGTAATGCCTTCCTGGCTGCTCAAAGCAGTAACCAGACCGGTAAACGCGTATCCAAAGTACGATTATATAGGAAAGCTCAGTTCAAGTGTAATGCCTTCCTGGCCGCTCAAAGCAGTAACCAGACCGGTAGACGCGTATCCAAAGTACGATTATATAGGAAAGCTCAGTTCAAGTGTAATGCCTTCCTGGCTGCTCAAAGCAGTAACCAGACCGGTAAACGTGTATCCAAAGTACGATTATATAGAAAAGCTCAGTTCAAGTGTAATGCCTTCCTGGCCACTCAAAGCAGTAACCAGACCGGTAAACGCGTATCCAAAGTACGATTATATAGGAAAGCTCAGTTCAAGTGTAATGCCATCCTGGCCACTCAAAGCAGTAACCAGACCGTTAAACGCGTATCCAAAGTACGATTATATAGGAAAGCTCAGTTCAAGTGTAATGCCTTCCTGGCCACTCAAAGCAGTAACCAGACCGGTAAACGCGTATCCAAAGTACGATTATATAGGAAAGCTCAGCTTAAGTGTTATGCCTTCCTGGCCACTCAAAGCAGTAACCAGACCGGTAAACGCGTATCCAAAGTACGATTATACTGGAAAGCTCAGTTTAATTGTAATGCCTTCCTGGCCACTCAAAGCAGTAACCAGACCGGTAAACGCGTATCCAAAGTACGATTAAATAGGAAAGCTCAGTTCAAGTGTGATGCCTTCCTGGCCGCTCAAAGCAGTAACCAGACCGGTAGACGCGTATCCAAAGTACGATTATATAAGAAAGCTCAGTTCAAGTGTAATGCCTTCCTGGCTGCTCAAAGCAGTAACCAGACCGTAAACGTGCATCCAAAGTACGATTATATAGAAAAGCTCAGTTCAAGTGTAATGCCTTCCTGGCCACTCAAAGCAGTAACCAGACCGGTAAACGCGTATCGAAAGTACGATTATATAGGAAAGCTCAGTTCAAGTGTAATGCCTTCCTGGCTGCTCAAAGCTGTAACCAGACCGGTAAACGCGCATCCAAAGTACGATTATATAGGAAAGCTCAGTTCAAGTGTAATGCCTTCCTGGCTGCTCAAAGCAGTAACCAGACCGTTAAACGCGTATCCAAAGTACGATTATATAGGAAAGCTCAGTTCAAGTGTGATGCCTTCCTGGCCACTCAAAGCAGTAACCAGACCGGTAAACGCGTATCCAAAGTACGATTATATAGGAAAGCTCAGTTCAAGTGTAATGCCTTCCTGGCCACTCAAAGCAGTAACCAGACCGTTAAACGCGTATCCAAAGTACGATTATATAGGAAAGCTCAGTTCAAGTGTGATGCCTTCCTGGCCACTCAAAGCAGTAACCAGACCGGTAAACGCGTATCCAAAGTACGATTATATAGGAAAGCTCAGTTCAAGTGTAATGCCATCCTGGCCGCTCAAAGCAGTAACCAGACCGATAAACGCGTATCCAAAGTACGATTATATAGGAAAGCTCAGTTCAAGTGTAATGCCTCCCTGGCCACTCAAAGCAGTAACCAGACCGGTAGACGCGTATCCAAAGTTCATTCTTGCACAACATTTGGACTCATTTTCCGATAAATTTAAATTATCAAGTACTTTGATTATGGAAAGTTAAGTTTAAAATGAAACGGAAATTGTCTTTTCTAAAGGAAAAGAAATTGGTTGCACAGGAAAACTGATAAACTAAGATTACACGGTCGGTGTTATGCGGTAAGGGCGGCCATTGTACACGTCATCGAACAAAGTAACGCAGTTGAACTCGGGAAGATTCTTAAAATTGTCATGAAGCAGTATAATTTTCATGAGTGGAGCGATCTAATTATCTCTTAGCCTCCTTCGCAGACGTCTTTGGGCTCGTCACGCGTTCCTTGCCCACGAACCTCTGCTGAACTGAACTACCACTTCCGTTCGCGGCGGTTAGCCAATCGTAGTTCGTTTTCCAATTTATGGAAAGTAGGACTTCGACCCCTGGATTATTTTCACAGATGATGCACGTGAATCGGGTGTCGATTTCCATTCTTACGCAGCTCGTTATTGGTTTCTTCAAAACAAACGCTAACCGCCGACGAACGGAAGTAGCAGTTCAGTTCAGCAGACGTTCGTGGGCAAGGAACGCGTGACGAGCCCAAAGACGTCTGCGAAGGAGGCTAATTATCTCTAAGAACGAAGTGACCTTGTCTTGAGTGACCATCCTTTCCGCTTCCCGCGCGTTTTATTTTCGATATCGCATCTCAGCCCGGAACCTCGAAACTACATAAAAACAGTCATGCTCAAGCAGTAAGCTTTGTTAAAGACTCAATAATTTCAATCGCTGGGTGAAGTGGAGCGATGTAATAATCTCTCGGAAGGAAATGATCTTGTTTTGAGTGACCATCCTCTCCGCTTCCCGCGCGTTTATTTTCGAGATCGCGTTGTCAGCCCGGAACAACAAAGTACATAAAAATGGTCATACTCAAGCAGTCCCAATTTTCATCAAGCAGTAAGCTTTGCCAAAGACTTTAATAATTTCAAGCGTTAGGTGAAGTTGAGTGATCTAGTTATCTTTTGTTGGGAAGTGACCTTAAACCCTTGCTGGAGTAGCATTCTTTCTCCTGTTCACGTGCGTTTTATTTCGCAAATCGCCTTCTCAGCCGGGGACAGACTAATCATGTATGGGTGGTTGTATTCTTGCACCCAATTTCACGTTGTATTAGCCTTGTTTGATAAATAATTAGCCGCTTTTTTAATCTAATAGTGCTGACCAAACAGGCGCGCACCTGATATTCTTCATTAATTTTGTTACGTTTTGTTTTCGTCTGTTACAGGATTTGGGGTCGGAGGGATGGCGACTGTTCACAAAGAGGGAATTAAAAGAAAAGGGTGTTGCATTTGACAAGGAGTAAGTTCAAACGTGTCTCACAGTATTGGTGATACTCCAGAAGACCTAGCGGTACTTAATCAACACATTTTTAATTGGTTACCAAGAGACCTGAACACCACTGATCTCCACAAAGATACATAGACTGCAATGTAGGTAGAAGAAGATAGGGCCCGTGTGCACTGAGC
The DNA here is from genome assembly GCA_016490735.1 of Pachyseris speciosa. Classification (NCBI taxonomy): domain Eukaryota; kingdom Metazoa; phylum Cnidaria; class Anthozoa; order Scleractinia; family Pachyseridae; genus Pachyseris; species Pachyseris speciosa. The sequence continues at coordinate 705,326 of JAEMWC010000074.1, forward strand.
CAATCCTTTATTTGTCTCTGCTATTCCACTGTGAAACACGCCCACAGTGCATTAGGGTAGTTTTCTGCATCAAAATCAAAGATCAGTCGTCTCTCTCCAGCGCGCTAGAAGTAAATTAATAGGTTTTCTCACCTTAAAAGCTTAATTCAAAGAGTAACAAACAGCCATCTGGACATTTTAAACTCAACTACCACAGAAGTACACTGTTTCCTTGAGGTGCAGGCGTGTTTCATTGGGGTGACTGTGCTTTATCCTGACGTTCAAGCGCTTCACCAAAATTTTGTTGTCCGCTGAGGAAGCGAAACTGCGCTTTGAAGTTTGACGAATTTGGCAAGATTTGGTAGGGTTTCAAAACAGCTTATGCACTTGTAAAACCCAGTTTTGACGAAATGATCGTTAAGTAAATACAAAATTCGCTCAGTGCGGTCGGGTACTTATGCTCATGTGCGACTTGTTTCAGCTACGCAACTGACCACATCTAAAATCCATCCTGTTATGGTGAAACCTGTTTGAAGAGTCGCTGTATGAAGGTTCCATTCTCTTTTGCAAGCGAATGAGTGAAATAGCACTGTAATGTCCCAAGAAAAACTTCACTACTTGAACTGCCAAGAGTTACAAAAATACTAACAAGTTTTGTTTTAACAGTCAACCGCCTCCACTTCTTAACCCTACCGGGAGTTTGGACGGAGAGACCTCTAACACTTGAGACCGAGGTGATTTCTCTCTCTTGGCCCAATTGCTCGAAACATAGTTAGTGCTAACAAGTGTTAAATACCATGACAGCCTATAGCTTTTCATACATCTTAACCAGTGGTTAGCACTAACCATGCTTCAAGCAACTCAGCCCTGGACGCAGAAGGCAGTGAAACCGGAGATGCTGATAAGAGATTCAGACGTATTTTCACCAGTAAAATGGTGGCCCTGTGTCATCCGTTTAAACAGGGTACCACTCAGTGGTGTGGTCAGTCGCATAGCTGAAACTACTCTTACGAATCAGGAAAGAGTCGAGCTCAAAGCCGTGTCGTCGTCATAAACCACGACACTGAGTAATTACTAAAAGTCGTGCCAACTGTAACTAACTCTAGCGGTTTTTGGTTTTTCTGATGTTTCGTGTTATTATTGCGATTCTGCTGTACTTTCAAAGGGATTGGCCTTTGCTTTGCAGCTGTGTTCACTCTACACCGCATCGATTCTTGTGCCTGCATCAACTGATTAGAAATCGTTCCAGTGTGCTGTAAAAAGAACAGCTCAAAATGGTGAATATTTATTGCCACTCACTACAGCAGAACATTTATGTTAAAGACTTTGTGTGGTGTTCCGATTGGCTGGCTATTTTAGTGTTCTAGCGGCACTAAACAAACCGTTGCAGCAGTTCAACACGAGCGGTGCTGCTGCTTGAGAATCGAGCTGAAATTGGCGTTTGTTGAGTGAACAATAAGGCCATCATAGACTCCGCTCGCACAATAGTTATGCGTAGCAGGGTGAACATAGCTTGATTCAAAACAGACAAAATTAAATATGTTTATTGAACACAGCATGGCGTTATACCCTGGAAGGTGAAGTAGATCTTCGAGTTTGATCGTGTTCTTGATTTAAAATCAAATCTGCGCGGCGCGTCGTAAAACCCGTCACTGGTTTACAATGGATTGTTACTCCTCAGTGGACTGACAAAGTAGCACCATGTGTGCCTTTTAAGACGCTATGCCGTTTCCAGGCGTGGTTTATCTTTTCATGTAGTGTAAGAAACGCCTTGAGTTGATATAGGACGCATGCGTAGGCAGCTCGACCCACAGATGGATGCATTCCAATCTCGAACCCAGTGTCTTCGTTTCCGTTCACAAGCGATCTGGAAAACGAGGGAGCTCCGCACTCTGTTATGCAGGGTTCATGTTACGATTCTTAAGGAGTGTTTAGCAGTTTTCAAGGCTTACAGGTGACATATCGGCTTTGTAAAACATAGACAACTAAAACTTAGCGATAAAAAAGAACAACGTTTCGGTGACATCGCGGCACCATTTTCAAGTTCAAATGCATTAAAGTAAACTGTCAGAAAATTATTGGCTAAAGATTAACATACTACTTAATTAAATATGCAATGCCACGCAAATAGTGTTGCTTGAATTGAGTCCGACTGGACATTGAGAGATGGTGTTAATTCTCTAATTAGCAGCATTTCATGTACTAAACAATCGAACTTATTCGTGCACTTCTTAAGGACGGAAAAATGTCTGTCAAAGTCTTTGGATCTATCGAATTCTGGATCTATCGAATGCCTTCGTCTCTGTCAGAATTTCGATCTTACACCAACTTTGCCAACCTCGATCAAGACAAATGCCGCAAATGGAAACAATCTTCTGACGCTTTCTCGAGGACCATTATCTCTGAAGAACTTCAGGCGAAAGTAAGACAAAGCGCTTCCCTCAAGCTTGAAATCAACTCAATCTATGATGAGATCCGTGGGACCTGCAGCCCTTTCCGTTATACTTGCATCCTTCAGATAATGACTAATCTTCGCGGGAAATACCACCAGGAAGTTTTGAACACTCACACTAGGAAAATTTCGCGGTTGTTGTATTAGGAGATGGACGTCGACGAGCTCATATTAAACATCTCATCGTATGAACTATCCTTCTTTCAAAAATTGGTCCTTTGTCGTGGCTTAAAATTTGCCTTCCCGCAACGGGTATCCTCCACTGACGTAAAGGCCAGCTTCGAAAAAGCGTACTGGAGGCTCGAGCCCAACCTGCCTGATAACTTCAAAGAGCTTTCTGCTGCAACCCTGCGATCTGTAGCACTTAACTACATCCACAGAAGAGGCCCTAAGCCCCCCAAATCACTCCTGAAAGCCATCAACCAATTGAAGCGACGCGACGATATTGTCATCACAAAGCCAGACAAAGGTTCGGGAGTTGTTGTCATGGATAAGCCAGAATATCTGCGCTTGTTATCAGAGGCATCCATGAATGACGCAACCAAATTCAGTGGTTGATCCAGAGAGGCCGAAGACTAGAGGCAGACCACCGAAACAGTACCACCCACTCCTTCAAAAGGAGAAAGAGCTGGAATCCATTGTACGTAGAATTCTACCGAAGTCGATAGCTGATTCCGTGCGCCCCACAGGTTCCAGGCTAGCACACCTGTATGGGTTGCCCAAGACCCACAAAGAACGCCTGGCTATGCGTCCCATCCTATCTGCCACACAGACGTACAACTATGAATTGGCGAAATGGTTAGAGGAGAAATTGCAGCCCTTATCCTATAACCAGTACACCATAACTGACGTTTTTGAGTTTGCGGACGAAATTCGTCAATTACAGATCAAAAATGGTGATATTCTAGTGTCGTATGATGTTTCCTCCCTATTTACCAACGTACCCCTAGAGGAAACAATACAGATACTCGCCGATAAAGCGTTTTTGAATAACTGGTTCAACGAAACAGACCACCTGAACCTCAGCAGAATGGACCTTGTAGATCTTCTCAGAGCATCTACCAAAGACCAACTGTTTCAGTTTGACGGCAACTTTATGAACAGACCGATGGCGTCGCCATGGGCTCACCACTCGGGCCCCTGCTCGCTAATGTTTTCATGGGATCCATAGAAGAAACTCTGGTGCTTGAGGGAAAAATGCCTTCATTTTACAAGAGATACGTTGATGACACATTAATTATAATGCCTGACATAACATCAGCGGCTACTTTTCTTCAAGTTCTCAACAACTGCCACTCTTCAGTGAAGTTCACCATGGAAACAGAGAGTAATGGTCTGCTTCCCTTTCTTGGAATGCAACTACTTAACAGAGCTCCTCATGTTGAGACCAAAGTCTACATAAAACCTACTAACACGGGTCTTTTGCTCCATTACCAGAGCCATGTTGACATGCGATATAAACGAGGACTTTTGAAAACTATGCTTATCATTGTATTGGTCTTATTTTTCTGAAGAATGTCACCGTTTGAGGGCAGTGTTCTCCCGGCTGAAATATCCACAACACCTTATCAACTCTACAGTCAGGTCGTTTGTTGCCTCGAAAGTTGAAGACCCGCAACCAATACCTGCCCCAAAAGAGAACCCAACGGTCCGAATAGTCCTGCCCTTCAAAGACCAGGATTCCGCAGACTTAGTCCGCAAACAGCTGAAAGACCTGAGCCTGAAAACCCACATAGTCATTCAACCGGTTTTTGTCAGCAATAAGATCCAGTGAGAGATAAAAGTGCAAGAGAAGAAACCGCCTATTGTTAACCAACAGCGTGTAATTTATAAATTTCAATGTGACTTGTGCGATGCAAGTTATGTAAGCTATACTCTCAGGCACTTGCACCAACGTGCGGCCGAACATACTAAACGGTCCTGTTCCATTGGCAAGCACCTCATTAACGATCACTGTATTGTCCCGAAAGACCTTGAAAGACATTTTTCCGTCTTTAAGAAGTGCACGAATAAGTTCGATTGTTTAGTACATGAAATGCTGCTAACTAGGGAATTAACACCATCTCTCAATGTCCAGTCGGACTCAATTCATGCAACACTATTTGCGTGGCATTGCATATTTAATTAAGTAGTATGTTAATCTTTAGCCAATAATTTTCTGACAGTTTACTTTAATGCATTTGAACTTGAAAATGGTGCCACGATGTCACCGAAACGTTGTTCTTTTTTATCGCTAATTTTTACTTGTCTATGTTTTACTAAGCCGTTTCTTATAAACATATCGGCTTTGGCCAAAATATATGTAAACATTTTATAGCTCCCGGAAACATTATATATATTATGATAGATTAAGAGTTTGAATTTTCCCTACGTTACCATTCGAACGAGATCGAACGTTCGATTAATCGAATCCAATCACGTGATTGGGTTTGTTGGTTGCGCACTGACACAATGGTTTTTATTTGACTATTGTATCGAACAAGTCAAGATGTGCGAATCTTTACGTTGGGCATTTCTTCATTAATGAAGTTTTTGAAAGTTTCGACGTCTTCGTAACATCTTTGTCAGCTTCTATTGATCGACTAACATGTTTTTATGTAGATGCTTATAGAACGTTGATTAGACCGTAAATATTGTAAAAGTTAAGCCGCGAGCTTGACGCTCGCTGTGAACGAATATGTATGGGTTATTGGCCAAGCGTGAGGTCAAGATGGCGGGATATTGGCCAAGTTCTTTTTTTGCGTATTTATGGACCGAGACGAAGTCGAGGTCCATAAACACGCAAAAAAAGAACGAGGCTAATATCCCGCCATCTTGACCGAACAAGCTTGGTCAATAAAAGATTTATTATATGACTCAAAGGACGCTATTAAAAGACAGTAAAACGCGGGACGAACGGGCTATCCCGAGCGGTCAAGTTGGCTCCATCTTGACCTCGCGGGTAGCCAATCACAGCAGGAGAATTGATTCATCTTGACCGCTGAGAGAGCCAGTCATATAATAATATATCATGTTGCTTTATTTCACTGTGCATAATTTGAAGCTGCTTTTGCCGGAGACGAAAAGCACCTTAAACTAAATTATATCATGTAAATGTTTATTTGTGATTACAGGCGTCACTGAACTAAATATTATGACAACGTTTTCTAAGTGGACGGGCGGGGGGTGGGGTGTGGGGAGGCCTTTTCTAGTTCCAGTCCTTTCCACACCAGTAAAAACATGAGGCCAAAAGATGCGTCCGTTGGTTGCCCTGTGTGCGTTCACCTTTTACAAAACATTTCTGGAAGAAAACCTCTCCGAAAATAGATAGAACATGACTTTTTTGGATGTTCTGGCAAAGATTTTTCGGGAAAAGCGGAACAACTGAAACTGTAGTCCCGTTTTTGCAGTTAGGATTTACCAAACAGAAATTCGTGTTCCATTTACTTTGATTCCAGTTTCAGGCCCTTTGGTGGCTACTTCCAGACTCTCTCTGTAAATTAGATTCAATTGCACAAATGAATTTCTCAGCCTGGAAGTTTGTTTACCAATTGCCGTAACAAACAGAGGCATTCCTAGGACATGTGGTCAGTCCATCGTCCAACCTCCACCCAGAAATATGTTTGTGAACTAACGACTTTCCCGCGCTGCAGTCTGGTACTCTTACCTACTAAGATCCATCACAGATCACTTCTCCACGCGATCTAGCTACCATCGATCTCTCTGCCCTTTTCTAAGCTTTTGCACTTTCGTACGTCATAACCCAGTCGAAGAGATCTCAAAAGCAAGTGTGAACGAAACCTTGCATTCAAATAAAAATCTGTGCGGACGAATATCTTGGCAAAAAGGTTGGCGTGAGTATTAACTTTTTGTTTTTCACGACTTGCAACGCAACGCCGAAAGTGCATAGTGTGTGAACAGTAGACTAGTCCTATATTTTGCTTATGATTTATTTCATATATCATTCACACTCATTTCTTTCATGGGAACATATGAACCCACGATTGACCTGCTCCCAACGTCAGTGGCTTCATAGCTCAGTTGGTTAGAGCATCGCACCGGTAATCGCGAGGTCACAGGTTCAAACCCCGTTGAAGTCCTGAAATTTTTTTCAGGCTTCTTTTCGCAATTGCATAAATTGCGTTCACAACTGCGAGGATCATTCTTCATTTGATTTTGCTTTTTGTTCGATGTTTTTCAAGCTAAAATCCAGCTTAAAGGTAATGAAAGGTCCCACTCGTTACTAAAGTGCCAGGATCTCTTCAAAGACGTGTTATTCATTAGCAATAAAACTGAAATCAAGGTAACACTAACCGAGCGACAGCTTAAACGTGTTCTGAACAACTTAATTGGCCCTACAGAGACTCGCATTTTGCGAAGTATTAAAAAGCGGCAGTGAGAGTGAAAAATGTAAGAATATTGGCTATCTTAGCTGGCAGTGAGGACGGTATTTGCGCTTCATCTGGCAAAGGTGTTAAGTTGCTTTAGGGTTTTAAGGCCCCAAACATTTGAAAAGAGCCTCTGTAGGTTCACAGCTTTATACAGTTTTCCTAAAGACCAAAGGTGGCTTTTAATTATCCTTGCAGATAAAGTAATTGTATGGTTGTTATTAACCTAAAGATCACGACGAATGTCCAAGAATGTCACAAGCTTGTGGAGACTGATTCTATTCTCCTTCCCAGATCTTCTTGCACTCAAGAGTAATACATCGGGTCGGGAGCCCATCACCAGGAGCGTACAACTCCCTTACTAAGCCTATGTCACGGCAGTGTTACAGACCGATTAAAATATCTTTTCCCGTGAAAAAGGGCAACGAGTTCGGCAACGGCAACCATAGCGCCACAAAACAATAGGTCTAATGAGCGAAGACAAAGGCTCTGCACGTGCAGATACTTGTGATGTTATCGGTGCTCCTGTGGGATTCTGATGTTCAAGGGAAATTCAATCTAATAATACATAGGTTTGTGAAAACGCTGTGACAGGAAAATAGGGCGGTACGCTCCAAGTGATGGGCTCCTGATCGGGTAAAATCCTTTCCGGGACTTGTTACTTTTCCCGTTCTCGCAGTGAAATACCAAGGAGTGGGGGCTGAAATGTAACCGCTTTTGCTTTCATTCCCTGCATGTATGGTGTAACGCGACGGGGAATTCTGAGTTGACGATTAACGTCAATCATGTGCTACACGCAACTACCTTTAGGCGTATTGTGTCGGCTTTGAGGAAGGCGCATGTCCGCGTTCAAGATGGGCACGACATTTTGAGCTCCGCCTTTCTTGACCTGAATAAGTCGTCTTTTTTCTTTTACACCCCATTTCTCTTCCCTAACCTACGAATACTATCCTCTACTATGCCTGGAGAAACCGTTACCTCGCTCAAGCAGGAAAATCAGACGTTACAGGAACATATGGTCTACCAGAGAGCGCCAGGGAATCCACGCTTGAAACAAGTTCTCTATGCGCTAACCTGTTTCAACAAATGGGAGCTGAAGTTTCTTTACAAGACATCGATACAGCGCATCGCGTGTCGGCGAGGCGTGCAAGAGAAGGTCCCAAACCTGTCTTTTGTAAATTGGACAGGCGGCTGGCGAAAGGGAAAGTTATGGAAGTTCGACAACGAGCCACTGAAGTAAACCCATAAGTATCGGTTTACACACTGATACCGAGCTCAGAGGCGTAAGAATCTTCGACCATCTTACTCCCAAAAAGCAGAAGTTATTCTATGAAGCCAAGAAACTTAAAGAAAGTGATCACTACCGCTTTTGCTGGGCCAAGAACTCATTTACCTCAGGAAGGATGAGGGTTCACGCGCGATTAAAATAACAGATATGGATTGGCTACGAAGATTAGCTGGGGAAACTTGATTTACCTACATTGATAAGTATTGTTTTCTGTTTCTTTTCTTTTGTGCAGCCAGACCGGATATGAATAGCCGAGAAACTTTAGTCATATTACTCCCACGTTAAAACAGCTTGGTTGGGACTCTCTGCCGAACATCGCAGACTTTCGACTATCAATGTTTTATAAAATCCAACAAGGTATAGTTGGTAACTCCCTTCCATCTGAAGTATGTCCTACGGAAGCCCAGGGGGCCACTGACCTGTTTTGTTTTCCTTTTTGACTTTTTCATTTTTACTTTTACATTTTCCGTTTTGAGTTTAGTTTCTTATTATTTAATTTTTGTTTTAGTTTTCCTTTTTAAGGTTTCAGTTTTTTTGTTCGTTTTGATTTATTTTTTGATTATTTAATTTGTGTTTTAGTTTTAATTTCTAAGTTTGTCAATTTGTTTTTACGTTTCCGCTTTTTAGTTTTCGGTTTTACTGTTTGTACTTAAAAGACAAAAGACAAAAACCAAAACCAAAACCAAAACAAAAACAAAAACAAAAACAAAATCAAAAAAATCAAAAACAGAAACGAAAATGGGTAGACGGGATAGACCATCATGCTTTGCTGTTGTTGCACAACACGGCGGCTTAGATCACAAACAACTTGATCAAGTACTTTACTTCATCCTCTGTTGGTTTCATGTTTGGAAGTGTTGACAGGCCTAACACGACTGCTGCTGGTTTTGTCATGTTGTATACTTGACCTAGAGTTTGGCTCTTACAAGTATGTCATTTAAGATCTTCCTCTCTTGTGTCTTTCTTTTAGCAAAGGTTGATTCTCAATTAAATACCATTTGCTCATTAAGATGCTCTTTAGGTTAGGCACGCGTGGTTGTATTGCGTGATAAAAGACAGTATCTTCTTGCGGATTTCTTGTTTCTGCCGAAGTGCCGACTTCTTGTCCGCAAATTTAACTTTATAATATGCAAGAACCTTGTTGACCAGAAAAAATGGGTAGCCTCGTGCACGCAAACGTGATTTAAAATCTCTTATATTCTCCTCAAAACGTTTTTAAAGAACTGGTTCTCAATAGGTTTGAAATGCGTTTAAATGTCAAAGACAGAGGCTTCGTTGAATCTTTTCCACTCGAGTGGTTTCGTTCTGATTTTGTTGATAATTTCTGTCTCTACTGTAGCCTGCAAGCAAGCCGTCTCCAGTTTTTTTGTTGCGGCGACAGTCATGCGAGCAACTTCACCGCTCGCATGACTCTCGCCGCAACAAAAAACTGGAGAGCCTGCTCACAGGCTATCTCTACCGCAGACATACTGTTTGCGAAGACAACTGCCATTTTAGCGCCCATCGCTATGGCGGTTCCATGAGTTTAGTAGTTCTCTAAGAAAGTGGGTTGGAATCGGAGTGTCTTTCTTAAACCGTGGAATGTTTCGTATGCTTTGCATACAGTGCTCTGAGTATTCCTTCTTCGAGGCCCTGCTAGGGGTTTCCCGTGTCGCTTGTCTGAATTTTAAAGTCTTTCGTGTCGGTGATGATGTCTCTCGTCGGGATTTCATTTTATGTGCTGTCGCTACTTTTTGGGCCATGTCGCTTGTCGGAATTTACCCTGGCAGGGCCTCTTCTTTCTGTGGGATATTAGTGTACAGGCTAGTAACATCCATTGGGACTAGATTGTATTCTTCTGTTAGTGTTTTTGCTATAGGCTGAAGGATGTTGACGATATTCGTTCTGTAGGGCCATCACAGCCCGAAATTAGAAATCGGACGTCCAAAGGGGTTTTTCTTGTGAATCTTTATGTGTCAAACACTGATATGCGAATATTTTACACCCTTTGAGAGAAGTTAAATTTACGGACGGGAAGTCGGCACAAATTACCCTGCGAGCAGAGGCCCTTCGATCTTCCTAGATAAGTCGGGAAGACTTATCTAGGAAGATCGAAGGGCCTCTGCTCGCAGGGTAGGTACAAATGGCATTTAATCGAAAATCAACCTTTGCTATCAAGATCCACCAAATATGTAAGAGGAGGGGGGACCATGCGCACAAGAGCCAAACTCTAAAGGTCAAGTTTTCAACATGACAAAACCAGCAGCAGTCGTGTTAGGCCTGTCAACACTTCCAAACATGAAACTAACAGAGGATGAAGTAAAGTACTTGATCAAGTTGTTTGTGATCTAAGCCGCCGTGTTGTGCAACAACAGCAAAGCATGATTGTCTATCCCGTCTACCCATTTTCGTTTTTGTTTTTGATTTTTGGGTTTCGTTTTGTCGTTAAAGTACAAACGTAAAAAGTAAACAGCAAAAATCTAACAAAAAACAGTAAAAATGAAAACTAAACAGCGAAAAATTAAAAGCAAATTGAAAAACTTAGAAATTAAAACTAAAACACAAATTAAATAATCAAAAAATAAAATTAGAACGAACGATGAAAAAAACAAACTTGAAAGCAAAACTGAAACCTTAAAAAGGAAAACTAAAACAAAAATTAAATAATAGAAACTAAACTCAAAAGGGAAAATGTAAAAATAAAAACGAAAAAGTCAAAAAGGAAAACAAAACAGGTCAGTGGCCCCCCTGAGCTGTAATGTCCACTAACAAGGGCTTCTCGAGCCCCCAATGCATTTCCCATTCGTCATATTCAGTCCAGTTGTAATGTTTATAAATATTCGTTTTACCCAAGTTCAATAGTAGCCTGGAATAAATTACCTGTAACCACTGATATTTTTTCGTTCACTGATGGTATAATGCCGACTATAAGATCAATGATTAGGTTTCTTATGATATTAAATTTTAGTGTAGATAAATCATGTAACCAATAATTTTAAAATGTAAGATACCTTTTTAAGATTTGACATTGTAAATAATTTTCTCTTTCATCCATAATTGTTATTTATTGATATATTTTTTAAATTTATTATTATTATTATTATTATTATTATTATTATTAGAGCGGTTTTAATCGTGTTTCGAAAGCAATTCTGGTTTTACTTTGGTTTTGCATTGCTTCGCTCTGTGATTGGCCAAGAAAACTCGCGCCACTTTCTCAACCAATGAGAAGCAAAAACAAAACCAATCGTGATTTGCACCGGCGTATTTTCCCGCGCTTTGCGCCGGCTACATGTAATTGCTTCGTATTCTTATTGGCTTGTTGCACTGTTTCGGTCTGTTGTGATTGGTAAGAGTAATTGCTTTGGTTCTGGATTTACGACACTCAATTGAGAAGCGCTCTATTATTTATTTATTTTTTTATTTATTTATAACTCCTAGTATATTGTATACTGTGTTAGGAGTATAATATTAGAGTATTAAAGTATATAGCCGATTGAATTCACCGACGTCCTTTATTTCGTGAGCTACCATACTTTGGCCAAAATATTATTTTGGCCCATGGTCAGTTAAACAATTGTTTGCCTTCTCACTTGCCTTCCAAAAAGTACCTGGAAACACTTTGTAGCATCTATGACCTAGATTTATTTAGTCTAAATACGGGTGAAGCCCATAGTCCTGATTTTAACCTTCATAATCACCACATACAGAGTCGTTATTTTTCTCCACATAGCTTTAATAAATTCAAAAGTAAACTTCCCAAATATGCTGGTAACCCATGTTTCTCTTTGCTCCATAATAGAGAGTTTAAGAAACGAGAACACGACGGTAACGAAAACGTCAATTTAAAATATATCTTCTCGTTATTGCAGCGGTTTCGCGATTATCCCAGTTTATTCTACTTGTAAAATGTCGGCGAACTATCCATGAACTTAATTTCTACGAACGGATAATCGTGAAAGAGTTACAAAAACGGGAAGTATCGTTTTCAAATGACGTTTTCGTTGCCGCCGTCGTCGTTGTCATTGCGTAAGCTCCCTAATGACTCTTGAGCACGCTGGCATTCAGTCTGTCATGTATTTTGTTTCTCGTGTTTTTAGGGTAGCAATTGGCCATGTTTTAAACGAGTAAAGGCCTGGGAACGAATTTAAACTTCATTGAAAATCAATGGCATTAAACTAACTCGATTCTCATTTGAAAGGGTATCTTTCAACAAGTTTGAGCATGTTTGGTCGAAAATTCACCAGTTGACATGTATTTAGATGTCTATTTCGGAAAGTTTGTCCCTCCAAACCATACAAAGTCTCTAATTTTCACAAGTTTCAAAAGCTTTTGTTTCAGTTCCAATTCAACTGAACAGCGTCAAAGTTGGTTAGGTGACCATTTTTGAGATGCTCTTTCATGCAGTGGAAGCATTTTTTTTTCTAATCCCTAAATTTTAAAGCTCATTCCCAGGCCCTCACTCGTTTAGAACATGGCCAATTGGATTTGGCAACTTGATGGGTATGACAAGCTTAAACCATATGGCTTTGCCGTCCATGCAGCAATTGCAGCCTCATTTTTGCCACCAAAATCAAGATACCTATGCAAAACAACAGGATACTTAAATCTCATTATTCCTGGTCACTGTGCGGGTTACTGTTGCCAGAAATATGGTTGCTTTAAGAGAGTTACGAAGCTAGTCTGTTTGGTAAATAGTCGTAAACTTTCTGTTATTGACTTTTGTGTTGATGCAGTTGTTCCGGCGATGACAAGGTCCGATGCAGGCACGTCAAAGGGGTTGCTTGCCACTTGTCAAATGTTTTTACGACGGAACTGTTTAGAAAACGTGGCGGGAAACAAGAGCCACCTCTGCGGCAGCTGAATGGGCAACCGGGTAGTATTGCTTGTCAATAAAAACTGAGAAAGAGGACCGTTAAATTACCATTTGTTGTCTGCATTTCCGCCTCACAGTAAAATGTGTGCTAGATGTTTCCGCCTTCTTGCTTCCGTTGTTTCAAACCCAAATCGGATTGTTATTTAAGAAAATGCGATGTTTCCTATCTCGATTTCAAACAGTGTATTTCACAATATTCATCTAATGCTGACTATACATGTTACGTTCTATTACATTTTTGCAGAGAATAGAAGCTTACTGGCAAAACAAGCGAAAACGCAACTGCCGGTACTGGGAGAGCGAGTTTGAGGTACTACAAACTGAAATCAGTTCAACTGAATGCTTGTACTAGTTTATGTCTCAGTCCTATCACCCAAGCATATGTTGGACATGTTTGAAATTCTACCATATTAGATATATTGACAAACGACCCATCCTGTGGAAGTACGGCCCGCCATTAGCATGTGCGACTTCCCAAATGTCCTACAAATGACAGGCTAGGTAAATTTAGAATAACCTAAGCCAAAACAAGGTTAAGGTCGTTTTATACATTATTTGACATGAATTTCTTTGTCGGTTTATTTCTAGTACCTTTCTGCCAATGGTTTACTAGTTCCTGATGATCCCCTTCACAAGTAAGAGATGTCCACTATGACTGAAATATGTAGGAACCATGTAGTTGAAGCTCCGGTACGATCTACAGGCATAATTAATTTCGTAGTGAATCAAACAGACAAGCCTTTCCCCTTCATCCCGTGCTTAACTAAAAATAAAAATGGAAAAACCCAGTATTGTGTAATATCCAGTCGGCTGTTGAATTTTTTTTTAAGTTCAGTTCCTCATTTGTGTATTCGTGAGGACTCTCTTCTGACCTTCATGGTATTGTTACTTTGAAATCATCAGAGCTTCCGTACAATATGTCTACATGCCTCTTTTTCGTTAAGAGCTGAGGGATTTCTTAGAAGAGCACAATTCCCACAGAATACGATAACAGCACGGTAAAAAGACCCCTTAGGGGATTCCTTAGGACGTATACAGTTTTCTTGAACTGAAGGATACGCCTGTCTTGTTATTTTGGTTTTGAAACGTTATTTAGAAGAGAGTTGATTTTCAAAATAATTATGATTTACGTGAAATTCCGAAAAATTTTCGTGACTTACATGTATTCTCTCGCGAAATAAATAGAAACACGCGCTTCGATGATTTTCCTTGCAAGGTTTAAGCAAGCCGGTTTTCAGCCAGAGCAAAGTGACGCGAGGAGCAAGGTCTTCAAGAAAATCTTCCAGACTACCTTGCTGCTGACTTTCATAGCCGAGCCAATGCCTTTTTCGACGTTGAAATGGCAATACGTACTGCTCAGAATGCCTATATCGCCCTAGTAACTCATATATAGACCTTATCAGAATAGCAAGTGTGTAAGATGTATTTTCTCTCTCTGACTAATTTAGTGATATATCTTTTACTATAAAACCATCAATGGCGGCGAGTTATATAGTGGCTAATTGAACAATTGTTCATTTGATGTCCAATGAATGTTGGTCACAACGTTATGATATTGAAATCTCGAGTTCGCCTCCTAATTGTTAGTTGTTATCAAAATACAGAATATAAATCGTCCAATGCCAGCAACTCCTCTTGTTCAATACAATTATGACATAATTGACAGGCCAACGGTTGTGACGTTGTAACTATTAAAATTATAGAGAAAATTTGCTCTTGGGGACGTCTGCTGCGTCTGCAATCCAAAACATATAAATTATATGTTATATATAAGCGACTCGAGGAAAAAGAAAGTGAAAAGTGTTTGGCTAGAGGCACACTTAAGCCCAGCTTCATTCCATAGGCAACGAAGACTACGCACCATTCAAATCCTTGAGACCCAGGCCCGGTCTGCAGATATCGTTGCAAACGTGTTTCTGCTTAAACGTTTCAAATGCATCTGAGGAAAGGTTTCCGATGCCAAAGTATCTAGTCCTCCAAAGTGAGTGAAATAAGAAATACAACATGATAGAAATGCACGAAACCCCAAATGGAAACTCAGAAAAAAATCCGAGTTCCAGATGGGATTTGAACCCACGACCCTCCGCGATCTAGAAGGACGCTCTAACCACTGAGCTACTGGAGACTCTATGGTGAGCAAGGGCGAAATGTGGGCTTTGACTGGAACCGCATCACGCGGTCACACAGCCAAATAAAGACTAGCACACTCATAACTGCATCATGCAGTATCTAGTAACATGGAAAAGAAGCAAAGGGTAACCTGCCGTCCTGAACACTTTTATTTCTAAAATCAATTTGTATGCCAAGTGTTGCATTAATATTGGTAATCACATGATTTCGAGTGCAATTTGGAATAAATATGCACGAGCAATAAATTTCAAAGATTAACAAAACTGCACCAGCAGGTAGGGCGAGTGCAATATGTGGTCTTTAAAAAGTTACAAGTGCTTATTTATCGAAATTGCACGAGAAAAATCATGTGATTACTTCTTAATAACATTCATGAAAACCTCAAAATGTCAGCCATTGTTTTCGCTCGCAGCTCATCGATGTATCTGAACTTTGCGCCATCCAGAGGCCGCGTTTGATTGGCTCCATTTCAGTGACTTTGTTTATTTTCCCAATCAGAATACTTTTTATGTTTCCTCTTATTTGGACTGAATTTCCTTTTTTTCTGCATCGAGTCTCCTAAGAACCGCATTTCTCTTAGGCAATCATAATCGCGAATTTTTTCATGTATTTGTGCACTTTTTGTCCTATTTGTAAACTCACCCTTTTTCTGCCGTGGCAACCTCAACGTCTGTGAGTCGAAGCTTCATGCCTAATTGCAACAACAGCATATATGAATATCTAGTTTCGGATTCTTTTTTCATTTGACCTAGTTGCGATTATAGTAACTGCATGCTGAACAACAGAATCTAGTAAACTACACATCGAGCATCGTGTAGGACAGGATAAAGGGGCCTTGTTATAGTGTCTTGTGGCCGTCGCCTTTATAAGTGTTTTAAAAACGTTACCTTCACGGTCTCTCACCACCAATGACCCGCTTGTGTGTTCCAGCGTCCAGTGGACAAACGCCAAACAGACTTTACCGTCAGAAGTATCTAGGCCTTGTTTTGTGGCATTCCCGTCATTGATAAGATACTTTTTGAAATCCCCTTCAATGCTTCCTCCATCATGAAAACCTCTTCTTCTGCATCATTCCTTTGCAGCCCGGAGAATGAAGCACGGTATAACCCTAAAGAAAATTGCGATAGTGCATTAAAAAAGAGATAAAAAACAGAGTGTTATGAAGGAAACCTCACCGCCATACCAATTTGTTTGTTATTAGTAAAAGTTATTCACTTTGGTGAACAAGTTTATACCAATTTAATTTAGTTTGTCGCCACACCTTCCAGTCTGCTCAAAATTGTTTGCAGCGCCTTTTCAGTCAAAAGACAAGAAAGCAGATAATTCGGCACTTTCGCGATTCCTTATGCTCGACCGCACTAGCAATCTACTGTTGATGACGTTTGGGTCACTTGTCAGTGTTTTACTTACTCAGGTACGTCTTGCAGAATCCCCTTCGTGTTCTTTTTAAATTGTTTCGCAAGATGCGAAACGACCATCTGGGTTTGCACTTCCTAAGAAAGGTAGGAATCCATACATTGCATAAGGCACTTAGAGATCGAGTGCAAGCCAAAAAAAAAAGAATTCACAAAAAGGCGTCAAAGTGACTTTAAAAAAAAATAGCTTCCCAAGATAACAGCCATTTGCGGACCAACAATCCATGGTAGTCATCAATGTCTTTGTATTTGAATGCGCGTGCGTGTTTCAGTTACAACTGGTTAACTAGCTCATACCTTTTGCCGTTTTGCGCAGACTTCGCCCTTTCGCCGTTGCCTGTTCCTTGACAGGAGCTGTGTACTCTTTCAGCACTAGGTCATCCCTACGTTGAAACCTGAAAGAAGGGGGTTCTTAATTTTTAATTTTGAGTTTAGCCCAGTAAGCTGCCCTCATGCCTCCAGACGCGAACGCATTGTCTGATTCACGCTCCACAATTAAAATGCCCAAAGCCCGCCATGCTTCAGTCGTGACGTCAAATGTCAGAACGTTGTACCATTCCATCAAGTATTGATATCTCTTAGGGATTTTTTCACACAATCATAGGACATAGTTAAGAGACTATACTTACTTTGAATTAAGCGATCTCTTTGAATGCTGCTGAAAGGTCAGTGTAATGCAGGAGACGTTCATACCAACCGACTCCAATTCCCACCAAATTGCACATAATACATAACCACTCAATCAATAGCTCAGTAAAGTAGAACGTGAACTTGATTACCTGGCTCATAGTTCAACGCAATTTGGGTTAAAAACAGGCACCATTCGGAATTATAGCGACCGGCATTTTTTCTCCATTGCTTGACTCACGTTCAAAGCGGTGTCAACAATTTTCAAATTACACTAAATGTATGAAGTCACATGGCACATCGTTTCGTGACCCGCGCTTCGCACTTAACATATTGGTTTGTCTATGATGTGGAATCCCGGCTAACGACACATTTTACTCTGCTTTTCAGTCTTGCCCCTGACGCTCGTTTTTTAATATCTCACGTTGTTTATTAATTATTTTAAAAGTATTTCTTCGAGTATTTCTTATTTCATGCTTTTTCTCAACGAGAAGCTAAGAAAGTTTAAAACGGAAAAAAACAGTTGACCAGGTTTTGTGTATGTGTAATGACCGTAAGAAAGATATCTTATTATAAGTTGCATTTAACGTTGGTACCAATAACATTGCTGGACAAGTTTGTATTATAAATTGAAAAGAAGCTAATAGCTTACGTAAAGCTTTCTGCTCTTCACCCAGTGCAACTGATACGCGGTCCTGTGATGGTTGATGTGCAACTGCTAAAAACGACAACAAAATCGAATGAAAAACGTTGCTTTCAGAAAGCGAATAAGATAACCAAAGTCTTCCAATTCAATTCATTTAGCACATCACCTTCCACAGATATCCTCCCCATATTTCTGTGGTCCTTGGCGAAATGGCCACAAGTGTAACGCAGTCATTAGTATTTAAGACTTTCACAAACTGTGTGCACTTGCAGTCAATCGATCCAATGCAACCAGACATTGCCTCCTGAATATAAGATAAATAATATTAGAGCGGGGTGATGTGTTGTAAATGGGTCAAATATCATATAGTTTAACAAATTGATACAAATCTGACGTGAGTGACGATCGTTAGTTCAGAAACCTAATACCTTGTTAACTTGCGCTTACTCCACATGCATTCATCGAAATAGCTGTTTGCTGCAGTTATCACAGGAAAAAAAATGGAAAACAAATCAGCTCACTTACGTGTACAGAGGAAGGGCAAGAGCACCCAGCACGATTGTTTGATGTCTTTGCCTCTCTAAAGGCCACACAGGGGCACAGGGTACAACGACCCCTCAGCACACCCTTGTGGTCTATGGCACCTAATAAGAGACGCAATAGACCTTTTTCATAATGGCGGACGATTTTAATTATTCTTTTGTATATGCGTTAATTAGCCCTACTAACCTCACTTTAATGAAAAAATTCTATTGAATTTTGCACATGCTGACGAGGCTAGTAGGGCTCATTATCATAAGAATAAAAGAATAATTTGTCGGGCGCCATTATGAAAAGGGTCTATACTGTTGTTAGTGAAATGCTCGCAAAAATGCTGATTGGTGGAGCAAAAGAAAGAAGAAATAAATTCATGAAACTAACCAGAATTCTGAGCATTTGCCATATTCGTCGTACAGGAGTAACCGCGCTTAGATCAGAGGAGTAACCACTGAGGAGTAACCGCGCGTAGGTCAGAGGAGTAACCGCAGAGGAGTAACCGGAACCAAAGGAGAATGAAGTAACCTGCCGTCGTGTGTTGTGAGCCAACAGCAAAGCATGATGGTCTACCCCGTCTACCCGTTTTCGTTTTTGTTTCGTTTTCGTTTTTTGAAAACCAAACACCAAAATCTTAAAACAAAAAACAAAAACTTAAAACAAAAAGGAAAAAAAGAAAAAATCAAAACGTAAACGAAACCTTAAAACAAATTGAAAAACTTAAAAATTAAAACCAAATCACGAATTACATAATCAAAATTATAAAATTAAACCGAACACTAAAATAAGTAAAATCTGAAAGAAAACTGAAAACCTTAAAACGAAAACGAAAACTAAAATTAGATATTAAGAAAATAAACTCAAAAGAGGAAATAAAAAAGTAAAAATGAAAAACAAAAACAAAAACAAAACCGGTCAGTCCCCTTCCCTGGGCTTCCGTACAGTCAATAAGTACATAGTGGCTTGCAAGGACCACCGAGACAAAATCTCGAGAAGCACCGGATCCTAAAGTAAAGGATCTGACCTGCAACAAATTGTGTAACAAATAAACTAAGAAAGCAAGGCTGAATTAACGGTCAGGGAAATATATTTTCCAATATTTCGAAAGGCACGGCCTTTCTTCTTCAGGGTTTGTTAGAGACTGACCCTGAGGCAAAAGACGTCACAATTTAAATGACCTGTCATGGGATACTTGAAACATAAGCTGTATATACAATTACATAAACAAAAACGTTACAATTGAAAATTAAACTGGTAAATAACAGTCAACATAACAGCGTGGAAATAGAAAACTGATAACGTAACAATAAGAAATGAACATGAAAAAGAAGGATGAAAGACGGGAAAATTGTTCATGTTTCATCTCTCCTATTAAGATCTAGAGGTTCAAGCGTTTGACCCCTGTCAATGAGATATGCCTCTCTAGCTTTGCGTACACTGTCACGATTAGATTTAATGAGTTCTAGAGGAATAAGTAGCTTGTCAGAAGCGTTATGGTTGTTAGAAAGGAAATGTTCTGAGACTGTAGTAGGTTTAGAAGTGTTAGCTGGTTTGTCTACTGGTCTACGATGTTCGTTAAAACGGTGTTTAAGTCGTCGTTTTGTTTCTCCTGTGTACTGTTTGTGGGAGTGGTTGCAATGTACCATGTAAATACCGTTTTTAGAGTTACAGTCTAATGATGAGTGATATGTCTTGTTTCACCGGTAGAATGAAATGTACAACTAGTACGTCCGTCTGTTATGTATAGTTGCATGTATAGTTGCATGGAGGTGGACTGTTGTGTGTGGGCGGATTACGTAGTTTTGCGTTAACCATTAATTTACTAAGGTTATTGGTCCGTCGAAAGGGAACAAGAGGTGTGGCTTTGAACATAAGTACGTACTATTTTATAGTAAGATAATATCTATAATATGGCGTTTAGAAACAACTAAAACATAAAACTCGACTCATTCCTCTACAATTTTCACTTGCAAATTCCCCTAAATTTGGCTTTTGACTGAACAAGACACTTGAAGAAACCATAAAATAAACATAAATGCTATCTTATTTTCAGTATTTTGACACACTCTTGTTATATACCACAAGTATCTACAGCGTCAAATCCGTAAATAACCCACGTCTCGCACGGACTGCCTGTGGTTGAACTGGCTGGCAGAATGTCAGTTTAGAGAACTGAACACCCGGTGCGGTTCCTGGGTGACCGCTTGACAAGTGTTGCCTGTTCTGTAGAATTATTTGTTAACCTTCACATTTTTTTCTGAAATAGTACGTTTTCCTTCTTGATCATTCTCGACCCCAGAGCTCTTCTCGGGCTTCGCGCCTCGAAGGCTCTGGGAAACTCCGTATTGATCGTAGCCAAAATCTGGCTATATAGACTTCAAAGCGTATGCTCCAGTACCCAAAATCCAAAATGGCGTCGCTGTCTGAAACAGTCCTTGCAGTATACCTTAGCAAAAGGTGGTAAAGACTCTAGATTTCGCTTGCTGTGCCTTTCAATAACACGCGAACTCTGAAGTTTAAATCTCAACCGACAACTGCGGTTCTCGCTGCCCGACATCAATCAAATTTCCAGCGGCTTCCGACTGCAACCGAGAGGCAATGATCGTTGATTTATGGCCCAAAGCAGTTTCAAGCAAGCATCAGAAGCGTGGCGGCTGAGTCCGTTGATTTCCTGTACGTTTCTCAGGATAATCGATCGGATAGTTTCATTTATTTGAGGACCTATCCATCGAAACTTCCGGACTCAGGTTAGGCAATTCGCCGAATCTTGACTTACGTGGTGTTCTGGAGTTTGGTACATGTTTGATCGATTTAATATTTTCATTTGTTTTAGTGAGAAGTAGCACGGTAGTTGGAAATAAAAACAGGGGAAGTTTGTGGCTCTGAAACGACCCTAAGCGATGGACACACAAAACACTGAAGGTCGACTGCGTCGAAGATTACATCAATAAATAACAATTCATGCTTGTCGAACTGGGCCGTCGTCTTTCATCTAGTTATCCCTTTGCACTATTATTAGAGATAAAGAATACGGGAATTATGAATCTAAACTTTGTATTTAGCGAACATGAAACTTCAATAGTTTTCAATGCAAATGGTTTCTTCGTCCCGGAGTGTGTTCGGAAAGATAGAAGCCAAAACGCGGTTTGGCGGTTGGCGCTTGAAAATGAAATTCTGAATAATTATGGAAATCGCAGTAAAGGTAGAGCAGAAAATGTTTGTTCAAGGAAGGACGTTTTAGGGGTTTCACTCATGTTTATTTTGAGAGTAACCGTTTAGTCTTCCGCGCGTACCGAGTTGGCCAATCAGAAGCAATTTCAATGTTTGAACTGATAACCAATCAGAGCTGGAGCTTGCGTAGAGTTCCCCAGAGCCCTTCCCGCCGTCCAACCTCGTCCCCAGGGGTCCCTTTTGTCATGCGCTGACCAAAAGGATCGCGGCCTCTGGGAACGAGATTGCCCGCCGTCATTAGGGTTAGATACATTATGCTCAAAAATTTGAGCATTATGCTTTTGAGCGTCACCCTCAAAACAACAGCATTATGCCTAAAATTAAGCTCGAGAAGTAGCATTATGCTCGACTGATCTTGGTTATATTTGATGCCTTTTTCCATCCCTTCACTGCCTTCAGACAAAAAAAATACCTTCATAAGTCAGAAACAACATTTCATTGCATCAATTACAACTTTACAAGCAATAAACAACAAATAATGCTCAAAAGCACTCAAAATGTCTTATTTCAATCGAACTCTCCATCTTTAGGATACAACTGGCAAGCCTTAGCAGCCTGGCATAATGATGCAACCAGGCCTTGAAAGTAGCAACCAAGCCTTTGAATATGTTAAATCCTTACTAAAAGCACTTCAAAGTGAAAATTTTGCATTACAGTTATGGAAATATTAATTTTTCTTCTTATTGTTATTCTCTATAGTCTTTATACTGAAAAAAAAAAAAAGCCCATTATGCCAGCATTATGCTTGATGCTCCGACTATAGCATTATGCCCAAAATTATGCCGGCATAATGTATCTAACCCTAGCCGTCATGCCAATCTCGTTCCCAGAGGCTGCGATCCTTTTGGCCAGCGCCAAGGATACGAACCTCTGGTCGAATCCCAAAATAGGACACTTCTGATTGGCTGGTAAAAACAAAGCAATAAACATGACCGGATCAACCGCATCGGAAGTTGTTTTCGCGAAGTGTCAGGCAATGGCGGAACGAAAGCTACAGAAATGATCACAATCAAAGGAAAATTACTGTCGTTGTAATAATGCGGTTAGAAACCACCGCGTTTAAGTTTGTAGAGATAAGGCGAAATTAGATGGAATCTTGATAGCTCTCAAACAGCTTGCAGATGTCGATTTACAACATGTACTCCGACCAATGTTCAAGGTATTTTTGCCGTTCGTGTTTAAATAAAACTGTCCACATCAAAACCGATGATAAAGGAGTTGAAATATCTTGTTGAAGAGTTAGAGTAGGCGAGTTAATGTGCAGATCATGTTCAAAGGGAGCGTAAGTTAGACGAGAAATGTGGTAGTCGAATTTCGCAACAATATCGTTTCCGTGCACAGAAATTGACAAGACGACTATATTCTGTTTATATATTGAATCTACGAAAGCCGAGGAGGGACTTCAGACTTCAGACTTCAGACTTCGAACTTCAGACTTCAGACTTCAGACTTCAGACTTCAGACTTCAGACTTCAGACTTCAGACTTCAGACTTCAGACTTCGGACTTCAGACTTCAGACTTCAGACTTCAGACTTCGGACTTCAGACTTCAGACTTCGGACTTCAGACTTCAGACTTCAGACTTCGGACTTCAGACTTCAGACTTCAGACTTCAGACTTCAGACTTCAGACTTCAGACTTCAGACTTCGGATTTCGGAATTTGGGATTGGGATTTCCGACTTTGGATATGGCTTAGTATATCAGGCTGTTTAGATGGCTGAGATAAACTAAAACTGTATGGATTTTGTTTGCATGGCTGTGCAGATGGTGGCTTCTCACGGCGTATACTGTGCCTAAAAGTAGGTTCAACCAATAACAACCCGAACCCGAATATTGGTGTTGATTTTTTCTAAGCACTGTCCAGCAGATAGGTGGAGTACCTAGGGTGGCTCGCATTGATAAGGGAATGGAAAACATGTGGGTTTCCACCATCCAGAGGCTATTAAGGTATAATGACGGCGATGATTTAGCAGGCGATAACAGGATTTTTCAAGGAAGTAGTGCCAACCAAAGAATAGAAGCCTACTGGTCAAAGTTAAGGCAAGGTGGAGGCGGCTGCTGGATGAACTTGTTTAAGGATTTTAGAGATTCTGGTGTCTTTTTAGATGTTGACCCGTTGCTTAAAGAATGCTTAAAGTTTTGTTTATGCCTAACTCCGCTCTGTTGCAAAATTGTGGAATATCAAGACACTAAGAGTTGACAAAAACGCAGATGCTCTTGGAGGAAAGCCAGACGTAATGTACTTTGTACCTGAAGTATATTCGACCCACAGTTATCTCGTTGATGTCCACCACTGAAGAAATTGTGGAAGCTTGTAAAACTCTTTTTCGGGGCACAATCCAGAGATTACTCGCGGGAGTTTGAGGAGCTCGTGGGGTATATAGTCCCCAACCACCGAGTACCACAAAACCGAGAAGAAAGGTTAATGCTTTTTATAGAAATAACAGATAATTTGAAACGATTAGGATTTGGACGCTGCAGGCCTGTCCACAGCACCTATTATCAAGTATAGCCTAATGATTGCTTTCAAAATATTTAAGGCATCTGGAATGTTCGGCTGCAGCACGTCGAGATTCCTTGTTGTCATGTTGTAAAGTTACATATACAGCTATTAGTTGTGGTCGGAAACATGTCAACATCATATTGCTTTTATTATGTTTGTTCGCGTTTCACAAAATAACGTCTTTGAATCCCTGAATTGAAATAAAATTTTATTCAAATGAACTTGGACATCCTTCGAATAATATTTGTACACGCCCGCTAATGGTCAGCGTGCCACTCAGTGCAGTTCTTACACTTTGTGCCGACTTTTTTATCCTCATTGAACAGGAACACACAACTAATTTTTGATGCCATCGAACAATCTTGTCATATCTGTAGGCAGTATAGCACTTGTAGAGGTGACGTCACGCAAGCGCGCCAAGCATCTCATGACTTTTCCATGCACCTCTTGTTTGCGTCACTACTTCGAGGTTTACCCTAGGAAAGCGTTAAAAAATAGTTTTAATTAGCCCACATAGCATTGATCACTCCCTTAACTGAGATCCTTGTAAGAAAACATGAAACAAACCAAAACTGTATGCAACAAAACTAGCGCATGATTTTAGTTATTTCATTTTCTAAGGAACAGAATGGACTATCTCTTCACCTTATTACTTAAAAACACCTGTACAACATGTGAGAAATAACAGGTATGGAATGTATACAAATCAGTAGCCTACTGCAGGTGTACATGGTTACTGTGTTGGAGTCACAAGTAAATTCCGGTTTTCAGTCACTATTTTCTTGTTGGAATGCTACCTCTAATTTTGGGTCAAAGAAGACACAAGACATCCTCTTTACAGAGATATTCAGATAGATATTCAGAGCAGGTTTAAGTATGATGAAATATTTGGTTTATCAACAGAATTTATAGGTGAGGGTACCATCCGTAAAGAGATTCTAGTGCTGAAGTTTTCGTCCTTCGGATTCGCTCTTCCGAAGGGCTAACGCTTGACTGGAACTGACAGCAGGGCAATTTCACATTGATTTCACAAGGCTATTGCGTGACACTTTAATACGCCGTGCAAAAGTGTCATGATTCAACCTTTTTCCCGCAGAACTAATATTATTCCTTGGTTTGCTTTCAATCTTTTTTTGTTGTTGTTGTTTTCAAAACTGAGTCGTTTTTATTATTGTCCTTTATTCTCTTGCTTTCCATTTTTTAAATTTCCTTATCGATAGTCTGAATTCAGTTGCACAGCCTATACGAAAGTAAATTGTCGTTCATCTCAGTCTCTGAAGAATTGTTTTATATTAGAAGCTTGTCTCACTCATGAGTACGAAGCGGCTCCAGCTTTGGTCATCGCGTCGCCGTGTATTTCATTTCATGTTACTTTGTGCATAATAAGCTTAACAGATCCCCAATCCCTTTCCAAAATATCCCCACACTAGAAATAAATAGACGGGGGAAAGTTATTGAAGTCAGCTTACCTCCTCATCCATTTTCAAAAGTTAGAAATTATGGCTGATATATTAAATATCCACAGTCGGAAATCCCAAAGCCAAATTCCGAAATCCGAAGTCTGAAGTCTGAAGTCTGAAGTCTGAAGTCTGAAGTCTGAAGTCTGAAGTCTGAAGTCTGAAGTCCGAAGTCCGAAGTCTGAAGTCTGAAGTCTGAAGTCTGAAGTCTGAAATCTGAAGTCTGAAGTCTGAAGTCTGAAGTCTGAAGTCCGAAGTCTGAAGTCTGAAGTCTGAAGTCTGAAGTCTGAAGTCTGAAGTCTGAATTCTGAAGTCTGAAGTCTGAAGTCTGAAGTCTGAAATCTGAAGTCTGAAGTCCCTCCTCGGCTTTCGTAGATTCAATATATAAACAGAATATAGTCGTCTTTAATGAGATTGATCCATTTTGTAATAAATAATTTATACATATACCGTAAAATACTCCCTCAGAGGCTGATTTTTTCCATCTATTTTTGAGGATGGTTGCACTTATTAGAGAGAAGGCTTATCATAAGGGAAATTGGGCTAAGTTTAAAACTGGAGCAGCAATGTTTGGTAATGTTAGGACAATAGTGAAAAGGGATAAAGTTATAGACAACTATTGAATTACTTTCTCCAGCTATTTTTAATCATACTGCTTGTTTGAGACCTCTGTCATTTTCTATGCAGTGTCCTTCAAGGTCAAGTTGTGATAATGGTGCAGCCAAAAACATCTGACTCAGGGTACGAGTACAACACTCTTTTCTCATTCATGATCTGGGAACTGGGAATCAAACTGAATAAAACATTCTATATTTGGCAATAGGAGCAGTTCCTATTGGCTCATACTGCTCGCACTCTGCATTTATTGCAAGGTTACCATATATCAGTGTCAAAGGAAAATTAAGTGCTTTTGAATCAATCTGTATTTTGATGGACCCAAGATTGCTTCTAATTTGGTGTCTCCTTGATTTAGCTTTGGATGTGCAGCCAAAAAACAAATCAGGATTTGTTTTATCTGAAAAGGGGTCTAAAAGCCCCTAGGACTAGACTATGTCTTCCTTCTTCAACGAAGTTACTGTAGCTGTGCAGGCTGGATACTGGAAAAGACACTTGCATGTAGAAAGTGTTTTCCATACATGGCCAGAACTAGGGAAGAATATTGCCAAAAATTAATACATTTTAACACATAAATGTACAGGATTTTACAGAATTCCAATAGCCAGGTGTGAGGGTCTGCTATATATTCTATTTTCAGGATTTTCATTTGTTCATAAAGAGATGTGTTACAAAAACTGTGTTGTGGCATAATAAATAGGCAATCCCCCCTCCCCCCAGGTCAAGGACAAGTAAGGGGGTCATGTTAAATGCCTTAGAGGTCACATTTATTTTTAGGGAACTCTTTATGGGTGAAAATATATTTCATGTAATATGTATACTTGAAAGATAAATGTATCTTTCATGAAACCATCCAACAGACAAGGTGGGGAAGGGGATGGCAAGTTTTGAATAGAAAAGCTCAATGACCATATAGGATACAACCAAAAAATCCATCAATAATAATGAAACTTTATTTGCACTTAAAAATTACTCAATGATGAGAAAAGGTACTGTCTCATTGTAAAAGTAAAAATAATACTAAAAAATATAATTATATCAGATAATCTTCAATTAAATTTGCCGAGTCAGTAGTCTACTTCATTACATCATTAAAAATCTTGTTCTCCAGATGGCAGCTACAGTAAGAACTTCTGGGTGGGCTAACAAAAATTGAGGTGGGACTATTGTTGAGGTTAAGCTTTCATCGGCCTTTTTTAAGCCAACACTGAAACGATGATTCTTGAGAATCCGAACCTATATTATAAGTATCCTCTAAGCGGGTAATGTTAACTGTAAAGCTTAATTAAACTTGCAAGTTGTAACTGAGCTTCCCCTAAAAGAATCGATGTATGTATCCTTGGAAAGAGTCGTGTTATACAAAGGAAATCGCTCACAAGTTGGCTTCTATCGCATGTATGTGACTGTTTTCTGATTGCTGGTCGATTACCGTGGAATCGCCACTGCTGACTGCCCTAAATTGGTCCTGCTGAATGTGTTGACATGATCAACAGCCGCCATTTTATCCTGAAACCTCACGCAGGCGCAATCAAACCGGAACCAGAATTTTCTGGTTCCGGTTTTGGATTCTTCCAGAGCGCAGAGCGTCTCACACAGAGCGTCCGTTGCCCGTTCCGCTGGACAAGGGCAACGTAGGCTCTGGGGACGAGATTGCCGTCATGGCCGTTAGACATGCGCAAAAGGGGAAGAGCTCTGGGGTCGAGAATGCTTTCTCGCTGTGACCCGTTCGTGACGCGCACCAAAGGAGAGAAAACCGTTTCCCTTATTTGGTTGTCCAGCATGCCAAGGGCTTCTGGTGTCTCACATTACGGACACGACGAACTACCAGTTTCGATTTCTGAGGAAAGGATTGTACATGTATGTATGTCTTTATGGTGGACTTATGCAATAGTTTTTCATGTAATTTATAAGCGAGCAACGCTTGCTGCTGCAACTCACTGACGGCTCTCTTCTTACGGTCTCTTCTGGAGCGAGAGAAAAAGAAACAAACTTGGACCATCTGAGTAGTGGGCGAGGTATGAAAGGTTTGAGTTAATTTAGTGCTCTACCGTATTTTGGAAAGTAGTAAGTGAGAGATCTCATAGCTGACAAATAATCGGCTGTGTCAACACCGCTGAATAGCTGGCGTAATGTCTGTCAAGAGAACTGAACATTCCCTTACGGCGGAAATGCTAATGTACGATTTTCTTGCGAGATTGTGAATGGGCTTTACCTTTCACTTGTGTGATTATATTTCTTACGCAGTGGCTATTCGTACGTCGCCCGTACGCGGACATTGATGTAATTCATGGTTTTAATTTGGTTTTTACAAGAGCAACGTCTTTTCATTTAATTTACAGTGCTGCAAGGTACCTCTCTTCTGGAGAGTTTATCAATCCTGATTTGGAGCTTTCTCCGCCTTTCAGAAGAGAGCTGCACTCTTTTGCGAGAGGTATGATAGGTTTTAGATTTTATATTTATCACTTTAACACATTTTCCAAATTCTGTCGCCGTGACTCAGCTGCAGAAGTAATTGCATTGAGTACAAACCACTGAATTCCTAATTAATCAGGTGAATGTGAGCTTTTCACCGAGGTGAATGAATAATCAGAGAGCCATCTTATGTGCAACGGATTATGGGATCGCCAGGGGGCAAACATTGCAAGTTGCTAGAAACAAAAGTAGTTGAATGCTGGAGTTTGTCAGCTTGCAGTCTTGATAACAACTTGAACAAGGCACTGGGACTTGTTTTGCACAGAGATAAGGAAATGTTGCCATAAGAATTTATAATTTCATATGTGAAATTATTTATTAATAAAGGTAATAGGATGGAGTGGATTCCAATTTGGTGTGTAATTATACTACTGATTTACAAAATCAGACAGCAGCAAAGCATCAGTCTTATGATTACAGACAGAATTGGGTAATGGTAACGAATCCGATCCAACCAACGCGTTGGTGAACGTGTCGGGCGACATGTTGGCCGACATGTCACCAACGTATCACCAACGTGTCGGCCAACACACGACCAACATGTTGGCCGACACACTAACAACGCATTGGCTGACACACGACCAACACGTTGGCTGACACACTAACAATGCATTGGCCAACACTCGACGAACGTGGATGTATAAATAACTTTGAAAATACAGCCGGGTATTTTGAATATTCACCTACTTTTTATCAACGTGTCTTCCAACACACTTCTGACGCGTCGGTTATCTATTCAGACCAATTTACCCCTTGCATACCACTCAACCAACCTGGATGTATCCATCTGTCAGTAAATCACTCTGAGAACTTTGTGGATCCAGATAGTGGAGCACACACTAATACCAACAGTTGGCCGATAGTCGACCAACTATCGGCTGACAGTCGACCGACACTTGGTCGACAGTTGGCCGACTGTCGACCAACGTGTCGGCCGACATGTTCGCCAACACGTTGGTTGGATCGGATTCGTTACCATCACCCAGAATTGGATGATACAAAGTCCAGTTACTAGTTAATCACAACTACAGTGCAGTGCAGAAATAAGTGTCCTATGCACACGCAAAGGGCACGCACGTTTTTTGTGTATACGCATCTTGAAATGTGGTCCTCCACAGGATTTCAGGTAAAATGGTGATGACACGGGCACGTGTGCGAGGACACGGCACGCAAAGCATGTTATTTGTCACGGATATGCACATATTTAATGAAGAAGACAAAAAGTGGCACGCAGCTTTTGTTTTCCGTGACTTAACACGCATAACCTTTTGTTCAAGCTAGCGTGCAATTTGTCACGCGGAGAGTGTGATTAAACACGGGAAGCGTGTTATGTTACACGATTATCTAGAGAAAAGGGCTGGGTGAGACTGAAGCAAAACCGTGCAAGGTTTGAATACAAGCTCACCGGTACGAAACAGTGCGAACAGTTGTTTGCATAAAATTATGGTAACACAACGCGCTTTGTCAGCTGAACGAAGTTTGTTCAAAGTGCAGCAGCTCAGAATGAAGAAAAAATAAAGGAGCTTTATTTTTCAAAAGCAGTCGAAGATCTGTAATCTTTTGACCTTGGAAATCTTCGATTTCACAGAAGATAATTATCGTTCTTATCGTCGCGTAATATGTCACACCACAGGAACAATCGGGTGCGAACTACAGCAGTAGCACGACGTATGAAATGGGCCATAAATTAAAAAGTAAATATTTTTCTGAAACAATTTTTTAAATTCGCATTTTCCGCTATGATTAAGCACTGACTTTCATAGCTATGGAGGTTTTTCGAATCTACTCATTAGTTCCCAAGACAGTATTTTCATTTGCATAATTATTAGACGTGCGTGAAAGCACGTGCTCTGTAATGTGATACTTGTCGCGCTAAAATCGCAAACACTTCCATTGCGAAATGTAGATTGTGTTTCTTTACAAATTATACAAACCTTGTTCGTCCATCCATCCAATTTTGTGCACTGACATATGAAGCCGGTTAACTCGAGCATTCTCCTCGCTGGCAACTCAAACCAAATCGCCATTGAGCGCGTGTAATCATTTACGCTTTTGTAATCAAAGTGAATCTTTAGTTTTTACACGCAAGCGACAAATTTGCTTGAATCAATCAAGTCAGGATGCAACTTTTTTTCACGCATTTGGTTATTTAGTAGGTCACAAGTAAGTAAACTTCATAAATCGTATTCCTTCTGCTTTTTCGGCTCTTTGTTTATGCACGGCTTTTTCTCTCTTGTTTATTACAACTCCGTTGTTGCTCCACGTATCTTTCTCAGTTTATAGTGCGTCATATAACCAAGTGTTTTACGGAAATTTCCCATCAGAAAAATGGACAGTTGAGTTGCTGAGTTGGGGGTGCATCTTATAACCGAGTGCGCCTTATAACCGAAAAATTATGGTGTGAGCATTTTAACATAATTTATACAGGAAACCCAGCACTTTTTGGTCTCTGAGCTGAGGGTCTTGTTTAATTTAGTTGTACACGGCTGAACTTTGTCAAGCTTTATCTTTTGCAAAATAAAATTTAGAAAGTCATTCCATGTCCTCATAACAATTTTCTCTCGGGAACTGTCGACTGATGAACAAGGTCATACGAACATTTTATGCGATGATTATTTTTCGAGTGAGTGATTTTGCCCGCAAAGCGAGACATTTTGCACGCTAGCGGGTCATTTTGCTCGATTCCTTTGTGTTTCATAACTCTTCTTTGTGTGACTGAACGTTTTCCTTTGTGCTCTCCGTGTAAGATAAGACAAAAGGCAGTTTTAATGAGACGTGCATGGTGACACGATGCTGGCGTGTTAAAAGAAATTTCTTTTGTTTAGCGTGTCCTTGCACGCGTGCCCGTGTCATCACCATTTTACCTGAAATCCTGTGGAGAGCCACAAATGCGTGTGTCGACATGCGTATTTGATGCGCGTGTTTACTTTTGTTATTCAGGCTTATACCTTTGCTTTGTGGTTAATTGTTCCGCAAAACAAAAGGCAAGTTACCATCACACAACAAAATTGAATGTTTAAATCCAGCCTCAAAACGCTGGAACATTCGACGAAGAGATCAGTTTTATACTCGATGATTTGCTGTGGAGATCAACTTTTCTTTCTTGATCATCTTGAGTGAATCTTATTTACTTCTCTTGTTGCCGTGAAAATGGAAAAAGATGAACCCTGTGAAAAAACAAACGAAACTGCAATTACAGCTACAATTTTATTGTTGTTTTATTGCCGCGTGTCTTGTTTTCATTAAATATTCCACTTGCTTCAAGCTTTCACTGCCACTGAATACCGATGAGTTCGACCAGCTTTTTCGATGAACTGCCAAGTCGGAAGTTTGACTGCAAATTACAAACATTGTTGACATGGTTTCGTAACAACACTGCCGTCGCAATTCACTAAATTTATTTTGCAATTATAGTTGTTTGGAATGTGACATTGTTCCCAGTTCATAATTTGCAAAACTATGCCATACCAGCTGGCGATTGTTTTTGTAACACCGATCTAGAACAATGAGCATGCGAATTCACTGCATCAACAAACACTGTTCATACATTTTCCTTTCAAATGAAAGCGCACTTAACCTGCTCCCTCATTTTATTGACCTCATCGTGCAAAGATGAAAACCAAAAACGTGCGATCCAAATCTGCGGCGTGACCGCTTCATAACAAAAATCGCCACGAGAAGACGGCAAGATGACATTCACGCTCAGATTACCAGTTGCCTAGCATGTGACAAAAATTTGCCGATGTGAGCGCGCATTCGGTTTGGTAAAGCAATAATTTCCACAACAGTTGTATTTGACTTTCAATGAAAGTAAATGTGTTTTGATTTCTTAAATTCTTTTGTTCGCAACGAAATGGATTTTAATGCAACACACATTCCAAGGCTGTTTTGTAGCAAGCGAATTGCCTTGTGAGTATGTTGATTATTGCCTCTTCGTGTCGCTCTACTTTTGAACTCGACTCTAGCTCTAATTCAGCGAGGTTGAAACGAGAAAAGGCTCGATCATTTATCCTCTACTTTGTGAGAAAATATCAGTTATTTTTTATTTGTTATTCATTGGAAAAAATGTCTATTGTCGCACCAGACATTTCGCTAATAATTTATACCCGCGTACCGGTAGTTTGTTGTGACATTGACACACGATAATGGGAGACCAATTCAGCCAACGATTTTGCTGTTAATAGCTGTTGCCTTGGATTAAAAGCCCAATGAAAATAACAATAAAACAACAATAAAGGAACAATGAGCTAGCTCATACATACTGATGAGCGTTGGTGTATGCGCGCATTTGATGCGCATGTCAAATACGCAGACGCGTATGCGCAATTTGGGTAGACGCTTATTTTGGGTTGCTTATTTCTGCACTGCACTGTATGACAAAATTTGAGAAACGAACTAACCATCAGTTGAGCGTTAAATGGTTACTCAACAAAATGCATGACAACGGCACACGTAAAATGACTCATACTGTCCAATTGCACATGACGCCAAATACTGTGTTATTAGGCACAAATTGGTTTGCTGATGACCAATCATGTTCAAGAATTTTGTTATAGTTTTAATTAATGATTATGTGAATGATCATTGCAGTTATGAACACCACTTAAGTAGTAGTGAAATTAAAGCCTGAAAACAATTCAGGCTTGAAATTTTATGCTTGAGGAGTAATTTGTCATCCATGACGAAGTTGTCATGTGGGTTATTTTGCATGTCTTTGGATGCCTTTTGAGCTGCAGACATCTGACACATCAGTGTCAACAAATCAATGAAAACTATAACCACACAAACCACTGTGCCATATTTGGCTAAGGACATTAACTTAAGTAGTAGACCAGCGTCAAACGAATACGGATTCATAGTTGAGCAAATAAGACTTATTTTCCTATTTTAAACCGCTCAGGGACAACTTCCCCCACCACCAAAGTTGTCCCTCAGCGGTTTAGAATAGGAAAATAAGTCTTATTTGGTCAACTACAAAT
Source organism: Pachyseris speciosa (assembly GCA_016490735.1). Classification (NCBI taxonomy): domain Eukaryota; kingdom Metazoa; phylum Cnidaria; class Anthozoa; order Scleractinia; family Pachyseridae; genus Pachyseris; species Pachyseris speciosa. The sequence goes on from JAEMWC010000074.1 coordinate 738,877, forward strand.
CCGTATTCGTGTTGATGCTGGTCTACTACTTAGAATTCCATTCACAAACTACTTCAACCAATTTCAACCACCCAAAACCACTCCAAACCGGTCAAACTAGTTTGAAACCAGCTTGACAAGTCCCCCAATTAGAGAAAAGAGGTTTGAAGAATATCCGTGTCACTCAATTAGAGAAAAGGGGTACCAAGGTATCCCAACGAAACCGATTGGCTTTTTTTGATTAAAATATATTTAAGAGAATGACAACACCTTCGTGTGACTTATTACGTTACAATGTGAGGCAGGCTTTAATTACAGAGATAGACAAGTGGTTGGGAAAAGAAAAAAATAAAAAATCCATGGACGCTCCTTTCATGTGTGGGAAATGTTGCATACTGATATGTCTCTATGGCAGTATGTTAAGAAAACAGAGGAAACGCATTTTATTGATGAATGTGCGCTTCTCACTTTCAAAGTTATTCATTCTCTCCCAACCAAAGAGAGAATTTTCATTAAAAAGTGGTTGACCGATGAAGGATTTTATGATACAGTCAATTAAAGATGTGTGTAACTTCATAAATGGATTTGATTGATCAGGTTTGTGACCTCCCCCCTGAGGTAAAGGAAAAGATTTTGAAGAAAGTTATTAAATTAAAACTTAAACAACGTTTCAATTTAGGGTGGGGACTGTTTTTAGTTTATATTGAAAACGCGCCATGTGGTGAGTATAATGAAAGAATTACAAGAATAACACAATGTAGAAAGTGCAGTCGTTGTATTAATAATGGATATACCTCACAAATTAATGTGATTTGGTAAGCTGAAGCCACTCTAAAGGCACTAAGGCCACATGGTAGCGGGCATTACCCCTTAAATCTACCAAAGCAAAGATTGAGCCCAAGCATTAGCAGCCATGGACAGCTGTTTCGGCCTTGTTAAGCCTCATCAGCATAGCATAGCTAATGCTCAGGCTCAAGTACCCACATATCCATAAAACAAGCAGTGAAAACGTAAAGCTTGTGGGATGTGGCTGGAGTGACAAGGATATACCTCACAAATTAATGTGATTTGGTAAGCTGAAGCCACTCTAAAGGCACTAAAGCCACATGGTAGCGGGCATTACCCCTTAAATCTACCAAAGCAAAGATTGAGCCCAAGCATTAGCAGCCACATCCCACAAGCTTTACGTTTTCACTGCTCGTTGTATTAATAATGACATGTGTTTTGTTTGTTTTAGAAAAAATAAAGTTCATTCTATTGGTAATTCTTAAATTCTTGATGAAATTATTTATCAGTTTCATGGATTTTATTACAAGGATTCTTTTATTTTGATATGATATAAATGGATATTATGGAGCAGATTTTAACACTTCCACCAGAGTTTCACATAAAAATTTACAGTTATTACACCAAAAACCAATTGAAAGAATTTGAAGAAAGAAAAAAAAAATGGGTGGGGAGATGTTTTGGAAGAGCTGTTGGTTCCTTTGCGTAATTTCATTTTTCCAAATTATTTTTTCACCCAACGTTAACCCCACTATGGCAAGCCAAATGTAGCAATATTCAACTCATCTAATTTTATATTCAGTTATGTATTTTGTATTCAACTTTTATTCAACCTTCAATACATCATTCAACATTCAACTATTTATTCAACATTCAACTAGTCATTCAACATTAAACACATCATTCAACATTCAACTATTCATTCAACATTCAACGCATCATTCAACATTCAACGAGTCATTCAACCGGTCAATATAAAAGATGGACTGCGGACCCGGACTGCGGACTGAGCATAAAATGAGTATAAAATGAGGACTGAAGGCTGCAGACTAGGTACAAAACAATGTGCAAAAGGCGGGTGTAGTCATGGCCCACCCTATGGCCTCCCGGCGGTCGTTTTTTTTTTTTTTTTTTTTAACTCAGTTCAGCCTGTGTAAACTGAACGTTTTCCATCAACGCTCCCTGTCATACCAATGACTCTCTTGGTGGCGGTTCGCTCAAAATTTTCAGTGTTAAACAGACTCGTGGTAGATTGGGATCAGGAAAACCAGAATGCCGTATAAATACAACTTTCGGGCAGCTATCAAGAGGCTATGGTCCTGTTCCGTGCAGATCATCCAGCGAACTGGGTCCCAGTTTCTGTCGCTTGCATGAACCCGCGATGACTGAAGAATCCAAACCAGCTTGAAATAGTGTAGCATCCAAGCATGTAATACACCTGCCCATAGCCTTTACGATATGAAAAATAATTATTTTAATACTGAAGGCATCATGTTTTCCCGTTGTTGGAACCGTCGACAGTATAAAGTTTACGCACATGTCATTGGCTTCCCAGTGGGGTCGACTCCCGGGCCTACCAGGGAGACATGTGGGGGACAAGAAGGAGATAGAATGATGTGATTCTTTGCCTGAGGGTAGGGGGAAATCTTGACATTGTTTTACATCACAGATTAGGGGTGGGGAAATTCACAAGTTTGAAAACGACGTCACAGGGATTTTCAGCTGAGAGGCACCTCACCCAGTGGGCTTTGTCTTGAGAGATTCCCCAACCCCCGGGGAAAATTCCTCAAGTTTGCTTGACTGATTTTACAGCCCCCCTGGTTAGCCGGGGGGTCGATCCCACGGGGAAGCCGATGACATATGCATTTACGCCTGGTAATCAGAGCACATAGATCAGGTGTTTATTCTTATATACTTTTGAAACAAAAATTGAAAGTAAGTTCAGCTCCAAGGTTTTCTTTTTCTCTCAATCTTTTTCTTCAAAGAACATTTAAGAAATTGCGACAGGAAACGTCATTTGGGACAGCATCAACAGAATCAAATGGACACGCATTACCGTGGGAACGGTGAACAGTGATTGGTTGAAGTTTTCCCAAAATTTACATACCTCAGGAGACATGATTGTCTTGGAATTTTGGAAAACATTTAATTTAAAAAGAACTAAAGGTCTAAAATATTCCGAATTCAGTTCTACCACGAGTCTGCTTAGCAAATTTGAGTGTAACGCCGCCGAGAGAACAGAAGAGAGTCGTAGGTATGACAGATTGATGGAGAAGGTTGTTTACACAGGTTTCCAGCAATGCTGAACTGAGTGTTTTGCACTTTGTTGACAGCTGTATTAATTTCAGTTTTTTTATTGTTTTTCTTAGCAAGAAGACCCGTCACGCGAGATTCCCGCCATTTTTATCATATTTAGCCAATCATATTATACCTCCCTCGTGGAATTGAACGATCCAAGGGAAAGGACCCTGTTATTGAAAACAGTATGTTCGTGTTTTTTGCACTGAAAAGGAAAATAATTTTACTAGAAAACATTGCAAAAATATTGAAAAACTTAAAACCATCTTGGTTAAAATTTAAAAATAGCCTGTTTTAAACGGGATTACGCCTCACAGAAATGAAAGTATATCAATACGATAGAGAAAGTTTGCTGTTGAAGTCTCGTTTTCGATTATATCTGATTTGTTAAGAATGACGGTTAGTTGGCTTATATGTATCATTTATTTTCAGTTGACTAGCTAGCTTGTGCAAAGTGGAATTGAGCATTAAACTAGTTCAAAACAACTTGTAGATGCTGTGGACATTATTTTCCTGGTGTATCTTCAAATCCAGTAGCACGCTATAAACCCGCGGTGCGAAACACTGAGTTTTAAAAAATTGACCACCAGTAGCTCATAGGGTGGGCCATAGCCTACACCATGGCCTGCGCCACGGTTTGTCCATACCCGCCTTTTGCACAGTGTTTTGTACTCAGTACGCGTTTGGTTCCTAGTCCTCATTTTACGGTCCAGTCCGCAGTCCGTGTCCGCAGTCCGCAGTCCACAGTCCATCTTTTATACTGACCGGTTGAATGACTCGTTGAATGTTGAATGATGTGTTGAATGTTGACTGAATAGTTGAATGTTGAATGATGCGTTGAATGTTGAATGAATAGTTGAATATTAAATCAATAGTTGAATGTTAAATCAATAGTTGAATGTTGAATGATGCGTTGAATGTTGAATGAATGGTTGAATGTTGAATGATGTGTTGAATGTTGAATGACTAGTTGAATGTTGAATAAATAGTTGAATGTTGAATGATGTGTTGAAGGTTGAATAAAAGTTGAATGGATTCTTTCATGTGCATCGAGGTTTTTTTTAGCAACTTAGAACAGATATTGGCTTGAAGGTACATGAAAGCGGTTAGTTCCAGGCCCTTCATTCAATTTCGCCATGCAGTCGATGGCAATTTTGCAGCGGGTACACCTTGAAATTAAAACAAAAAACACCCAACGCAGACACCAAACTCGATGACACTTTGGTATGGCTTCGCATCGATCGTTGTGACAAGCAGACTTTTCCAAATAGCGCTTTCTTGAGGCAAACATTTCTGTCATGGATTCGCTTAATAAAAAGTTTTAGGGGAAAGAACTTCAGGAAATTACTTTTCGGAAAGAAATGTCAAGCAGCCTTGCAAATTTGACCGTCTAAAATTTTTTCCATAATGGCGGCTGGAGATCGAAAATTTCCTCATGACAAACATACGAATAATAACCTGACACGACGCCATGTACGATTAACCCATTGGCACCCGTGCCGGCCAAAACTGGCCATAAAAAACTCCCATGCTTCAAAACATTGCAACTTTCTCAATTGCACGAATATTGCCTTAACTGTAAGTTGTGAGCATGAAATGGAATGTCCTTTAAATTTGGATATCCAATAAATGCAAGAAACGTAGCGATTTTTACCAAATATGGCCTTTTGAGTTTGGAAAAGAACGAAACTGACCGTTTTTAACGTCAAAGAGAAACCACGAAAATGCCCCTTTTTGCCTTAACGTTTTTTAAAGAAATCATCGTCGAAAAACCAAACTTCAACCATCATAATGAAATTCAGTCCTTGTTCTAGCTTAGAAATGACTTTTTTTTTCATATTCTTCTCCCGAGCGTAGATACAGCCTTTTGTTGCAGTGCATTCGGGCCTTTCCGCCATTTTCAACATCTCGACTGCATTGAATGCTGGGAAATGACGAGTCAGAATTTTTGACAGCAACCGTTCCTTCCCCCAATTCTTTCACATATAAACTAAGTCTACAGCCACTCCGACCTACCGCCAAAATTTCCTGTTTGTGGTCATCTTCAGTGCTCACAAATTCCAAAATATGCGGTGGTAGGTCGAGAAATTCATCAATAGTCGAGTCCCAAAGGTACTAAGTGTCTGACCGGCCAAATTCCCAGTTTGTCGAGTAAGAAGTCAAATTCGACAACAAAGTACATCACCTTGCTCGATTCTTTGAGAAAGTGGACTCTTGGCTACCGTCACGCTTAATGATGCTCATCAGGCAGCCGCTAAAGATGAAAAATGGCTGTAAACTTAGCAAAAATCGCAAGCAAACCGAACTTGGACCATTGTTGTAGCTCCACATGTGAAAAATAGCTACGTCAGAATGACGTTTTCAGAAATCTTGAGCCTCCAGTGCCTTAGGACAGCACCACTTTTCCACGGTACTTTCAAATAAAGAGTCATGAAATGCTATTCATCGTTTATAGGTAGAAAACCACTCCAAAAACGTAAAAACGGCTGGTAGTCAATGGGTCAATAACCTTGCTCTCTACGGTTATTAATCGTAACTTGCGCGCATAATAACCGTAAGAGGCAACTTTCCAGTATAATAACCGTAGAACACCGCATTGTACGGTTATTATACTGGTTTGACGTGAATAGTACGTATAATAACCGTACAATAACTTATAGTTCAGATATTATCCTGTGCTCCAAAAGTATTTTGACACTCCAGAAGTAAGTTGACACATTTTCTGTTCCATGCCGATAGTCAGTATATTTCAATGTGCCATGCCTCAATTTATATTGCTATGCGAATTTCAGACTAAACGTGCTGTTTAAAAAAAAAAACGAAAAGAAAAGCAAACAAGCCTTTAATCTGAGTTTTGGGAGTTGGACTGGTCATCCATACCCTTTCAAAGCCTACTGATCTCCAGATCTAGTTTGGAGCATTCTAGCTCCAATTTCCTCTTTTTAAGCTGTAATGTATCATCCTTTATTAAATCTGTTACTCCTTTCTTTGCACTGACCGCCTTACAAGAGGCTCTCTTGTAAGATCCTGATGGTCCTGGCTTGTTCTTTGGCTCAAGCTCCTGTACATGCAAATTTTGCTCAACAGCTCCATACTTGGTGGTATTCACATACCTGTGCACGTCCTTTACGTCCTTGATCTCACAGTACCAGTCTGACCAGTTGGGCCATCTGCGTTAATAAAATCATTTCAAAAAAATCAAAACCAGGAATTATTGTGGCATATTTGGAAATATTTATGTATTATATATGAATGAATGAATGAATAAATAAATAGCAAATGTGTTACTTTCAGCATTGGGGGTAGAGCTAATAATATTACTTCCTCTCCAAACACAATATCCGAGTCTTGGACATGAACGGGCTCTACACTGGCACTCTCTCACCCCAGTATATCAAGCACTGTCTCATCTAGCTTTGTGAGCTGTCCACTGCCAGGTCCTGAACCCATCTTCTTCGATTCACTAACTTTCTTTAAAATACTCTATCAGCTTTGAAATGCTGTTTACATCTGCTCCAACATCATTCATTATTTGATTCCTAATTGTCTCCCAAGCCTGTTGTTTTGCTTTTTTGTAACATTTGCTGAGAACAGTGCCATAATTACTGCCTTTTTGTCTCTTATGAGCTACTCTAACATTAGTTTCTGCTGTTTAGACAACATGGTAACTGTAAATTTTGAAGGTGCGAAGTTTAAATAAACCTCATGCAATTGGAACTTACACATGTAGTCTACAAGCATATTCAAGTTATGTTACAACTGTAAAACTACAGTTGTAGATTACAATTGTATCGTGACCCCAGCTACACGTGTGAATTCCAGTGTAGAAAAATCTTTTATTGAATTCATGATTTACAAGTTGGACGTTACACATGCAATTTACATGAGTGAAAACTAGAAGTGTAACTTTTTTATTGAATTGACCCCAGGTAGAAAAAAAAATTGGTAACTAAAATTACAGTACTGTGCAAAAGTAATGAGATCTCCAAACCCCAAATATCTCCGCACTCGTCAGTTGATTTCCTCAGCATCTCCCCAATAGTACGGTTTAGTCTCTCAACATTGCCATTGGCTTGAGGGTGGAGAGCAGATATGCATTTCTTGTCAATGCCAAGTTCATGAGCAATCATGCTTAGGGCCTGGTTGTCAAATTTGCAGCCATGGTCGGTTAAGATGGACTCGGGGATTTCCCGACGACAGAAAACATGATGCACAACAGCACGAGCAACGGTTTTGGCTGACTTATCAGGAATAGGGTCATTTCCGCCGCGTGGGTAAGCAGATCTATGACCACTAAAACATAACGGTTTCCGCGTTGAGTGGGTTTCTTGCCAAAGGGGCCTTTGATATCCATCGCAATCTCCTGCCATGGTTCTCGTGGTTGTGATGACAGCCTGAACTGTGTATAAGGACGGGAAGGGGCGGGTCGGTTGCGCGCACATGGAACACATGACTGGCAATACTTCTGAACATCGGCGGCCACGTTCAGCCAGAAATATTCCCGACGGATCAGGCTGGTGGTTTTCTCAGCAGCCATGTGGCCTGCATGGTCATGTTTCAAGCGTAAAACGAAGGGAATGAGGGCATCAGGGACCACCAGCTGGTTGACGTGGTGTTTGTTAGTTTTGTAATGAATATACAACAGACCATCGTCTTTTCCCAGAAAAAGAAATTGCCTTTTGGTAGACCAACGGCGAAGTGCAGGATTTGTGTCTGGGAACTGCTTTCCACCACATTGCAATACATTGATTACAATCCCTAACATGGGGTCTGACTGCTGGTACTCTTGAAATTTAGCAACACTGAACAGGCCATCACACGATAACGTGTTGACAGAAGGCATATGCGAGAGAGCATCGGCATGGAGGTTCGTAACACCAGGTCGGTGATTAATCACAAAGTCAAATTCCTCAGATTCTTCTAGCCAACTGGGCATAGCGGCCTCGGGGATCGCGAGTGTTCCTTAACCACTGAAGACCTTTATGATCTGTGTGCCAGGTGAAGCGATGCCCTAACAGGTACAGACGAAATTTGCATAACCCAAAGATGAAGGCATATGCCTCTTTGTCACACGTGTGCCAGTTTAACTCGTCGGCTAGCGCCTTGGATGCGAACAGCCAATTCCCGTATCAGTAGCATCGGTGCTCAGTTCAAAAGGTTTAGACATATCACGGAACTGAAGGAGGACTTCACTCGACGTTAATGCAAATTTCAAGTCATTGAAGGTGGCGTCCCTCTCTAAAGTCCAGACGAATTTCGATTTCCCTGTTAACTGGTTTAGGACATGAGCACGTTGTTGAAGATTAGGGATGAATTCACCATAGTAATTACACAGTCCAAGGAATGCCCGCAGTTCCTTAGTGTTTTGAGGACGTGGCCAATTACGGATTTCACTTAATTTCGCAGGGTCGGGCTCGATGCCCTTTGCTGAGATTTGGTGACCCAAGAAAATGAGCTTCTTTCGACATAATGACACTTTGCTAGACTTGATAGTCAATCCTGCTGCCCACAGACGCTCAAGGACCTCCTTCAAAAGGTAGTAATGTTCGCGAAAGTTCCTCCCTCCGATGATGATGTCATCCAAGTAGACAGCAATACCGTTCCACTGTAAACCATTCATAATATCTGCCATGAGGCGTGCAAAGACAGCTGGGGCATTTTTGACCCCAAAGGGCATAACGCAAAACTGCCAATGACCAGATTCAGTTGAGAATGCTGTCTTGTGGTGATGCTTCGTGGCTATTGGAATCTGCCATTACCCACTGTATAGGTCTAAGGTTGTAAAGAGATTGGAACCATGCAGCGAGTCAAGGCATTCGCGAACAGACAGCAAGGGAAATATCTCCGTAATGGTTGCATCATTCAAGCTGCAAAAATCTGCACAAAACGGTATGAACCATCAGCTTTTGGGACGAGTAAAATGGGAGTAGAATATGGTGACGTGGAGGGCTCAATGATACCTCGCTCCTCCATGTTCTGGATCTGTCGATCAACCTCTGTGCGGAGAGAAAAGGGCATTCGATGGAGCTTTATTGCGACAGGCACCTCAGTCTTGGTATGAATGTGAAGTAGGCTCTGTTAGTGCGGCCGACTTCTCTGTCATTGTTAGCGAACACATCACGGTAATCATCAAGGAGAGTTGCTAGTTCCGCTTTCTCTGAAGGTGACACTTCACAATGATCCAAGTTAACTGCTACTGGACCTTTCTTAGGTGGCACAGGAGGAGGTGGGGGGTTCTCTGAAACAGTGCACCCTGATCATGGACTTTGGGGAGAGTTCTCCAATTGAAGGCCTTGGAGCATAACCATCCTATGTCGAATTTTGAGTCGTTTTTCGATTTTGCTTGGATTTGTCTGAATCTCTGCATGTGAACTGCAATTCGATGGAAACACATTGTATGGTATTTTTTTGACTGATTCATCCAGAATCCAGAAATGCATTTTTTCTTACGTACACCAAGAAACCAACCTTCCATGGGAGTGGTTTGCAAGTTGCATTACATCTTCTTTCAATCGAATTGCAGCTTACATGCAACAATTCCGGCAAATCCAGGCAAAATCGAAAAACAACCTAAAATTCGACATAGATGGTTATGCTCCGAGGCCTTCAATTCTTGTGCCCGCGAACAGTTTAATTGGCAGATTACCTTTGTTCGTGACTGTGACTGGTATTTGGTTTTGGGGGTCTGCAGCAACCACACTTGCACCCAAAAGAAGATTTAAACGAGCCATTTTATCCATGAACGGGGAAAATAAACATCTTGGTCGCATGGTCCATAGTCCGTAGCTGCGGCATGGACGAAGCACTGCGAACAGGGAGGAATGACTTGGTCTGAGATGAGGGAGACAACTACTGGTGATAGCACAGATCCATGTGAACGTTTCTCCACAATCAACTTGGCATCACCAAGAGTAAGTGTACAATGTGCCCAATCAATTCCAAAGGAGCTGAAACTTTCAAGGGTATCCATACCCAAAATGGCTGGGACATTTAAATTGTGAATTACAAGTAAATGCACATTGTGTTTTGAGACATGACCTATCTCAATGTTAGTGACAATCTCACCTACACAGTGTAACAGGCTTCCATTTGCTGTAGCAGGTGCACTCTGTGGAGGGCTGAGGCGCCACTTCTCAATGCCAGGTAATCGAGAGCTAATACAGGTAACATCTGAGCCAGTATCCAACAGCCAGGTGCATTTCACATTTTCAATTTTTCCTGTCACATGCAAGGTAGATCATCTCTGAGACCATGGGCGTTGTAGACAAATGAGGCACTATCAGTTGAGTTATGCACCAGTGGTGGCCTTGCTGCACTGGTGGAGTTTAGTTTAAATGTGGTGAGGAACACTGGCTGGCTACATGTCCAAGGCCTCCACAATTATAACAGGTAATCGAATTTGGGGCTCTTCGTACTTGGTGATGAGGGCCACTGTGGTAAAAATGCTCTCGATTCCACCCTCTGCTCTGCACTGAGGGGGGTAAGGCTACATTGACTTTGCAAATGCATGGTAGATCCACAAGAAAAACACTTGTGAGGTGATGACCCTGGGTTGGGTTGTTTGGATGAAACAGCGTTTACATCATCCACAACAGATTCTGGATGAACTTGCTCCCGAAGGAGGTGTTTTAGCTCACTCAATTCATTACAAAGTGCGTCCAATCTGTTGGCATTCTCGGTAGATTCAATGGTTGCCACTTGCTCGACGGAAGACTGGGTACGAGCAAGGGCTTCTTCAATTTGGCGGGCTTGTTTGGCGAGGTTTGTGTATGTTTCATCAGGGTAATCCAGCTGCAATTTGGAGGAAATAGGCTGAGGAATCCCCCGAAGAAACTGACGAGTAACCGCTTTCTGTGACGGCTCGCTGAGTGGTGTACCTTCCGCAATACCAAACGCATCTCGATACAATTGCTCCAAAACAGCAAAATAAACCAGAAAGGATTCAACTGGTTGTTGCAAGCGAGAAAGAAAAGCCTGTTCTGAGGACGCTGGGTCGGTCTTGTACTCGTCAAGGATAGCTTTCTTTAGCTTAGGCCAGTCCTTTCGATCTTCCTCTGGAACTGTAAGCAAAAATTCTACCTTGTCATCCGGGAGACCAATCGCAGCCACTGCCGCCATTTTGTTGTTGTTCCAGCCACGTGCAGCTGCGTAAGTTTCTACTCTCAGAATCCATTTCTTGACGTCCTCGTCTTTCTTCCATAACAATCTACATCTATCGTCTTCCATCGCACCACTGCCACCAGTGTAAACTCAACTTCAAATAATGATGTAAACTCAGAGGCCAGAGATTCTTAGCTCGTCTCTCACAACTTCCCCTGAACTCCAGTCCCAGACCCCTTTGCCCTAAAGTGGCCTAATGGAGCCCTGGTTACAACTGTCACAATAAGACTGGGTCATTTAACAGCACGACCATATCAAAACAAGAACCAGCTGTACCGAAACTAGAGTAGGTGCGTACAGTTAGCCAAATGCCGATAGAAATATCGTGCCATAAAACTGTAAATTCCAAACACTAAGCGATGAAATGATTTCATGTAATTACCGGTAGTGACATTTCAAGCGAAATTTCAAGCCACCAAATAAATTGCTGCCCGAAATTTCGCTCTCCCAAACGAAATTTTGACCGAAATTTCGCTTCCCCAAACAAAATTTTGCTCCGCCTACAATGAAATGCCATGCGAAATTTCGCATGCCTGCACGAAATTTCGATAATTTCAGAACAATAGGTTCATCGAAATATCACCGAAAATTCGCTTTCTTCGAAATATCGTGCAATTTCGGCAAATTTCGTCGAAATTCAACGGAATTCGTTCTCATTACTTTTGCACAGTACTGTACCACATCATGGGTGGATTTGAACCCCCACCCCTCAGGAATTGGAAATCCTGATTACAAAATATCCGTATCCCACCCCTCAGGAATTTCCAATTCCTGAGGGGTGGGGATACGGATATTTTGTGGGACTACACATTTTAGTTTGATATTTCTTATACACTGTATATTTACTCAGGGTTCTCTTTTTTTGGGTGGCAGCTGGCAATTTTCGCTGCCTGTGAACAACTCAATTTGCAGCAGCTGCACGCCAAAGAATCGCTGTTGTTCAGTAATAATTTTCACTTGCGCACCCATAATCTCCGCCTGCTTTGCTAAAGTTGACTGCAACTCCCTTTGAAAAGGGTATGAAAGGGATTACCTAATAATGGGATTCACTGGTTTTGTAAGAAGTGATTATAAACTACATATTTAAAATAGTAGTCAGATTTAATACCAATGTTGAAATTGAAAAATTGTGCTGGTAATTTATGTGACAAAATATTTGTTATGTGTAGAATACAAATTTTGTGTACTGTCTCTATCATACCCTCTGTGGGGTAGGGATAGGGAGTAGGGGGTGGGGTGGAGAGATTATTTGCATTTCTCCTTTTAAATTTTTGAAGGGTACCTTCTTTTAATTTAGATGGGCATGCTTGATAGTTTCCAACCAATTTAGAGGCCTAGGAACGGTTTGCCATGAATTTGGAACTCTTTCATCCAAACCAAACTGCTGTCAGTTTTTTTCTAACATAGAGCTGAATGAGAATGGACATGTAAATTTATAAATCATTTGTTACACATGTTTAATTTATAAACCATACTCGTTAGTAACCAGGCATTTCAAAGTTGGAAGAAAAGTGATAAAGGTCAAGTTCCAAATTATTTTTCTGAATCAGAGATATGTCTATCCTGGCCAGCATTCTTGCCAAATGACACTAGCAATAGAAGTTTGTGTGAAGCATATATACAGATACTTGTAAATGCTAATGAATGAAATGTATGGTAATAATCAATAATATAATCATGCTGCTCCATGCATGGCTCAGCCCCTAGGTCCGACCCCTTACCCTTTTATATACCATTTTTGACAGAAAAGGTACCCCTTTTGTATACCTTCCATTGACAAATAGTACCCCTTTCGTATACATTGTATCTTCCATTGACACAAATGGTACCCATTATGTATACATGTACCTTCCATTGACGAAAGGTACCCCTTTCGTATACCTTTGATTGACAAAAGGTACCCCTTTTGTATACCTTTGATTGACAAATAGTACCCCTTTCGTATACATTGTACCTTCCATTGACACAAATGGTACCCCTTTCGTATACATGTACCTTCCATTGACAAAAGGTACCCCTTTCGTATACCTTCGATTGACAAAAGGTACCCTTTTTGGATACCTTCAATTGACAAATGGTACCCTTTTCGTATACCTTCCATTGGAAAATGGTACCCGTTTCACAAGAAGTATTCTTGTCATTTTCATGTAGCGTTCAATAGAGGGTATGCAACCAGTCTCGAGGGATTCGAATGGCAATGGGTTGGTGGCCATGTTGGTGGACAATAACAAAAGAAGCTAATGAGATATGTTTTGTTCATGGTACACCAACATGGCGGTGATGACGTAATGTGCATACGCCCTATAAATTAAAACAGTACAGCCATAAGGTATGTGTGTTTGAAATATTCTCATGAAAGGCCCTTTTAACCCTTTCACCCTCAAGGGGTCTCCCTTTGATGAGTAAAATTGTCTGGTTTTAGACAGTAAAATCTGTAAAGTCCCCCTTGGTGGTGAAAGGGTTAAATACCCAAATGACAGATTTCCCAATCCTTTCATATACTTTGATTCATGAAATCCCTACCATTTCATATACCTGAAGTGTGAAAAAGGTACCCCTTTGAGGCGAGCCTCCCCATATAGGCCATTGTAGGGAGTCCCTTCCCCCCCCCCCCCCCCCCTGGGTATTAACATCCTAGCTGGTCTACTCTGATGCAGTAGATATTTTTTGTGAATAACTATGTTAGGTGGTATTTTTGAGCTGTGCTCAGTGTCCTTAGGTTTTTCACCTCTACACTTGGTTTCTATTGGCTCTTTCCAGCACTAATACAGTCTGCCATGCATGATCAGGCATATAATCTCAGTACCCATCTTATGATCTGTTTTAAGAAAGTCTCCTGGTCCTGTTTGGCTAATGGGTTGGAACTCCTCCCCATCTTTCCTGTGGGTTTTATTCGCATTCACACCTGTAGGTTTCCTATGATGCCTTTAAATACATCCTAGCTCATACTCTTCAACCCATTGCCTTGTCTTTCCCCTCTTATTATCACGGCTCCTTGGTGCTTTTATGGTTTTGGTTGATGGTAGTGGTGAAACAGTTTTTTAATTCCAATGTGCTGACCCCAGGCTTAAGTCCCACCCCTGATTACCACTTTTATTTGCTGCAGGTGTGTCTTCAGGGCTTTGATCTTGAAATGTTTGTCACTGATGACGGTGACATCAGCTTATGTTTGTCAAGCGCAGTGTCATACTTTCAATGTCCCAGTTACCTAATCTGTTACTTGCCACCCCAGTGTGGCTTTAGAAAGAAATTTTCCATACGCTACAAACAAATAATTATGGACAAGAAAATGTTTACATGTGGCATTTTTCTCAATTTTAAGAAAGTGTTTGATACTGTCAATCACACTATTTTACTAAGTAGATAAATTGCACATTATGGGATGGGAGGTATTGTACTCAAGTGGTTCTCGTCGTATTTGGCTTTCTGGTCCCACTTGTACTCAAGTGGTTCTCGTCGTATTTGGCTAACCAAACGTGAGCAACGCATAGTAGTACGTAGTAGCAGCAGCGGCAGCAGCGGGGTGGTAGTAGTGCGACTACAACTACGACTACTTGATTACTTTTCTTATCTCACACCTGAGGCAGATTCTACTCCTAATGTGTCAAACACCTTCCTTTGCATGGTTGTTTCTGCATCCGGATCCAGTGCATAAAAACTTGCTTGCTGGTCCCACTGTGCCTTTGTTACTTGCACCGTACAGTCCTGGCCTGGTGATCCTATTCACCTCGTTGTTATCCTTTGCTGTTGGATTTGCATGTCATGTCATTTCCTTGCTTACAGTAACTACATAGAATGTTTTTGCCATTTTGCGCACTGTGCTCAGGTTACCATTGGGATTGAATTCGTTGCAAAGCTCTCCATTCTTTGTTTACACTGCTGCTAGCATTCTCCATGGTGAGCGGGAACGCTGCAGTATAATCCTTAATTGTTTTCTGCACTTTGTTTCAAAGTCTGAATGGTGGGGAAGAGGCCCAGGCCAGGCAGTTGTGAAAAACTGTTCAAAATTAATCTCACCATATATAATTGGCATGCTTTCTTACATTACCCTGGTTCTGCCTTTAGCAACAACAGCTTAAATTAACAGTGAACAGTTTCACTGTACCTTACAACTTTCTAGTGCTCTAGTTATGTTCTTAATTATGTACTGACACTGGGGCTAGTTTGTGGGTCTGTACACTTAAAGCGTGACCATTCAAATAAAAAAAAAACATTGAATGTCATTAGCTTCATTCTGATTTTTCATGTTTTTTCTTTTGCAGGTTTGTCCTGGATCATGGCACAACAAGTGTCTGAACAAAACAACCAGTCGGATTCCTCCAGGGAGTCATTGAAAATTACTCTCCTTGGTGGTGGATGGACTTCATCAGCTGGTGGCTTAGCAACATTAAATAGAGAACTTGCAATTCACCTGTCTCAACATCCCAAAGTGGAAGTTTCCTTTCTCATCCCTGACGGTCATTTTACAGAGGAGGACAAAAGAGAAGCACAGAGTTATGGGATAGCAGTTGTTGGTGCAAAGAAACGTCTTGGCTATGAGCCTTTGGAGTGGTTAAGTACCCCACCTGAAGGTCACAAAATGGATGTTGTTGTTGGCCATGGTGTGAAGCTTGGTCGGCAGGTACAGGTCATAAAAGATTCAGACCGATTTCAGAATTGTAAGTGGGTCCAAGTGGTCCATACTGCTCCAGAAGACCTGAGCAAGTACAAAAGCTATTCTGATCCCATCTCAAAAGGTGAAGAGAAACATGAGATTGAAGTTGAGATCTGTAAACTTGCAAATCTTGTTGTTCCTGTTGGACCCAGACTCGAAGAAGCTTACTCTTCCTATTTGCAGCGATGTAAGAGGGATTCTTTCCCTGTCATTCCAGGACTTTTTGACAGAGAATTTGGAGATTTAGAGCAATCTCCCAATGACAATGCCGAATTTAAAGTGTTGTTATGTGGCCGTGGTGATGAGGAGGACTTTGAGTTAAAGGGTTACAACATTGCCGTAAAAGCATTCACTGATCACCGTCTTCAAAGGAAACCTTACCATCTCATCTTCATTGGTGCCCCTGAGGGAAAGCAGGAAGAGGTGAGAGAGAGGCTTCTTCAATGTGGTATCGCTGAGGAACAGATGACTGTTAGAAAGTTTGTACAAAGCAGGGAAAGGATGAAGGATCTGCTGTGTGAAGTCAATCTTGCCATCATGCCATCCAGATCAGAAGGATTTGGTCTGGTTGCGCTTGAAGCCTTGTCAGCTGGTTTACCAATCCTGGTGAGCAGTAACTCTGGATTCGCGAGAGCATTGGAGAAGATTCCCTCTGGCAATTCATGCATAGTGCATTCAGATGAACCTGAAAAGTGGGCAGAGGCAATTGAAGGTGTCCGTGTCAGACATAGAGTGCGACTCCAGGAGATTAAACTGCTGAGAACATCGTACCACAAGCAGTACAGTTGGAAGGAGCAATGTGAACATTTTGTGGAGAAGCTGTGGACAATGGTTCATGGTATGGTAAAAGTTGCGCTTGTCATCTCTTTTATAAACCTACCTGCTAATTAATGTAGAATAGGCTGTACTGACACTCTGTAGCTAATAAATATACTGATCGTAATTCACCCCTAACGTTAAACGCATGGTTGCATACACTGTATGAGTAGTTTGTAACCTGTGAACCTATATCTTGTAAGTTGGGGAGCAGTTCTTTCGTCAGTGATGTTATTTGCCTTCAATGCTGCTTCAAGTTGAGATTTATTTTCACTTTTGATTGAAAGTGCAGTTGGCATTAAAAACGTAAAGTACTGTGTTGAGTCGTAATGTAGGGATATAATAATTGAAGGGCTCGGCGCATAATCAACCTATGTCAAATTTTGGGTCATTTTTCGATTTTGTCTGGCTTTGTCTGAATTGTTGAGAGTTAACTGCAATTTGATTGAAAGAAGATGTAATGCAGTTTGCAAACCACTTTCGTGGAAGGTTGTTTTCTTTGTGTATGCCAGAAAAAATGCATTTTTGCACACATTATATCTCTAAAATGAAAAAAAAAAAAAAAAAAAAAATTCGGTGAAAAAAATACCAAACAATGTTTTTTAATCAAATTGCAGTTCACATGCAGAAATTCGGACAAATCCAAGCAAAATCGAAAAACGACCCAAAATTTGACATAGGTTGGTTATGCTCCGAGGCCTTCTATTATTATGACCAGCAGTTTTTGAAAACTATAGCAGTAAGTATGTGATCCAAGGGAACATCATTATTAGTATAACAATATATGCTACCAGTTGCTCATAGGTACTGCTATTACCCACTGATCGATTGACAACTAATTAATTTTTTGATTCCCTGATTTTTCTGAGAGATGATACTAAAACATCAAATGAGCGATTTTAACCTGTTGTTTTTTTACAGGCTCTACTACTGGCAGAGTGATAATATCAAGAGAAGATCCCTCCGTTCAAGAACAGTCAGCTGCAGCTGCACCAGAGAAAATTGTTTCAGGGCAACAGCCTTCTTCTGATGTAGAAAAGAAAGGGTCTGGGCCTAGTAAGGAAGATGAATCAACAGGTGAACAGTCTCTCCAAAAAGGAAGAAAGGGAAAGACCTCAGGACCCACATTTGACCTGGGTATGACACTTATCAATCTTTACATGTATATTAACAGTCGTTTTTGGTCTCGGTGCTCAGAGTGGTCTGCTCGTTACTCAGAAACTGACGGCTCGAGATTCTGCTTCAATCAGGATTCCATGAGCAACAGGATTGGCAGTCTATAGACTCTTAAGTGTCACTCTCGCTAAACAATGCATTTTTTTACAGTGCGGCACAAATTGTTTGAAATAGTTAAACCAATGAGAGAGATTGTTGGATTGAAATGTTTCCCTGAAAACATAACCATGCATTATTAGCAATATGTATTAAATGTACAGTGGAACCCCACTGCAGACAACCGGTTATAATTATAATGGGCTTAAATTATATTAACCCGATTAGTACGGACACCCGGATAATGCGGACACTTTGACATCTCCCTTTTGCTGTTCGTATTAACGGGGTTCCACTGTTAATAAAAAAAAGTCACTTTTTTACATTTTTAGACTCTTTCTTGATTTTCAGACCCTCTTATCAGCCTTATAATCAGCTTCGAAGATCTAGATGATGAACAAAAGGAAAAGATATATGAAATTTTAACGCTTAATGCTGAGATGTATGTAAAATTCCGCAAGGTTTCTACAGATGTACTCAAACAAGGAGTTCCTTTCTTTGAATTTCTAACAAACACTTACAAAGTCAGCCTTGTAGGTGTCAAGAAGAGTTCGTTGGAAATTGTAATGTATTGTCCTACCCTGGAAAGCCTTGAGCATCTGTGGAGGGACTATCTTTCTGGTCTTCTCATGGGAGTTGCTGAGAGGCTCCTGGTGACTGATGAAATCAAGAGGATACTCAACCTGGAGACGATGAGAATAAAAACAAACATAGAAAATGAAAACTACTTGATATGCAAGAAGGTTCTCTTGGAAATGTCAGGTAAATGTAACAGTTCATTTATCTGTAATAAGTGTGTTCTCAATTCATTTCAGTAATTTGCACAAAATCATAACAACTGCAATACCTGTAAGATGTTTTCTTTTTTAGTACCTTCTGTTACAAGATTACATGCTGCACTGCGTAATGAAGCAGTTGATATATCCGCATATTTCCTCTTCTCGCAGATGTCTTGCAAATGCCAGAACAACTAAGTCCTTTTCATCAACAGTGAATCATGGTTTGTGTTTCTATTGATATCAATCCAGGGGCAGCAGGCAGCGCTCATTTACCATGTGAAGAGAGTGAACCAGATCAGGTGGAGGACGCAACAGGAACAGAGACAAGCTCAAATGATCAGCAAGTAGGACATCTTTATGTACATGTATTTGTTTCATTACACAGAAGAGTCAGTTAAGAACTTGTCATCAAGTAGTTTAACCACTCGCAGAAACAAATTTCATTGAGGTGAAGTGTTTTGTTGTCTAAAGGCTGTACAGGTGTCATTTATCAGGAAATGATAGCCGAGTTCTGGCGGCCATAAGGGCCGCCAAGTGGAGCACCATGGTTAAGAAAATATGGTAACCCATCTGTTTGAGAAAATTTGGTTTTACCACGTACGTCCGTCCTTCCATGTATGCGATGTGAAATGTCCCATTGTGTGTTTTTTAATAATAATCAATACTTGAACCCAACATGGCAGCCATATATACTAAACCGAACCGACACCTCATCAGCTAGTTTACAGCGCACATCTTTGATATTGGACATCCATGTTATGGTCAACTGACACCTGTCAAAACAAGGTTTCGGCTGACCAGTATCACGTGACCATATTGCAGGCTCAAGTTTAGAGCTCATTGAGGTCTGCTGTTTTTTTTTAATGTTGACCGCTGACCAGGTACTGGCTTTTGATTGGATCGCCAGCTCAAGCCAGGTGTGGGACACCCAAACCAAAATGAAGCTTAATTTTTCGTGTGCTTTCTGCTGCTTGAAATTTCACATTCTGTTGGTTTCTTTATTTAGATAAAACATCTTACGAAAAACCATCATGCTTCCACATTCAGCATGAACCGTTGGGCCGGATGTTAAAAACTAAAACACAAAATTCGATCAACTTTTTGCGAACTTATGTAACCTAGTGTGTCCTTGGTAACCTTTCAAGCATTAATGATCTAATGCACTATTTTTTATGCATGGAAAGATAAAATATGATTGACAAGTTTGTGGCCGTGCATTTGGGAAAAGGGCGGTTTTGTGAATTAGTGAACATAAGTGGCAGACTATTTTTTTGTTATTTAAAAATTTTCCATTATTGAAAGGCAAAGTTACAGAGAGTAAGCCAATTTCTTTGATATAAATTATTAGTTTGTCTTTTGTTTTGAGAGATTTTTTTTTAAGTAATCAATTTTGTGAAATTAAGGTCACGTTTGACGATGTCTTCATCACCTGTGACCTTGTTGGCTGCGAGTGCAGTAAATAATTTTAATAGCTGCTTTCCTTGTGTCTGAGTAGTTTTGCACGAGCTCGATATATTAATACCATAATAGTCTATCTATATCAGCCCTTAAATATCTAGCCTTTTCAGATTTTAGAAGGCTTTGAAGATATGGCAAATCATCAATCACACATTTACAAACATGACCATCGAGTGTGTCATGCACACCCTTCAAATGTTCTTTTAATTTCTTTATATGGTATTTTGAACACAACGTGAGCAGTTCATTGATTGTATGTTTTGCGCTTTGTCTGGCTGTAGTGTGGATGAAACGAGAAACGCGACAATCGTGACGTAATCTTGGCAATAATTTGCCCAAGGCATGTTTTTGGCGTTTTGCATGATTAACATCACCATAATTGCATCACCGACGCCGAGGTACCTTCTTTAGCTCATGGATGACGTAGTCATGCCATGAGGTATAGAAGGCACTCCAAAGTCACGCACTCACTCACTCGATTCTGATTAATTGATTCATTAAACCTGGATGAAACATTTCTTCTGTCCCTCCCCTGGTAAGTGTTGTATTTGTCGCAGCAGTCCTCTTTGCTCAAGGTTTGCAAGTTTTAGGGAGTAGTAGAATGCGTAGACTCTTGCTCGACTGTTTTTGTATCATGAAGTGAATAATGAATGGCGTCGATCAGAGCATGTGAAGATTGTAAAGTGGATGAATTTTCGTCCGATCCTCTTGAATATACATACGTTTGGGGAGTTGGAAAGTGGAAAGCTAATATGATTAAGTACACAAGCTGCGAGAACTGAGGATGGAAATCGATCAAAATTGCACGCTGATATCTTAAAAGCAATGATGAAATTGGTTTTCATATGGACGATTTTTCTTGTCACTCGAAGGAAGAATGCAGCAGGGAGGAATAAATGTCTTAATAATCGAAACAAGTTATTTCGATGCCACTAGCACTGAAGGGCACGGTTGGAGTTGAAGACAAGAGAACAGAGAAAAGCATATGTTTTTATAACAAAACTACGCATGCTATGGCCACCGACTGCTTGGAAATAAATTTCCTGCGACCGTAAGCAAGGAAATAAGACATTTCCTATCCTTAGGCGCTTTAGACAAGGACTAATTTGTTTGAGCAAAGGATTGGAACTCTTGGAATATTCAGCAATGGATTCACTCCCCGTCACGCGATAAGTATTGCGTGTTGTTGCATATCAGGTTAAAGCGTAGTAGTTCTTATGTTTGACACAACAGACAACGTTGTAATCACTACACTGAATCAACGTAAATAAAGTAACCAGCAGACCTTTTCTAACAGAAAAAACCGTATTTAGACATGCAACACATTTGTTTGGGGAGAAAAATATGATCGATTTTACTGCTTAAACTGAGACAGGCACGTATTGAATTCTTATTTATCGAACACGAGATCAATAATTACTCATAATGAGGATTACTGAAATTAATGTCTGAAATAGCTTTCCAAGTCTGAGGCATATTCAATGGTATGTAAATGAAATAACCGCATATTCTGATATCTAGCCGCCTAAACACCGATCTTGTTCAGAAAGTCTATAACCTTTGGCTTAAAGTGCCTATGAAGTTAAAACAAAAAAAAATGTGCTCAAATTTACAGGTCTAAATGTCCTTTTTCAAGAATGGAGTTTTTACTGTCCAAATTGCCTCAAACAGCCAATATGGTGTCTTCGGAGACTGGTGACGAGTTTCGCGTTGATGACGTAGTTGGTGGTTCTAAAGAGTTGTTTACACTTCATCTCTGTTGTGATTCAGTGAGGTCCGCAAGTTCGAGATTTTGTTGAGATTATAGTTCCTAGTCGTTGGTTGGAAAGTGGCAACCATGTCCGAAAGTGACGATATTTTGTCTTCTATGGACTCGAATATGTCTAATTCCAGCGGAGAAGAATCAGAAAGCGAAACACCGGAAGAAGTGGAGGTGGTTGGACATGTCCAACAGCACATCGAAGAGCCACTTGCCCATAGAAGCGATGAAGAGGAAGATATGGAAGCGGATGAGGATAATCCATCTGCAGCAGGTCTGCAAAGCAGATTCGATGGATGGCTTAACTGCAGAATACCCTGACACTCGAATAATTTTCCACGCAACCGGCTACGCAGTACGCAGAAAGTATTTCCTGCGTAGCTGGCCCTGCGGCTACGCGATACGAAACACAATACTGTGTACATTCCAATCCATCTCCAATATCTGCATGGCGGTTTTTTCTAGTTTCCAGCCTGGCTTGTGCTTGGCACCTGTTGGCTTCTTTACATCTTCCACTTACTAGAAGTAACACGCCCTGTGAGAGCATCTTGCTTGTTGAGAAGGGCAGTGATCCTAAAGTATCACAATTCTGGTTTGACTGATTTCTTCTGCTTTTTCAGACTGTTGCATATTTCTTTCTGTGATGCGATAGCACCATTAAGTCCATTGCGATACAGTTCTTCACATTTGCGAGGTATGTGTCACGGATGGAGGCCAGTCTGATGAAATAAAGTGAGTGCGTGACCCAATTGTGTTTAATTGTTCATCCCAAGAATATCGCTTTCCTTTAGCCTATTTAGCACTATCAAATGTGCATTTCACACCTATGAATCCTTTGTGCAGTTGTACTTTTTGTCAAATGATGATGTCCATCGAGCCATCCATTTTGTGAATATATTTAGACCTGTATAATGTCATCCATGATTTCCGAAGCAAAGAAAGTTGTACATTTTGCTAATTCCGCATGCTGAAAATTACTTTCTGCTCCAATTCTATTTATCGAGGGCACAGTCAAGTACACCTTCTCATTATCTTTACAGTTGCCGTTGCCAGGGGTGTCTACAAAATGAAGACCGAAGACCGAAGACCGAAGACTTGGATATTTTACATCAGCTGAAGCTATAATAGAATGAAACGTGCTAAAACGCTTCATTTGATGCTAAAACATTGAAAACGATGGGGTCTTCATTTTGTAGTTTTACCCCCCTCAAACCACAAAACGAAGACCCTCGCTAAAACACTGAATTTGACCGTCGCTAAAACATTGAAATCGATGGGGTCTTCGTTTTGAAGTTTTACCCCTTCAAACTACAAAACAAAGACCCTCGCTAAAACGGTGAATTTGACCCTAAAACATCGAAATCGATGGGGTCTTCGTTTTGTAGTTTTACCCCCCTCAAACTACAAAACGAAGACCCTCGCTAAAACGGTGAATTTGACGCTAAAACATCGAAATCGATGGGGTCTTCGTTTTGTAGTTTTACCCCCCTCAAACTACAAAACGAAGACCCTCGCTAAAACGGTGAATTTGACCCCAAAACATTGAAATCGATGGGGTCTTCGTTTTGTAGTTTTACCCCCCTCAAACTACAAAACGAAGACCCTCGCTAAAACGGTGAATTTGACGCTAAAACATTGAAATCGATGGGGTCTTCGTTTTGTAGTTTTACCCATCTCAAACTATAAAACGAAGACTTGTGCTACAACTCGGTGTCCGTTCTGTGGGACGGTAGTCCCTCAGTTGTCAAAAATTGACTTATTTTGACAAAATTGGTTGTCCATTCGCGCACTACAAAAAATGAAAGGAAAATTTGTACTTCAACGTCTTTACTTATCTGTTTCGATCCCATATCGTCTCATTTTCTAACTACGAAAACTACAAAATCTGGCTTGAATTCATACAATGTAGTAATTATAACACATCGGTTTGCCTCTCAGAACGCTGGAAATCGTATTTCCGATGACTAACATGACAAAATTTCCCGGAGGAGCTTGCCCCTGGAGATATCCCTGCCTTCGGTGGTCCTTTATTTGAACCCCCTTGCTATAAATCCCAGACACGCCCCAGCAGTACGTAGTGTCGCCATAATTAGCGACCTTCAGATCAGACTACGAGAACGAGATTGAGTACGAGTACGACTTTCAGATTTCAAAACGACTGCGTTCTCAGAGGCCTCGCTCCTCAATCTTGTTGAACAGAATAGAATGAGGCTCTAGGAACGAGAGTTGGTCCATGATAATCTAAGCTTTCGACTAGGAATTGAAAAGTCGTACTCGTGCTCGATCTCATACTTGTAGTCCGATCTGAAGGTCGCTATTAACATTGAAAGGGTTCTGTCAATAGTGTTTTCACATGGCGTCACGGCGGCCATGTTGGTGGTCCAAAACAAAGAAACGGCGGCCATGTTGGTGTTCCAAACTAAACTCTTACAGGGAGCCCAATCATCTCCGGTTGTGATGGACCAACAGAAAGAATTTCATCTTTTGTTGACACACTGCTTCAACCAATATCTAAGTCACAAAAGTCATACCTTAAAGACACAACTGACTTTATAAACTTTATCGAAAGCACAAAGGTTAAAAAACCGCACATTCCTTGTATCGATAAACGTCACAAGTCTCTACAGAAATATACCACAAAACTAGGGCATTGACACAGTATGCAAAGCATGTGATAATTTTTACAAAGACAGCCCTCCCATTCTGACACACTACCTACGAGAAATGCGTAGGCTAACTCTAAAAGAAAATTCTTTCCAATTCAATGGAAAGCAATATCTTCAAATTCATGGGACAGCTATGGGAACGAAAATGGCTGTTTGTCAACATATTTATGGCAAAGATTTAAACCGAAATCCTAAGCAAAACCGTCTTTAAACTTACAGTTTGGAAACGCTACATTGACAATATCTGTTCATTGTGGGACATAAGTAAACCCGACATTGAAACTTTCATCGAACAAGCAAATTCACATCACTCAACTCTCAAATTCACGGCCGATGTCTCTGACACTGAGACTGTGTTCCTAGACACGGTTATATACAAAGGCAACAGATTCAAGTAACAATCGATCCTTGATATAAAAACACACTTTAAGCCAACGGAAACCTTCCAGTACAGACATTTCACCTCTTGCCATCCACCAAGTGCCAAAAATGGATTCGTGAAGGGCGAATGCTTAAGAATCCTTAGAGCAAACTCCTCAAAAGCTACTTTTGAAGAGAACATTTCAAACTTCAAGAAACACTTGCTGGACAGAGGCTACCCACGCAATCTAATAGACAAAATCCTATCAGGAATAAAATTCACAGGAAGAGCTACAGCGCTTAAACAGAACAGCAAAGAAAAAAAGAAATCTTGCCTTTTGTAACACAATATCAATCATCAATATCCAATTTAAAAAAAGCTTTACTCAAAAACTGTTACCTCACACAAAATCAACCGCTACTTCACCAGATATTCAAACAACCACCTATCCTTTCATATAAGAAAGGGAAATCCATAAAGGATCTACTCGTTAGAGCCAAAATATAAAAGGTTACAAAATATATTTCACGCCGGTAGGGATTGTGCGGCCTGTCACCCCTTTCGTTATCAGAAATAACACGTTTTAGCGAGGGTCTTGGTTTTGTAGTTTGATGGGGGTAAAACTACAAAACGAAGACCCCATCATTTTCAATGTTTTAGCGTCAAATTCAGCGTCTTAGCGAGGGTCTTCGTTTTGTAGTTTGAGGGGGGTAAAACTACAAAACGAAGACCTCATCATTTTCAATGTTTTAGCGTCAAAGTCAGCGTTTTAGTGAGGGTCTTCGTTTTGTAGTTTGAGGGGGGTAAAACTACAAAATGAAGACCCCATCGATTTCAATGTTTTAGCGTCAAATGAAGGGCTTTAGCGAGGGTCTTCGTTTTGTAGTTTGAAGGGGGTAAAACTACAAAACGAAGACCCCATCGATTTCAATGTTTTTGCGTCAAATTCAGCATTTTAGCCAGGGTCTTTGTTTTGTAGTTTGAGGGGGGTAAAACTACAAAATGAAGACCCCATCGATTTCAATGTGTTAGCGTAAAATTCAGTGTTTTAGCGAGGGTCTTCGTTTTGTAGTTTGAAGGGGGTAAAACTACAAAACGAAGAGCTGATCATTTTCAATGTTTTAGCCGATCGTTTTCAAATGAAGCGTTTTAGCACGTTTCATTCTATTGTAGCTTCAGCTGATGTAAAATTAATAGATATCCAAGTCCTCGGTCTTCGGTCTTCGGTCTTTGGTCTTCGTTTTGTAGACACCCCAGTTGCCAGTCTCTTGTCAAGTGGTGAAAGTGCAATGTTGATAGTTCTCATTGTGTCAGTTGAGCCTGTATTCATCACCGTATTTTCCCTTGCCAATAAATAGCAGAGAGCCACAAGAGTGAAGGGATTTTTTGAGTCCTCAAAAATGCCCATAATTTCTCTCAATAAGAGAATATTTCTCATGCAACTAATCGGACTTCTTAAGCATCTGATTTGACAATAATAATTTATTAACGGCAGAAGCAGTTTGCTGGAGTGCGTGTATTGGACCTTTTCGGCAGTTTCTCAGTCATACAATCTCGGACGAAACTATTTGAGAAAATAGGCCTTCTAGCGTCCAAAAATTCTTCTCCAATGTGTGTGAGTCAACAATATCCCTAAAGTAACTTCCCTTCCTCCTCACCCCCTTCTCAATGTTGAAGTTGGGAAGCTGCCATTGTCAGGGAAACAGTTAGGATGCGCAGACAACATTGACTTGGGGGGTGGGGGGCTTTGAAACTCAGTTGATCACTGTTTGCACGTACAAAGGCTTCTAAGCTCAATTTTCTCAACAGTTTTGTCCAAGATTGTAGTTATTAATCAATTATTAGGAGATAATATTGTGATAGCAATTATCAACATAATTATTACATTTTAGTTCTTAGATTAATTTTAATTTAATTTATTTTAATTTGGTTTTATTTTACTAGATCTTAGTTGAATAAATTTTACTTTATACAGCGGTATTTTAGTCTCCCCAATTAGCAGATCAGAGCACTTTTGCTCGGCTATTAAGAATTCAGACTTAAATAATTAAAGTTGTCCCTGACAATCTCTATCTACACGTGGTAATTTAGTGTTAGGTATTATATTATTATTGTTGTTGTTATTGTGAACTTCTTCACCACTTTGATTGGTCTTCAAGTTGTAATGATAGGAAAGGTTTGGGTTAAATATTTGTTTAATTAGCAGGAACAACCTGAGTTGAAAAATTTCCATGCTTCAGTTACTTGTTGAAATTCCCATGGAGACTCGACATCTTACATTATTGTAAAAAGAAAAAAACTAACCGTGCAAATTTTAAAGTATTTGTAGCATTTTATTGTGATGTTGAGAATTTCAGCCTGCAATCCCTGACTTTGGCTGGAAAAATTTGACCTTCATTTGCTTAAAAGTGGAGGTACAAATTACCATGTCAATAATCCCTTTACATTTATATGTCTGCTGTTTTGTCGTTTTCATCCGTTTTATTGGTCTTTTGTTTCCATAGTTATTTGTGGTGAACATGATGGTGTCTAATGAAGAGAAAAGGTGGATAGTGGTGGGAATTGCTATGTTCCAA
The DNA here is from genome assembly GCA_016490735.1 of Pachyseris speciosa. Taxonomy (NCBI): domain Eukaryota; kingdom Metazoa; phylum Cnidaria; class Anthozoa; order Scleractinia; family Pachyseridae; genus Pachyseris; species Pachyseris speciosa. The sequence goes on from JAEMWC010000074.1 coordinate 766,441, forward strand.
GTTGCCGCTCCAGTCTTGCGAAATGTTGTCAGACAAGGAATGGATACTCATTATACAAACCTGGATGCATACTGCAGTGGTCTTCCCACACCTTGCTCTTTAAAGCCACTGACCTATCTTCAAGTGAATGCTGATCCTAGCCTTAAAAACCTCAAATTTCAGAATGTTAATAACAATTGGCTCATACATGGTAGAAACAAATACCTCTACAACTACTGCATCAACAGTTCAGTAGACTTAGCAAAGTTGTATTTGCCAGATTATCTTACCCAGTTTGCAAACTTTGACGAGTCACTGGACATGACTGCCATTCTTCACCTGTTAGGCTTTGCCAGCTATGTGCCTGCAGCCATCTTCTCTCCTCTCACTCAGATGTCAGCTGATGATGTAAGGGAAAATGTGAGGAAGAAGTGGGCCCATCTTGATGTGAGTCAGTGGACAGAAGCTCTCTTTAAGGCTTGTTTTGTGAAACTTGAGACATTGGTGAAAAGTCTATGTTTGGCTGCTGGCGTGGAGACAACAACATTAAATCAGCTAAATGACTGGCAAACTAAAGGTATGGCTGGGACAATTTTGATTTTTGAAAGTCAGTCCTAAACATTGCCTTCCAAATCCAGCCTATCCTACCAGTATGTACCATTCACATGTGTTGTTTCTATATTTCACATTGTTTATCCTTATCCACGCTAATTATCTTTCTACCCAAACCCCAGTTTCTCCCTTAACATTTCTATCCACACATTAATTTTTTAATTGTTTGTTCTTACATTCCTTATGCACTGTAACCTTATTGCTGTCTATCATATCTCCCTCTATTCTCTATCTTATGCAAACATTCTGTAGTACCCTGTAATATTTCCCATCACTCCACACTTCTTTTACCAACTCAACTGAGACAACTCAATATTTTAACAGCAACATCCAATTTAGCCAGGGCTAATTTAAATGAAGTCCTGAACTTAGTTGGACACCAGTGGTGGTAACACCCAGGGTTCAGTATGTCCCTAGTGGTTTTTTAATGTCCCACAGAATCAACTATGAAGAGTTGTGAGACGGGGCCTACGGTTTATTGTCTTTGATTTCTTATTCAGGGCTCGAGACTAACGGTAGCCAGCTAGCCACAGACTAGTAAAAATTCTGTTTTGGCTAGTGGATTTTGCACTTCACTAGCCACATAAATGGCTAGTGAAAAGCACTGGAGGACAAGAGGGAAGCCAGATGAAAATTTATTTCAAATGTATCACAAAAGAAAATGGAGTCATGCAAGTGAACAGATGATAGACTTTTTTTTTCATACTAATGCAATGAACGACAAACGAACTACTTCCCCAACATTTCCCCAATTTGTTCCTCATTTTCCCTGAAGTGTTTCTCTTTTCAATGCACGCTGGTGAGCCTGACTGAATTTGTGCCATCACAACAAACAGTAATGTGATACCTCTGGCTCTACAAGGTGCACAAATTCGATTGAAACAGCAGGATACTCTGTCTTATAAATGTTGAATTTCATTATGACATACTGCTTATGATGAGCCATTTATTGATGATTTATTTAATTGAAAGCAATTAATTAAGATTTCAAAAGTGTTTCTTTTCATCATGCACCGGCAATGACACACAGAGATGATTGAAATGGCAAAATACTGTCTTAAATGTATTTCTGCCAATGTTGTTTCTCTACAGCATTATCATTACATGGTGAAACTTGATAAATAAGAGTTGTGATTCAAATAAATCGTTCGAGTGGGTTATTATATTTTAAATTCCTTAAAATTCAAATCACATTTTGCATTAAAAAGAGCATCATTTTTGTATTTTAGCTGCTGTGTTTAGACACTGTTGAGTTAACCAGACGTAGGAATATCCTATTTCACAGCTAGTTACTTGGGCTAGTAAAAAGCCCGAGGTTTAAAATGGGCTTCATTTTTCGTCGTTGTGTTTCATCCACAAAAGGGACTTCTGGCGTTTTTGCGCAAGAGCGAACTATAAATAACAACTCACAACAGCAAGAATGATGCCTGTTGTCACGTATCGGATTTTGAGCGGTACATTTTGTTGAATAACTCAAGTGCGGGATATCATACACCCCTGAGACTTAAACAGGTAGTTTATTTACTATTTTGCCCCAATATCTCAATTTCTGGACATTAGTTTTGAATTATAAGCGATTTTAGTTTTTACTTGCGTGACGTGAAACTGACCGCAGAAACCTTACTCTCTTTCATATGTTTCAAATGACGTATTTGTAAACATTATTTTTTCTCCACACATTTCACCGAGACTCCATTAACGTCTATGTGAAAAAATCCTACATCGTTTGATAAGCGTCTCCTTTCTCATACACTTAGCAGAAATATTCATCGAAGCGAAGTGTGCTTAGTTTTTTACTTGGGTGAGGAAAGCCGCCCGAGTCTGAAAATGAGCTCTGTTTTTCGTCGTCGTCGAGTTTCATCCACAAAGCTCACTTCCGGCGTTTCTGTGCAAGCGCTAACTAATAATCGTCAGTCTGGAATAAATAAACTATTTTTACCTACTTAGATATGCTAAATGACCGTGGCCTAGCGGTCATCTTGACCACTCGAGAAGCAGATGTTCCGGGTTTGATTCGCGCCTTCGACACCTTTTCTTCTTCTTTTTTTTCCTTTTCTTTTTTTCGTTTCTTTTTTTCATCTTCGTTTTTAAATATTTTTTTTTACAAGTGCTATAATTATTGTAAGCTATAAATGGTTGAGCTGTAAAGCAATTTTCAAGGGAGATGTGTTGATAGGGGTCTATGGATATACACTGCAAAAAAACAGACATGAACCGATGAATGATGCCTGTTGTCACGTATCGGAAAACATCGATTCACCTCATGTCTTTGAAGTCTGAACAACTAATATGTTGAGAGAAGTGTCCATACGAATGTTTGCAAGTTCAAAAGTGAGAAGAAAGCTTTTAAAATTAACTGCAGATGTTAGACTGCCGTGTTTCCCCGTGGCCGCACCATACTTAACTTATTTTGAGCGGTGGTACATTTTGTTGAATAACTCAAGTTCGGGACATCACACACCCCTGAGGCTTTGACAGGTAGTTTATTTGCTATTTTTCCACAATAGCTCAATTTCTGATCTTTAGTTTTTGAATGATAAGCAATTTTAGTTTCACTTACGTGACGTGAAACTGACCGCAGAAACCTTACTCTCTTTCTTATGTTTCAAATGACGTATTTGTAAACAGATTATTTTTTCTCCTACATTTCACCGAGACTCCATTAACGTTCATGTGAAAAAATCCTTCATCGTTTGATAAGCGTTTTCTTTCTCAAACACTTAACAGAAAATAATATTCATCGAAGCGAAAACAAGTGTGCTTAGTTTTTTCTTTTTTTCTTTTTTTTTGTTTTGCAATAAATACACTATTTTTACCTTATTAGCTATGCTGAACCTCAGTGGTTTAGAGGTCATTGTTTCTGCCTCCGATGCAAATAACCCGGGTTCTTCTACTAGTGGCACCTATCGTGGGCTTTTTTCTTTCTTTTATTTCCGTCTCTCTTTTTCCTCTTCTTTTATAAATGTTTTTTACAAGTGCTATTATTATTGTTCTCAATGGTTCAGCTGTAAGGCAATTTTGTAATTTTAAAGGGACATATGTTGATCTGTTAATTAGGGGTCTGCGGATATACACTGCAAAGAAATAGACTCCAACACAACCTACGCGCAATGCGTCTGAATTAAGAAAGACAGACATCTGTCTATTCTTTTGTTTAGCGCTAAATTAGGGATACAATACTGATTTTTGCAAGCCCAAGTTTAGGCTAATTGTAGCCTCTAGTTTTATTATTCATCGTTGAGTTTCATCCACAAAGCTCACTTCCGGCGTTTCTGCGCAAATGCTAACTAGTAATGGTCATTTTGGAATAAGTAAACTATTTTTACCTCTAGCTATGCTGAATGACCGTGGCCTAGCGGTCATCTTAACCGCTTGTGATGCAGATGTTCCGGGTTCAATTCCCGCTATCAACACCTTGTTTTTTCTTTTTTTTTTTTTTCGTTCCTTTTTTTTTTTCATCTTCTTTTTAAAATATTTTTTTTACAAGTGTTATAATTATTGTAAGTTATAAATGGTTGAGCTGTTAAGCAATTTTCAAGGGATATATGTTAATAGTGGTCTATTGATATACACTGCAAAGAAACAGACACGAACCGATGAATGATGCCTGATGTCACATATCGGAAAACGTCGATTCACCTTGTGTCTTTGAAGTCTGAACAACTAATATGTTAAAAGAGGTGTCCATACGAATGTTTGCAAGTTCAACTACGAGAAGAAAACTTTTAACATGACCAAACTTACCTCCAGATGTTTTTAATCAGACTGCCGTGTTTTCCCTGTCCGCTCCATTAAGAGGTAGTGCATTTTGTTGAATAACTCAAGTACGGGATATCATACACCCCTGAGACTTTGACAGGTAGTTTATTTACTATTTGTCCACAATATCTCAATTTCTGGACATTACTATTTGAATGATAAGTGATGAGTTTTTACTGGCGTGACTTGAAACTGACCGTAGAGACGTTCGGCTTTCTTATGTTTCAAATGACCCTGGATTGACGTATTTGTAAACAGTTTCACTCTGTTGATTATTTTTCTCCTCACATTTCACCGAGACTCGTAACGTTCAATGGTTGAGCTGTAAAGCAATTTTGTAATTTTAAAGGGATATATGTTAATCTGATAGGGGTCTATGGATATACACTGCAAAGAAATAGACTCCAACACCAGCTAAGTGCAATGCGTCCGATGTAAGAATTAGACAGACTTCTCTCTATTCTTTTGTTTAGAGCTAAATTAGGGATAAAATACTGCTTTTTGCAAGCCCAAGTTTAGGCTAATTGTAGCCTCTTGTTTGGTTTAATAATAATGTTAAATTTGTACCACAGTGTCTCTTCAACTTTTAAAGAACTTAATTTACAATGTAAAAAAAAGACTTTTATTTTTATGATAAATCTTTCAAATGTCAAACATACCAAGACTTAATTGTCATAAACATTCATTTTCCATTAGGATCGTCAAATTATGGAGTGAGTTACTGGGTGATATTGTAGAAGCTGATAGCTTTCAGCATTGTAAATCTAAGTTCAACTTGTACTTAAATATTTGATTGTAAAGATCTTGATTTATATTTTTCTTGTATGTATGTATGCATGCATGCATGCGTGCATGTTTATTTCTAAAAAGTTGGTAAGTTGCACATCAGTATTGTGGTTGGAAAAGAAAGTACCTAGCTGCAACTGCTTGGCAGGATAAATGTCTGGCAAACAAGTCTGGCTAGCGAAAAATTTGTTTTGGCTAGTGAATCAAACCTCTCGTCAGCCACTGGGCTAGTAAGCTGAAGGGTTAGTCTAGAGCCCTGTTATTGTTGGTGTTTTTGTCTGTGTAAGTGTTTGGCAAAGGCTGTAGCATTCAACCAGACATCATGTGCCATCCCACATGTTTGACTTAATTAGCCTATCCACACCCTGAGACTGCATATTTTTATTTAAGATCTCACACCAGTTTCATCCATGTCTGCCCCTTGACTGAGCCTTATATTCATGTAAATCCCTCATATACCCATTACCATCTCCATCATACTCAAACCTCATTTCCAGGTCACTGCACTCAATTCAACCCATATCAGTCCCGTCCTACATGTACATCCATCACTATCCTTAAATGCCTCTAACCATGCAATCATGGTGTTATTCACACTACTTATTCTTTAGCATATCCCATCACTTATAACATATGGGACCACTTTATAACACTAATGGGCCCTTACAATTTGTCTGGCACCTATTATCCCAACCAGTTTTTAGCTCTGTTACCAATCCCAGCCAACAGTACTCTCCTATTATTTTTGTCAAACCAGTAGATAAAGTTTTGTTTTTGTTTCTGCTCATCTTGTAGGTTGCCAGCTGTGTATGGCTCATGCTGATGATCAGAATCTGCTTTCTTTGGTTCAACAAGGTGTGAACGAGCTCATTAAGAAGTACGAGAAAACTGCAAACCTTCTTCACCAGCAAGAACAAGAAATGAAAGAAAGTAAAGAAGTATGGGAAAAACTGGTGTCTGTGGAGAAAATCCTCAGAGAGCAGTTAGTGGTCCGAGTTCAAGGGGTAGAGGAAGGTCTGGCACAGACAGATGAGAGAGTTCAAGGAGTAGAGGAAGGTCTTTCACAGACAGATAAGAGAGTTCAAGGAGTAGAGGAACGTCTTTCACAGACAGATGAGAGAGTTCAAGGAGTAGAGGAAGGTTTGGCACAGACAGGAGAGAAAATGAAGCAACTGGAGGAGGATTTCAAAGGACAGAGGTTGAAAGGTGATGGACCAGGTTAGTTTCTTTGTATGTAAGAAGAGGGTTTGCTCACTTGGTACATGGAATGTTATTGTTGCATGTCTGTTGAAGCATGTGCTTGTGTGTTGGAGAAAATTTATTTTTTAGCTAATTGTGTAGTTATTGCTCGTCAAGTGATACAAAACCTTTTCTTCTAAACTTCAAATCACTACAACCCTTCAGCCAAACCAGACATTGGAAAATCACTCAAGGTGAATTAAAAAGCAAGCATTTGCTTGATCCTCTCGTGTTGTTGAAGGTCACATGAGCTGATTGAGAAACAGTTGGTAGATTTAAGGGGTAATGCCCACTACCATGCGGCCTTTAAGTGCCCAAAGAGTGGCTTCAGCTTACCAGATCACATTAGTTTGTGAGGTAGCCTTTTCACTCTAGTCACATCCCACAAGCTTTACATTTTCACTTACTAAAGAAAGAGCCTATCCTTCGATGAACACATTCCACATGATTTCAGTGATAGTTAATCCTGCTTTATTTTGTTTATGTAGATGTTCTGTCTGCATCAAGACAACAAGCGACAGTCCCATGCTGTTCTAGCTCCCAGGCTATCAGCCCAGGTTATTTATGATAAATTTGTACCTGTTACTTCAGTGTTCTAAGTCATGTTACCCTTAGTCAGGCTAGTGGTCGATAGTCGAACTTGTGATTGCCCAAAGAATTTTTTTTTCAAGTGTTCGCTGTGAGAGGAATTTTTTACTACAGATTTGTTTCAAAGAAGTGTCTGCTAGCTGTGCAAGGGATGAATATCCGGCTTGAAGAGAATTTAGTGACAGACAATTAGTAGTTGTCATAGTTTAGTGGATGCATTGACGTGTTCATTGCTGCGCCAGACTGATGTGGTAATTTTGAAATCGATTACGGGTTTGCAATATAAGGTGGCAGGGTTGTTTGCTGATGTTGTTAGTCAGTGTAGCTTGTGGATTTCTTCCACACAAATGAACCAAATAATCTTTGTTGACTGGTATGTAGCTTTGATTCGGTAATTATTTCAGATTTTGAAATGAGAAAGCAATATTAAAGTGTAAGCAAGGACTTGTTTCTTCTTCACATCAAATACATTGTATAGAACCTCTAGACTCTGCAACCCGTTCTCTCTGAATTTACAATTATAGCTAATACACCATTTTGCTAATAATCAGTTCCTGGTGAATTGTGGGTAAATCTAGACTTTTGTGGGGCAAACGGTCAAAATTTCAATTTCAAATTACGTCCTAAAATGGCCGTTTTAATTGTATTGCATTGAATTGTAGAGATTGTAGTTCTCGGGTAACATTAAAGTTTTCTGTCAGCCGTATTACCCGCGTGTGATTTCTAGGGTCCGGACACATCAATTTTTTCGTTCAAAAACTGGGGGAAATTATGTTAAGCCACTGCAATTGATAATAGTTGAACGACGCCGACTTTGACTGAATTTGCTCTTTGCTCTAAGACACAGATAATAGTTGATTTTACGGGAAATTTTGATAGTAATCTTCCATGCTTGTCACGCGGTGGCACCACGAAGTCTGGCTGCGTGCCATAGCTCATTTCACTTGAAACTCAGTTTAAAATACTTTCGATATGTAAAGTCCGGGTCAAACGTCGTTCTTTGCCCGATTAATTACAGTTTAGCTTGACCCAAATTAGTTACATGAAAGTCTGGGTCAGTCAAACGTCGAACTCAGTTAACTAGTGAATCAATCAATCAGTTGTCTTAGTGGGAGTTGACTGTAATCTTCTTCATCAAAAGAACTTGTAAATTTAATGTCTTTGGTGACCTTTACGTTTTTCGTAACCAATCTTACAGATGCATTTTTGACGTGGTGTCAAGAGCAGCTGAGGCCATATTACAACAGCACCATGAGTCAGGTGATGATTTCTCCTTGGAACCCTGACGACACTGTGGACATTGATGAGGTGTACGTGGAGTTATCATTCCTGAGAGACGAGAGAAAACCTGATGGAACAGCAAAGGAGAAGCTTGAAGACTACGGCGAGATATTCAGAAGCCATGGAGAACATCTCATCCCTAAACGAATTGTGGTGTATGGAAAGCCTGGCATAGGAAAGTCAACCTTTACCAAGAAACTTGCTGTAGACTGGTCGAGGGGGAAGAAGACGATCCTAGAGAAATTTGCTGTTTTACTTTTAGTCAAGCTGCGAGACGTTAGTGACACTCAAGACGTCAGGTCCATGCTAGAGAAAGCTGAACTTCTGTCTGCCGATGACCCGACGGTCTTTGATAGTTTATACAGCTTCATTATTGAGAACCAGCAGAAAGTCCTGCTTGTGTTGGATGGTTATGACGAGTACAGTGGTGAAAAGTCATCACCAGTTCACCAGATTTGGAGAGGCACCCTACTGAGACATGGTTTTGTTGTGATGACGAGTCGGCCAACAAAAGAGGAGCTAATAACATCAAGTCATGCTAAGTTCGAGATCAGTGGGTTCAGTGAGGAGCAAGTGAAACGGTTCGCACTCAAGTTCTTCAAGAACCCAGAAGACGTGAGGCGGTTTACTGGTTTCTTGTCTGAACGCCGCCTGTGGGGTATGGCAAGAATACCTCTTCTCTTGCTGATGCTTTGTCTCAGCTGGAAGGAAAAAAGCCGAGAAGAACTATCATCTTCTCGTGCCAAGTTGTATGAAAGTTTTCTGGAGACCCTGTTCAATCACATGGCAGCTAAACACCCTGATCAGACATTTGCAAGTTTAGATGAAAACAAAGAAGACCTGGCAAAGTTAGGGAAACTCGCCTTTGATGCACTTTTGGAGGACTGCCTTGACCTCAATCTCGACAAAGTGCCCCAGGATATTAACGCTCTCATCGAGAAACTAATTAACGTCGGTTTCTTTCAAATTTCTAAGCTTTCGAGATCAGCTCGTCCTGAGCAAGTTCTTGTCTTTCTCCATAAATCTATCCAAGAGTTTCTTTCTGCCTGGTTTATCGTTCGTGAATTGAAGAATGCCGAGAAAGGAGACCTTACCTGCATGTCGAAAATTGATTCGTTTGAGAAGATTCAGAAGATGGTTGAAGTTCTGAAGTTCGTTTGTGAGCTGTCATCAGAAGCTGCTGCCGCTGTCCTTATTCACCTGCAGTCAATAGGAGAGAAGGAAGGTCTGACAGAGTGCAGCTTCTCTGAGACACCATCTGTTGAAGACCTGCCTGAAGATCAAAGAGAGTTTCGCATTATCAGCTTAGATTGTTTGCTGTCTTGTCCGGCCTCAGAAAGACAGGATGTCTACCCTCGGTTCCTCCAGTGTATCAACAGTGTAGTAGTGATGCATGGTGATGGCCAGTTGCCCGTCATTGCAAGAGAACATTTGTTCAATGTTTCTATTGTACCTTTACCAGATTATTTGTTTTTCGACGAAAGTTGTCTTTACTCCATAGTTAAAAATGATGACGTGCTCTCCATGATGCGTGATTTACAAGCTCTCCTCACCCCTTATGGTGCTACCAAGGTTGATGTAGGACAGTGTACTGATCTCAGGCTCAACGACTTTTTTCTTAAAGCAGAAGGACGGCAAATGATTCTATATCTAACTCGCATTGTTAAAGAGTCCAGTGGTGCTCTGCAGCCTGTTGAACTGCTTCGTGCATTCTCATCAGCAATAGAGTCTCCTCCTCAGAAGCCTGTTGATCGAGACGCCTCACAAAAGCAGAATAACAGCAATACTTTGTGTCTGACTAAAAACACATCTGACCTTGTTCACAAACATTCTCTGTCATTTGTCAGAGAGATTCAAATTGATCAGCCAACAAGTGAGGAGCTCGCAGTCATAAAAAACTTGTTGACTTCTGTTGTGAACCGACCTCGAGATATAGCCATTTTTGATGTCGCTGAATGTAGTGCTCAGCTGATAGAAACTTTGGTCTCTCGCATTCCCTTCACTAACGATCTCTGTGAAATAAAACTTGTGAAGATCAATTTGACAGCTAAGTCCGCTGCTGACATTGCTAAGTCACTGCACCAGGCCCCTAACATACAGAACCTTGACTTGTCAAAGAACAATTTACACGGTGCTGTGAGTGAGCTGGCTGTGAACCTTCATAATATGCCACAACTGACTCAACTCGGGTTGCGTGGTGTTCATATGGGAGAAGAAGAGTGTCGGTCAATCGCTGCAGCTCTAAAACACCTCCCTTGTTTAGAAGTTCTGAGTTTATCATTCAACCCGCTGGGTCCGGGAATCACTGAGCTGGCCAAACACTTCAGTAGCGTGCCCCGTCTGACTCAGCTGCACCTGAGTGGTACACAGATGGGTGAAGAGGAAGCTACAGCGTTGGCCCGCAATTTACAAACTGTTTCAAATTTGAAGAAACTTAGTTTATCATTCAACCCGCTGCATCAGGGAATCACTGAGCTAGTCAAACACTTCACTAGCGTGCCACATTTGACTCTGCTGTACCTGGAAGATACACAGATAGGTGAAGAGGAAGTTACAGCTGTTGCTCGCGCACTAAAGGATGTGCCGGAGCTGGAGTGGCTTGACTTATCCAACAATCCACTGGGCAGAGGAGTAAGTGAACTGATAAAGCATCTCAGTAGTATTCCTCAGCTGTGGGGCCTGGGCCTGGAGGGTGTTAAGATGACAAAGAAAGAAGTCAGTGATCTGTTGACAGCATCGCAGGAAAGGGACTTCGACATTTCGTCAGATTACCATGTAAGTTTTTTACTTTATTGAATTTGGTTACTTTGCTTGAATTTTGCCACCGTGTGATACTTGAAAGACTCCCAGTAGCTTGTTTAAGTAAAAAATTCTACGTGGGGAAAATGGAGGTGAAATGTTCATGGCCTTGTTATGTTTATATCTTATTTGAGAGAAAATACTTGAATAGCGTATTTGGAAAGTTCTAGATGAGAATAAATCAGATCCTTTTACAAGGGTTTAATTTAAAACGAAAGGGGTACATTAAAGCTGTTTGCCTAACATCTGTCGCAGGTGACATACGCAATATTCCAAATAACAACACGTTCCAAAATTCTATCCAAAACGTTCTTTAAGTTTCATGGGTTTGCTACACGGGTTTGAGGCTCTTTCGTGCTCACTAATGCATTTAAGACAAAAATATGTCATTAATTTTTTTCTTCATTGTTCTGGAGATCATTTTGTCATTTCGTCGTAAATTGTACTCGTTGTATGTTAGTAACTCCTTTATTTAGTTAGTTGTCGTGCTTCACGATCACTCTTTTTAGCTTTAGTTTGTTAAAATGGCTAATACGCAGTTGTGCAATTTGTATTTTCCAGTCATAGTGTAGTAAAATGGCATGAAAAATTTTTATTACTCTGCGCCGGGTGGTCGCGCTACAGTGCTGAATACACTCGTCTTCAAAAACTCGACGAAATGCATATTTAATTAGCGAAATTTCGAGATAGCAGCCTGAGTTTATCAATTATCATTTAAAACAAATTTTTTAACTATGGTAGAAACTGCCGTCTTGTTTCAGTTCTTGCAAAGTCTTTGCTTTATGTCTTTACATTCAATATTGACTAATCTCGCTGTGTGCTCCCCTGTCAGTGCTTTGGTTTGTTTTCCGTCTCATTCAACGAGAATGTTGGCCACCACGGGATAATCTTAATAGCTTGTAGGCGAACATTCCTGGAAATTACTCATTCAACGTCACTGTTAAATGTATTTTCAGCATGTTTAAAATGATGGGTTTTAGTCAGTTAAGCCATAGGAAGTTACGCTTCGCTTGAGATAAAGCAGGGATTTTGAATAACCGAGTTTGAGTCGGTTTTCCCCGTTTGACGTAGCAGCGGATTCAAGATAGGTTAATATTTAACTTTCAGATTATCTTCCTGGCTTTAGAAAAGTGAAAAGCGAAGAAATAGTCTTCGTCGTGTTGTTAAATAACAGATTTTGTATGTTCGCATGGTTTGGTCTTTTCGTATTTTAGTTAGAACTAAGAAACCATTTTAAAGTTTCGAAACCACCAAAAGTTTAAGGAAAATCTTGCATGAATATATCAACACTTTTTAACTTTACAAAGTGTCGTCATGCAAAAAAAAAGGGGGAGATAAGATAATTTTTTTAGTCTTTTTTTTTGTTTTTAATCGGTTGTAACGGTATAAAAGGTGTCAATAAATTGTGAAGTTTAGATTACAGTGAAGAAGGAAAATCTGCGGTGCTACTCATGCACTTTTATGGCTTCCAATTCCCCCTCACCTTGTTGACAACTCGTAAGAAAGCAAAAAGAAGCCAATCGTTCTTATTTTGGGCTCATTTTTGCAAAGAAGAAGAAAAGAAAGAAAAACTAAATGCCGGTTAGATATATATATTTTTTACTTTTCCCATCGTTGTAATGGTATAAAAGGTGTCAATAAATTGTGGCAGTTAAAGTGAAAAATGCTGTTCAACGAGTCAAGTTACAGTCAATAAGGAAAAGCTAGGGTGCTACACATGTGTTCTTTTACAAAAAAATGTTTGGGATGGCGTTTGTTCCCTGGCAAAATGGATATCCGTTTTATCATATTTTTTAAATCAAGAATTGTTAGAAAAAGTGAGCAGAGGTAAAGCCTGGTCGCAGGTGAAATCTAATAATCCACGTAGAAGCACATTGAAGCCAGTAAAACAAGCCATGGTGAAGGATCATACTTAAGGGATTTAATCTTTGAATGACACCCCTGCAGAAAAGATCAAAAGGCAAATGTGACAACAGAGGTGCCATTGTACAACAGTGTATCCACTATAAACAACAAGAACAACAACAATTTCTATTTGCACCCAACAATTATTAGAAATAAATTGCACCAGTCCAAAATTATATAGAGTACAGGCTCCCCTTAATAACCATAAGGGGCTAAAAAGCTAAGAGAGGCCACAAATACTGCACAAGGGGTATCTTGGCAAAACACCACTCTCGGCTCTGACTTGTTTTGGTATCCGGTCACCTCGCTCCTCATCACTCGAGAGATTTTGCATCACGTTTACGGAAAACGTCAGATGTTCGTAAAAAAAAAGTATGTGTAAGCCATGTAAAACAATGCTTCCAGTTTTGGTTACGTTATGCTGTACGGGAGAGGCTAAATATCTCTATTGTTAGCTCGCTCTACAAAATTGTTAGACAGTTGTTTGATCAAATGCTAATCCCTCCTCCTTCCAACCAAAACTTATCAGGTTTCGTCAAGAGAGAATAAATACTTTTCAAATTATTTTAAGGCACGGTTTGTACGTCGGATTTCTGCCGTGTCGAATTCAATTCAATTAAGGGTGGCAGAAATGCTACTGTTGGTTCATACGTCGCACTTGTGCCGCATTTAATTCATACTGCAAATTGTACTTCTGATTGTACTTCTTTTTGTGTATTGTATTCAACACGGCAAAAATTCCACGTTTGAATCGGTACCGCATTTCTGCCGCGAATAACGCGACAGGACCAGTCGAACGTGCGGTCGAATTTCGGCAGCTGATTCAGACGTCGAATTTCTGTCGAATTTAATTAGTATAATTAAATTCGACAGAAGCGCGCCGTATGAACCGGGCCTAACTGATCCAAAGTACGATTATATAGGAAAGCTCAGTTCAAGTGTAATGCCTTCCTGGCCACTCAAAGCAGTAACCAGACCGGTAAACGCGTATCCAAAGTACGATTATATAGGAAAGCTCAGTTCAAGTGTAATGCCTTCCTGGCCACTCAAAGCAGTAACCAGACCGGTAAACGCGTATCCAAAGTTAATTCTCGCACAACATTTGGACTCATTTTCAGATAAATTCAGATTATCAAGTACTTTGATTATGAAAAGTTAAATTCAAAATAACACGGAAATTGTCTTTTCTAAAGGAAAAGAAATTGGTTACCCTGGAAAACTTAGAAACTAAGATTACACGGTGTTATGCGGTAACTGAGGGCTGCCATTGTCATTGAACAAAGTAACACATTTGAACTTGGGCAGATTCTTAGAATTTTCATGGAGCAGTGAGTTCTGCTAAAAGCTTCAATCATTTGAAGCTCGAGGCGAAGTGGAGCAATCTCTCTTAGAACGAAGTGATCTTGTCTTGAGTGACTATCCTCTCCGGTTCCCGCGCGTTTTATTTTCGATGTCGCATCTCAGCCCGGAACAGCGAAACTACATAAAAATGGTCATGTTCAAGGAGTAAGCTTTGGTAAAGACTCAATAATTTCAATTGCTGGGTGAAGTGGAGCGATGTAATAATCTCTCGGAAGGAAGTGATCTTGTGTTGAGTGACCATCCTCTCCGCTTCCCGCGCGTTTATTTTCGGGAACGCGTTGTCAGCCTGGATCAGCAAAGTACATAAAAATGGTCATATTCAAGCAGTCGATTTTCATCAAGCAGTAAGCTTTGCCAAAGGCTTTAATCATTTCAAGCGTTCAAGCGTTCTCTTGTTCACATGCGTTTTATTTCGCAAATCGCCTTCTCAGCCCGGGACAGACTAATCGTGTATAGGTGATTGTATTCATGCAGCCCAATTTCACGTTGTATTAGCCTTCTTTGATAAATAATTAGCCGCTTTTTCAATCTGATAATCCTGACGAAACAGGCGCGCACCTGATATTCTTGATTTATTTTGTTACGTTTTGTTTACTTCAGTTACAGGATTGGAAAACTGAGGAATGGCAACTGTGCACAGAGAGGGAATTAGAAGAAAACGGTATTGCATTTGATGAGGAGTAAGTTCAAGCGAGTCTCACAGTACTGGTGATACCCCAGAAGACCTGGCGGTACCTGAATCAACACAGTTTGGATTGGTTATCATGTGACATGAACACCACTGAACTCCACAAAGATACCCAGACTGCAATGTAGGTAGAACATAGGGCCCGCGTGCACTGAGCCAATTCTTTATTTATCCCTGCTATTCCTCTATGAAACACACCCACAGTGCATTGGAGTAGCTTTCTACATCAAAATCAAAAATCAGTTTTCTCTCTCCAGCGTACTCGGAGTAAATTAATAGGTTTTCCGAAGTTTTTCTAACCTTCAAAGCTTGATTCGAAGAGAGACAAACAGCCATCTGGACATTTTAAACTCAACTACCACAGGACTACACTGTTTCCCTGAAGCGCAGGCGTGTTTCATTGGGGGGAACTGTGCTTTGTTTTGACGTTGAAACGCTTCATCAAAATGTTTGTCCGCTGAGGAAGCAAAACTGTCCTTTAAACTTTGGCCAATTTGGCAAGATTTGGTGGGGTTTCAAAGCAACTTATGCACTTGTAAAACCCAGTTTTGACGAAAATACAAAATTCGCTCAGTGCGGTCGGGTACTCATGCGCATGTGCGACTTGTTTTAGTTACACGAGTGACCACATCTTATGCTCGAACCTGTTTGAAGAGTCGCTGTATGAAGGTTCCACTCTCTTTTGTAAGCGGATGAGTGAAATGGTAGCACTGTAATGTCCCAAGAAAAACCTCACTACTTGAGCTGTCCAAGGGTGACAAAAATACTAACAAGTTTGGTCTTAGTCACGCGCCTCCACTTCTTAACCCTACCGGGAGTTTGGACGGAGAGACTTCTAACACTTAGGACCGAGGTGATTTCTCTCTCGGGACGCAGAAGGCAGAGATGCTGAGAATAGATTGAGACGTATTGAGACCAGTAAAATAGTGTCCCTGTGTCATCCGTTTAAACGGAGAACCACGCAGTGGTGTGGTCAGTCGCATAGCTGAAACTACTCCTACGAATCAGGAAAGAGGTTGTTGTGACTTATGACACAATGCACAGGAGAGTTTTGTTAACCTGAATTCCTGATAACTCGAACTCAAAGCCGTGTCGTCCTCATAAACCACGACAGTAATTACTAAAAGCCGTGGCATCTGTAACTAACTCTAGCGGTTTTTTTTTGTTCCTTATAAACCATTGCACTTATTACTAAAAGTCGTAGCGACTGCAACTAACTCGACTCTTATGTTTCGTGTTATTATCGCTGTTGGTGCTGTACATCCAAAGGGATTGGCCTTTGCTCTGCGGCTGTGTTCACCCTACACTGCATCGATTCTTGTGCCTGCACCAATTGATTGGAAATCGTTCCAGTGTGCTTCGCATCACTGTGTGCTGTTCTGATTGGCTATATTAGTGTTCGAGTGGCACTAAACAAACCGTTACAAACTGTTCAAATCAGTTCAAGACAGGTGAAGCTGCGTGAATTAGCGTTTGTTGAGTGAACAATAAGGCCATCATAGACTCTGCTGGTGCAATAGTTATGCGGAGCAGTGTGGACATAGCTTTATTCCAAACACTCAAACATGTTTATTGAACATAGCATGGCGTTGTATCTTGGAAGGTGAAGTAAATCTTCTCGTTTGATCGTGTTGTTGATTTAAAATCAAATCTGCACGGCGCGTTGTAAAACTGGTCACTGGTGTACAATGGATTCTTACTCCTCAATCGACTGCCAAATTAGCACCATTCGTGTCTTTTTGGACGCCGTGCCTTTGTTTATCTTTTCATATAGAGTAACAGGCACTTTGAGTTGATATAGGACGCATGCGTAGGCAGCTGAACTGACAGATGGATGCACTCCAATCTCGTACCCAGAGTCTTCGTTCCCGTCCACCAGCGATCTGGAAACGAGTGGTAGTAGCAAGTCCGAAAATGTCGATCTTCGAGTTGAATTGCGCATGTCCAACTATATTAGATATGAAAATTGCGTCATATTATAGTTATGTTTCTTTCCGTTCATTTGAATTGTTTTAAAGTCGCTTCCTCCACGGACGTTTCGTGAGTCGTTTGTTTCTTGAAGCGAAGGTACGAGTTGATGTGCATTTTACATCGCTTTTCCAGCTGCTTTGTAGTCTGTATGGCAGTCGTTAGAAGAGAAAAAGGGAAATAAGGCGCGCGCGAAACGAGGGAGCTCCGCGCGCTTCCAGGTGCCTGGCGGGAGTGCGCCCGCCTGTTGTGCAGGGTTCATGTTATGATTCTTACGGAGTTTTTTTTTAAATTAAGGTTTTCAATGCAGTTGACATATCGGGTTTGGCTAAAATATATGTAAACATTGTATAGCTGGCAGAAACATATATATTTTGATATATTAGAGATCGAATGTAGATACTTATTACAACGTTAATTACACTGTAAACATTGTAAAA
Source organism: Pachyseris speciosa (assembly GCA_016490735.1). Taxonomy (NCBI): domain Eukaryota; kingdom Metazoa; phylum Cnidaria; class Anthozoa; order Scleractinia; family Pachyseridae; genus Pachyseris; species Pachyseris speciosa. Next base: position 783,847 of record JAEMWC010000074.1, read on the forward strand.
TGTATCGTCTTCACAAGTTAAGCGATGAGCGTAACGCTCGAGGGGGATTAGTCTTACACCATATTGCCTTATTTCACTGCAAATAAGTGAAGTTGCTTTTGTCCGGCGGAGATGAAAAGGACCTCAAACTAAACTATATCATGTAAATTAATCAGAAAATAAATAAACATCCATAAATGTTTATTGCTGATTACAGGCGTCACTGAGCAAAATATCATGACAATGTTTTCTTGGTGGGCGGATCTTTTCTTATTTCAGTCCTTTCCACTCCAGTAGCTACATGGGGCCAAAAGCTATGGGTCTGTTGGTTTACCTGTGTGTTTACCATTCATAAAAAATCGAGGAAACCTTTCGGAAGGAAGAAGGAACACGGCTTTTTGGGATGTTTCTGGCGGAAATTTTCTCAGAGAAACGGTGGTGGCTAGTTCCAGACTCTCTCTATACATTAGAGTGAATTGCACAAATGAATTTCTCAGCCTGGAAGTTTGTCTACCGTTTACGCAAAGCGTGAACTGACCAGAGTTCCCATGGAAACGGTAAACAACCCTTAACAAACAGAGGCGTTCCTGGTAGATGTGGTGAGTCCATCGCCAAGCCTCCACCCAACCCAGATATGCAATGCTTAATAGATCAGACCACAGATAACTTCTCCACGCGGTCTAGTTACCATGGATCACGACCCATTACTCACTTCTCATGATTTGTAAACTTCGAGAGTTAAGAGAGACGGCACCATTTACGATATTTCACAATTTACAGGATTCACCTTGTACACGTCATAATCTTTGTAAAGACCGCCAGGATATGATCCAAAATAGGTACTTTCGTCTCTCTTTAAAACCGTCATTGCCTAAAAATGTCCAAAGCCCTTTTTTTGTATTATGTAGAAGCCAGAACGACTTCGTCGGCTAAAAGCTGCTCCTCAGATAAAGTTTTAGGCTGACGAAAACTACAAGTCTGGTTAGCTCTCGACTCGCTCCTTCCTTGATCTCCGCTATCGTGTGTCAACTGCAATGAATGACTGCTGACAAAAAATAAACAACTCACAAAATGTAGCAGGCAAAGAGTTGTGGAAAATGCGAACGAATGTATGCGCTGTTGCTCGTTAAAACGATTGGTTCTAATTATACAGAGAATATATTTGCTATATTGCATTGTATTTTCATGCGTGTTTGAGAAGCCATATAAAAGACTCATGGTTCGTGTTTCATCAGGGGTTCCAAACACCTTGAAACAAAAGCACTCCGCGTCATAACCTACTGGAAGAGATCTCAAAAGCCTTTTGAACGAACGCTTTGACTCAAACAAGCCTTCTTGGTTTAATTGTTTCGCAATGATATCTTGGGCAAAAATGTTTGCATTCGCCACTTCCACATCTCCCATAACACACTTTGTTTTCCACCCAAAATTTTGCGTAAGCATTGTTTACAATTTCTCTCGAGACGATTGTACGGCCAAAGACTATGCAAAATTTTGGGGGGCAGACAAAGTGTATAATGTGAGATGTGGAAGTGGCGAATGGGTAGACCCTTTTTTCGCTCAAGTCCACCTCAGAAAGGTAGGGGTGTTATAAGGTCAATGAAGTATTTTTTTGGAACTGTTAACGCATCGCCGACGAGTACATAGTTTATGAACATTAGACTGGTTCTTCAATGTTTCGCAACGAAATGCTGTCGTCACCGTTGCATTTGTAAGTGGCAAGAAAACATGACGTTACACGTTAGGGTGCGTCAGATGAAAGAGATCAAATGAAATTAGCCTTCTTTCTTAGAGAGAAGCATGAAAGAAAGCAGTGTGTTATTTTTGAATGTCTTTTCAAATGAAAATTTATCCTGTAGCTAATTGCAAGTGTGGCGAGCCTACTGTAGATTAGCCTTAGCTACCTGCGGGACAGCCAATTTTCTTTCTTCTTTTTCTGTATAAATTTTGGAAATAAAGCTGTTTCGTTTGTTTGTTTGTATCTCCCTTAACCGACCACTTTTCCAAAATACCAAAAAATGTCCATTCAAGTCACCGTAATGGGCCCTTTGCAGCTGGTCAGTCACGTGGTATAACGCCATCCTGAGACGCAAGCGACGCACTGGGACTAGACAAACAAAGGAAATTACCACTTTAAATGACGTAATCTCTTTGTTTGTCTTGTCCCAGTGCGTTGCTTGTGTCCCAGCCTGGCGTTTTTGTACCCCGTGACTGACCTGCTCTAAAGGGCCCTTCTGGTGAGCCCCGTGCCTCGCAGTTTGTCTCCGATTAGGAGTTTTTCACAGGATCTACAATATTTCGGACGGATGACACACCCTCTTGAATTACACAAGAAACAAGAGTCAAGAAACATACAAATTGAAGTACGTAAGCGGTTTTTGTTATTTAAACTATGATTTCTTTCACATTTTTAGGTTTTAGAAACAGTTGTTTTTCCCCATACAAATCCTTATACTTTGCAAGAGCACTTCGAGCTTGGGGTACCTGTGACTTGACTGCAAATTTCGGTGAGCACAACCCCGAACAGAAAGCATTTCCTCCTCTTCGATGGCTCAAAGAGATTCTTCGAAGATAGATGGATCTGCTTGCTCGGGTTGATTCCAAATTTCAAAAAAGCCTTTCAAATGCTGTATTTATCAATTTGCTTGTTTGCAAACTTATCACAACTTGTGAAAAATTCCTTCGAGAAACTCTGTGCCGCATGTGTGTAAATTTTCGTCGGAGGTAATTTTATGCTTTCGGCTGCTTCTGGTCATTAAAATGCCTATGAAGCGAAATGTTTCTTGCTAATTTTAAAGTTTACCCCTAAAATCGTAAGAATCTCAAAATTTGAGGTGCTTGTGATTAAAATTGTTGATTTTACGAGCGTTTGAAGTTGGGCTATTTTGCCTTTAAAAATGGTCAGGGGTCTGGGTCGTGTTTATTCGCGAAATTCTATGATGTGATGTCATTTTGGGTACAAAAATGTGTTTGCGCTTATGAATTATAGTGAAAAAGTTGGAATACTTGTCCCCAAAATTACGTCAAAATTACGTCATAGCTATTGTCACGTGTCTTTTTGGCCGCGCGATACAAATGCCATTTTTGAGGGCAAAATAGCCCAATTTCAAACGCTTGTATAATCGCCGATTTTAATCAAGAGCACCTCAAATTTTGGAATGTTGAGTTTTATGGATTTAACTTTAAAATTAGCGAGAAACAAATTTCGTTTCATGGGCACTTTAAAGAACTTCAATTTCATTGGCTGGCAAATCATTTCCCCTGTTTTGCATGAATTTTGCTTGGTACCAAAACTCCTACCAGTATGGAAATTTGGTTTATCAACCGCGGAGTTGATAATGTAAATTGATCACCGTACAGGGATTCAAAAAGCTGACGTATCAACTGTTAGCCCTTAGTCAGAGCAAAGAGCTAACGCTCGAAACGTCAGATTTTTGAATCCCTGTAGGGGGGTCAATTTACATTATCAACTCCATTGATAAACCAAATTTTCGTATCTCACTCCCCCACCGACGCAGCACCACAGTTTCTTTAGAAACTAAATTTGAAGCAACCAGTTGTAATCTTCAAACTGATCCAACTTGCAGCTGTTGGAACACAGTTCAAACTTGTAGAGTTTTTGTAACCAATAGTATAGTTGTAAACAGTTTCGACAACAGGAAAGTGAAAACACAGGGAAATAAACAGTGGAGGGTTCTGAGTATGTGAGCTCGTGCTTGCTGTCAGTTTGTTTTTCTTGTCCACACTATCAGGGGCCTAACATAATGTTATCCAAACTATAAAGCACTTAAGGAAAGAGACTCAGTACAGTTGATTACTGCAGTAAACAAATGGGACATGTTATGCATGAAACTAAACACACAGAAACCTCCTCTGTTGTTCACATAAAGTGGTTTTATTTTCCTTTTAACCAGAGGTCACAGCCAATTAGCAATGACCGAGGCCATATTCTGCCTGGAATACCACGCTCCTCAAAGAGTCTTTGGGGTGAGTTTGTTGGAACATGGGACATGAAAAAGCCTCCTCCGAGAACAAAAACAATGAAGACAGCTGCCAACTGTAGAAAACTCTGCTTCCTTGCCTGCAGGAAAAGAGCGAACTCCATCCCCCAAGCAAGAGGCTGTCACAGAAAAAGCTACAAGCCCAACACCGCAACAAGAAAATCGAAGAACCCTAGGCCGAGAGATGGAGCGAGCTCTCGGCCTCAGAGCCAGGAAAAGAAGTCACCTGGCTCCACTAAATCACAAATAGCCGAGGTCCCTGCAACTCCAGCTAAAAGTCTGACCCAGGAAAACGCTGAAAAAATAACAAATTGTATTGTGCGATCCTTCTTAAATATGCAAACCGCTGTAATACGTAAGTATCGTGTCCTTGGAATAAAACGTGAGGAATACAAGTGGACTGTGTCAAAAGTGTGTTGGGTGTTCATAGAATTAAGGTTGGGAAAATTGTTATAAGAATGAGCGGCCATCAATGTTTTCCACCATTCACTTCCGTTGGGTTTTTACCGAACAGTTTTTGCGCTTTTTCCTTTCACGAGCTAAGGAAACTGTTTTTAGTATTTCCGCTCCTATCCGCAACTGCTGTCAGGGATATTTATCTTTTCTCAGCTTGGTAACTCAGGTTTTGCTTATGATCCACCGTACATTAGCTTAACGGGCCGCTATTTCCGTTGCGAGGTACACGTATGCTATGTGTGCAACCAAAAATTGTAAACATCTGTAGTTTCAGTAGTTTTGTATTATTTCTTGCCGGGTGGAAACGGGACAGAAAACATGATCAGTCCACTCATATAGTTCCTAATTTGGACCTGTAGAAGCACAGATTGAACGATCTCGAAACAAAAATGATCGCGAATCGACCAGAAATCATCCGATGCGCAAGTTTGTAGATTAAAGGTTAAGTATTATCACGGACCTACCGTAACTGTTAACACGCTCTCGGGTTTATGAAATGATAAAAATAATACGAGACAAGTTGCAAAAGTTCAATATTGTTGAATAAAACAAATATTTATAAATGATGAATGAGAAATGAATCATATATGAACTGCGGAAATGAAATCAAATGAAGAATGATCCTCGGAGTTATGAACGCAATTTATGCAATTGCGAAAAGAAGCCTGAAAAAAAATTCAGGACTTCAACGGGGTTTGAACCCGTGACCTCGCGATTACCGGTGCGATGCTCTAACCAACTGAGCTATGAAGCCACTGACGTTGGGAGCAGGTCAGTTGTGGGTTCATATGATCCCGTGAAAGAAATGAGTATAAATGATGAATGAGAAATGAATCATATATGAACTGCGGAAATGAAATCAAATGAAGAATGATCCTCGGAGTTATGAACGCAATTTATGCAATTGCGAAAAGAAGCCTGAAAAAAAATTCAGGACTTCAACGGGGTTTGAACCCGTGACCTCGCGATTACCGGTGCGATGCTCTAACCAACTGAGCTATGAAGCCACTGACGTTGGGAGCAGGTCAGTTGTGGGTTCATATGATCCCGTGAAAGAAATGAGTATAAATGATGAATGAGAAATGAATCATATATGAACTGCGGAAATGAAATCATTTCCGCAGTTCATATATGATTCATTTCTCATTCATCATTTATACTCATTTCTTTCACGGGATCATATGAACCCACAACTGACCTGCTCCCAACGTCAGTGGCTTCATAGCTCAGTTGGTTAGAGCATCGCACCGGTAATCGCGAGGTCACGGGTTCATTCCCCGTTGAAGTCCTGAATTTTTTTCAGGCTTCTTTTCGCAATTGCATAAATTGCGTTCATAACTGCGAGGATCATTCTTCATTTGATTTCATTTCCGCAGTTCATATATGATTCATTTCTCATTCATCATTTATACTCATTTCTTTCACGGGATCATATGAACCCACAATTGACCTGCTCCCAACGTCAGTGGCTTCATAGCTCAGTTGGTTAGAGCATCGCACCGGTAATCGCGAGGTCACGGGTTCAAACCCCGTTGAAGTCCTGAATTTTTTTTCAGGCTTCTTTTCGCAATTGCATAAATTGCGTTCATAACTGCGAGGATCATTCTTCATTTGAAAACAAATATTCCCGCTGAACGCAAAACATCAAATGTGAAACTATTTTCAACACACTTTTTGATGTTCGCTAATCTTATACGTAATAAACTGGTGGTATTGTATCCCGTGCCATTTGTACGTGCTTGTAGTTTGTGCCGCATGTACAGGACTGTACAGATCCGACACGAATTTGGGAAAAAAATTTATATGAAACTTGCTGGGAGGTCGCAATGAAATATGCGAAATATAAGTCAGGGATGAGTTTGAACAAAATTCTCCTACTTGAAATGATAATGCCATCTAATGAATCGGAGGAATGAAAAACTGTCCTCAAAACTGTGAGTACTTTCTCACCATCCATATTCGCCCACCGCACAACGCCGTTATTATATCTCCCCTCACACCACCCCCATCCCACCCACAACGCCGTTATCATATCCCGCTTTCTCACCGTCCTTACCCGCCCACCATATTACCCCTATCTTCTCCCCTTACATCACCCCTATCCCACCCCACAACCTTATGCTAACCTGACTAAGACGTCTATACCATCCCTCACCGCTGCCATATCCGCTGGGGAGAATATGTTTCCCGTTTCTATCCTCAATTTGACCATTGACACAATACGATTCACCCTAAGCTAGGGATTTGACCTCAGTGATTTGGTCCCAAGGAAGTAATTTCCCGCTTACTCAGAGTAGGCTCGATTTCCGCCGCTCACTCGGGTCTGCGGTTTCCTCCCAAACCTCTTTCTATTGGCTTCGTTGGTAGGTACATTTGTTGCTATGGATTTGTACTTTAGAAAAATTTCTCCCTTATTAGTTTTGACAACGTCGTCTGTTATGATTATTGCATGGAATCACGAACACCATCGGTAATTTATGGAAAGAATATTTCAAGCTCTAATCGAAAAGTGAGTTTCAACTTACCGTGTAGCAGACAGGAATGTTACTGATCTCCTCATGAATTAAACACTGTCAGTCTGTTGAAAGGTCCCCGCTTGAGCTATACTCGCGCGTCATATTGACCCATATTCGGGTAAAATGAATAATATTGAGCAAGAGTGGCCAAGGGTCTTCGATGCCGAGTAGGATCACGGATGTGAAATTCCTGATAACAACACGAAACATTTTACGAACGTTTAATGTGTTTCCACTGATAGATTTTTCGGTAACACCAAGTGACCGTTTTCCCATAAAAATGGGAACTTTCTCCCGTAGGAACACCCGGTCAGGACACCCACGGCAACAGTGTTACCGACGGAAGCGTTTCCGTTTGATATACAACCATTCTTTTTTCAGGGGTACTGAGAAAAAGCTGTACTCATGGTGCATGAGATAGCTTTGTACCTATTTGTGGCGTTCATATAATTAGGAAACGATCACGGGGTCCGTATTTTTATCTGATCAAGGTCGAGACAACCGACGTCGACCTATCAAACTGTTTCTGCTCTCTGCAGACCTTAACGATCGATGCGTTCGACAAAGGAATTCGGTAAAAGTAGTTTATTTTCAAGCTATTTGTTTTCTAAGGTCGGGAATTTCCGTGAGCTCGTTCCCAGGGCAGTTAGCAATCCATAACAGGCTTTTATTTTTCTTTGACTTTTCTCCCTATCACCACGCGCTCCGCGGTCAGCTGCGTGTCTCGCGCTTCCCAATAGGCTAACTGAACACCTATGATTATGCTGGCTTAACAGTGACAAGCTAAATTATGATAACTAGTAACAGAATGCGAGACGAAAGAGATATGACTGGGAACGTAGCCGATTATTATGGTTGCTTGGAACGGAGCATACATTTTACCGCTATTTTCACCTCTCAAGAGTATTAGCCTCCTCTCTCTCGATTCCAGTGCTCTCTCGAATAGGAACTTACTCCCCTTAGAGACTGTTCCCACCGGGGCTCGCACGATCAAGCGCCCTAATTTTCTATTCTACAGGCCCGGTTGTTTCGGGTGATCACGTGTTATGCCGCTGTCCATGTCCGGATATAGATTGGGTTTCCCAGTTCACGTGTACTTTGTGTTTTTGGGAATTACTGGAGGACTCATGGATCACCGACCCTCCCTCCTCCCCGCAGGAATGGCTTTATTGTTCCCTCTCACCTCAGGAGTCGCCTCGTTTCCCATAACTTAACAACGCCCGCAGTGATTGAGAGTAAGGGGCCAGGTGGAAATTAGTTACTGTTTCAGGCAGGCATCCTTCATATATTTTTTCTGAAATAGTACGTTTTTCTCTCTTGATTTTCTCGCGGTGACCCGTTCGTGATCCGCACCTAATCATCCTTTCCCTTATATGGTTGTCCAGCATCCCAAGGGCTTCTGGTGTCTCACCTAAACAGGAAATGGATGGCTCCGAAACGAAAGCATCTACAGTTTCGATTTCTAAAGAAAGGATTGTACGTATGGCTTTACAGTGGACTTATGCAATAGATTTTCATGTAATTTATTAGGGTATTTCTTTTATTGCCAGAGCAACGTTTGCTGCTGCAACTCACTGACGGCTCTCTTCTTACGATCTGTTCTGGAGCGAGAGAAACGCAAACAAACTTGGAGCGTCTGAGTAGTGGGCGAGGTATGAAAGGTTTGAGTTAATTTAGCACTCTACCGTATTTTGGAAAGTAGTTAGTGAAAGATCTCATAGCTGACCAATAATCGGCTGTGTCGACACCGCTGAATAGCTGGCGGAATGTCTGTCAAGAGAACTGAACATTCCCTTACGGCGGAAATGCGAATGTACGATTTTTCTCGCTTGTGAGATTGTTAAATGGACTTTACCTTTGACTGGTGTGATACTTCTTAGTCACTTATTCGTATGGCACCCGTACGCGGACTTTGATGTAATTCATGGTTTTAATTTGGTTTTTACAGGAGCAACGTCTTTTCATTTAATTTACAGTGCTGCAAGGCACATCTCAATCCTGATTTATAGCTTTCTCCTCCTTTCGGAAGAGAGTGCACTCTTTTGCGAGAGGTATGATACTTAAAGGTTTTAGTTTTTACTTTACTTTAACACATTTTCCTTTAAAGCAACTGAAATTCTGTCGCCCTGACTCAGCTGCAGAAGCAATTGTATTGAGTACAAACCACTGAATTCCCAATTAATCAAGCGAATGTGAGCTTTTCACAGAGGAGAATGAATAATCAGAGAGCCATCTTATGCGCAACGGATGATGGGATCGCCAGGGGCGCAAACATTGTGAAACAAAAGTAGTTGAATGCTGGAGTTTGCCAGCTTGCAGTCGAACAAGGCACTGAGACTTGTTTTGCACAGAGATAAGGAAATGTTGCCATAGCAATTTATAATTTCATATGTGAAATTATTTATTAATAAAGGTAATAGGATGGAGTGGATTCCAATTTGGTCTGTAATCATACTAGTGATTTACAAAATCAGACTGCAGCAAAGTATGAGTCTTATGATTACAGACAGAATTGGATGATACAAAGTCCAGTTATTAATTAATCACAACCATGACAAAATTTGAGAAACGAACTAATCATCAGTTGAGCATTATATGGTTACTCAACAAAATGCATGACAACGGCACATGTAAAATGACTCGCACTGTCCAATTGCATACACTGTATGATGCCTACACTGTGACATTAGGCACAAATTGGTTTGCTGATGACCAATCATGTTCAAGAATTTTGTTAGTTTTAATTAATGAGTACGTGAATGATCATTGCAGTTATGAACACTACTTAAGCAGTAGTGAAATTAAAGCCTGAAAACAATTCAGTGTTGAAATTTTATGCTTAAGGAGTAATTTGTCATCCATGACTAAGTTGTCATGTGGGTTATTTTGCATGTCTTTGGATGCCTTTTTAGCTGCAGGCATCTGACAGATCAGTGTCAACAAATCAATCAAAACTTTAACCACACAAACCACTGTGCCGTATTTGCCTAAGGACATTAACCTTAACTCTTGTTCACATTGAACAAAGCAAGCATTAATCAGAAGTCAAGACCTCTGTTGACAAAACTGTTGATGCATGGTTTTCACTTATGATGGATGTAAGAGTTGATTGGTCTTTGATCCACTTTCTTTTCAACTCTAGTAATTTCTACTTTGGTAAAATTATTCACTGAAGTGCTTAAACTGAGGAATTTTATGTTTGTAGAAAAGTGGAGAAAGAGAAAAAAGAAAGTACCTTGAAAAACAAATACCATGGAATAGACACAAAGCTCCCTTGGGAAGGAAACACTACTTAAGCAGTAGTGAAATTAAAGCCTGAAACAATTCAGGCTTGAAATTTTATGCCTAAGGAGTAATTTGTCATCCATGATGAAGTTGTCATGTGGGTTATTTTGCATGTCTTTGGATGCCTTTTGAGCTGCAGACATCTGACAGATCAGTGTCAATAAATCAATTTAAACTATAACCACGCAAACCACAGCGCCATATTTGGGTTAAGGACATGAACCTTAACTCTTGTTCACATTGAACAAAGCGAACATTAATCAGAAATCATGACGTGTATTGACAAAACTGTTCGTGTGTGGTTTTCACTCATGATGGATGTAAGAGTTGATTGGTCTTTGATCCACTCTCTTTTTAAAGACCCATGTTCATCCAAGAGGCCTTGTGCACATTTGTTATTGTTTTTAACCGTCTCTATTGTTCATTCTTGCGATCTGATTGGTTTACCAGATTCTCCCACTGAGTTCAAGTGGCATGACACTTAAACTAACTGATAACAATGAAATGAGAATCGATTTATTTTTCTATATTGCTGTGATTTATTTGAATCTTTTTGTGTCTACGAAAGACATCAGTTCCTCCAAAAATGCTGCAAATATGTGTGGTTCATCATGTAAAACTTTCAGCGACTGAGGAAACGAGGGAAATTGATCGTTTTGCTTGCATTTATTAGTATGGCTAACTTAAAGCAACGCAGTAAAAGATTCCAAGAATTAAATAAGTTACCATCACCATGAATACTCCCAGTCCATATATTTTAATTTTAGTGCTCCATAAGGCTTACCTTATCATTAAAAAAATTGCTGGGAAGAGAAATAAACCAAGTTCTACTTGATGGATGCTCATTTATTGGATACAAAACTGCGCTTGAGTCCGGCTCATTCGTAGATAAATTAGAACCGCGTGATCAAAATATTTGCCAAGGTCGGACATCAGTTGATACATGTTCGGAGGTATCAAATCTTCTCTTTTCTTTGCTTAAGAATACTAGCTAAGCAAAGTCAGAGACGAGTATCTTCCTTCGGGTTAACTGTACAGCGCTGTCAGCTTCAAGATCAGAGGTCATTTGGCAGCGGCTATGTAGCAACAAAGTAACGGGACAAAAGTCACATTTTGCCAGGATAATTACAAAACAAAGTCACAGAGACAACAGCCTGACAATGGAAGAAAATATTCCAACAAGTGTGTGAAGAATTACTTTCAGTTTGACCCCAAACTAAATGGATTTTTAACAAGAGCCTGCCAACAAATAATTTCGCATTACGTGAAGTTCAACAACAACACCAGCCACCTTCAAGGTCTTTTCCTCACTGCCATGACGACTCTTGTTGAAAATATCGACGCAAATGAAGAGAGAGGATGTTAAGAAAACCATGACGACACAACAAATAGCAATACTTGGGGAAATAAGCAGGATGAACGAGGATTATTTTCGCAAAATAGCGCAAACTCACGATTTGCGTATTTTCCGTCTGTGCAAAATTCAGTGCAGCCCGCAATGCGTCTTGGATGAACATGGGTCTTTAACTCTGGTAATTTCTGCTTTTGGTAAAATTCACTGAAGTGCTTAAACTGAGGAATTTTATGTTTGTAGAAAAGTGGAGAAAGAGAAAAAAGAAAGTACCTCGGAAAACAAATACCATGGAATAGACACAAAGCTCCCTTGGGAAGGTAGGAAATTGATCATATTTATATTGAAAGGATGTAAAATGCTCATCATTTCCCACTTACCAAAATTTAACCTTTTTGATAGGAGTTAATTCTAGTGATGGAAAGTTAATTCTGCCTGCCATTTGAAGTATTTTTTAGTGAAGCTAGCAGTCTTTATTGCAGTAAAATTAAGTATTGATCTCAAGCAGACATGTTTATCCAATTTCCAACCTCCAGTTTTGTTACTGAATGCTTGTCCTACACAATGACTGCTCCTCAATGGGCCACAACATTAATTAGTCTATACTAGGGGCAATGCTAATAGTGGTTATGTTAACAGTTGTTTCAAGTTGCCAGTGATGTCCTGATTGTCCTATATAGAATGGAAAAGAATGTTGCAAAGTGAAAAATAGACAGTCACTGACTGCATGTGGCTAGTGCTGAACCTTTTTCATTTTCACGAGAAAGGGATACGAAACAATTGTCAGTTGTTTCTTCATCACTCGAGTCACGCAAGGCAAGCTGTTTACAACCTGGCGTGTATTATTGCGATATCTGATGAGAGATTTTTTTTCCCGAAATTTACTCGTGTATACAATGCGCAACTGTATATAATGCGTACCCTATTTTTGAAGCCAAAAATAAATAAATAGCTGTAAACCTATCCGTTACATACCGACCATCCGTTCAGAGAAAATTCTCACCCGATCGAGCCGATGGAGTCACCCTGAGTTATCTACTTGGGAAAGACAAAATTTTTTGCCGGTGTGAGTAGTCATCAGTTTCAAAACAACTCTCATCCGTTCTAGCTAAAAAGTTTATTTACCTGATTTTAGAAAGCTTTCGATCACTCTTAGGTTGATCACATTGGTCTAGTACCAAAAGACAGGCTTGTTGTGTTTCGTGTGCTGGGAAATTAAAACTATTTTATCTAATTTCCGAACGTTAAGTGACGGCATGTGAGAATGATCCAGACGCCCATAGAAGGAATACTCTTATACTCGTAGGCTCTTTGTGGTTGTTGTGTAAACATTTTGGCTTTCATTCACTTACAAAAAGAAGCATCTAAATGTCTTTTCACGCATCCGATGCTGGCCAAAAGGTATTAAAGAAACAGTCGTGAAGTGATATGTTCAATCAAGCGTAACGCGGCGAGAAAGAAAGATATGAATCATCTCCTGTGAAATGCGCCTCTGACGATTTTCATGGTCAAAAGATTTTGAATCTTCGACAGCCTCTGAAAAATATAGCTCATTTATTCCGTCTCCGTTGTGAGCTGCTGTACTTCGCAGCTTCGAGCAAAGTAATTTTGAACAAACTATGCACTGCGTCACCATATGCAAATAAACGAGTGTGTTTTTGTGTTATGCAAATCTTTGGCACCCGCTTGCAGTTTATCCAGTCGCTTTATTGCGGTTTATCATCCAATTTCTTCTCGCCGATTTCAGGCTTATTTGCTGGAATTCGAGAACACTTCGTTTATGTGCGCGAATACAAGTTTTAACGTCTCACCCACTCACCCAGCACACATATGAATGCCAAAGACAGATCATATAAATACCCAGCGTTATCTGATCGGAGATTTTATTGGAATCTTCGCTCATTTAGTACAACACTCATCTGTTTTCTAATGCAAAGAAATACATCGGAATAAAGTAAAATAAACATCGGATAAAGTTTGCCATCAATATAAAGAATAATTTTAACAGCGAATGCACACTCCGAGTGGAGTTTTAATATTCAACATAAGCATAACATCTCACCGACCGAACAAGAGTCTTTCAATCTGTATTCTTTATGCTACTCTTATTTTGTCCTGTGGAAAGAATTCTTGCGAACGAACAGCAAGCTACAACCCTGCTGTATGGCTGGACGAAAGGCAAACACAAAAGCGTGCTTTGAGCTGAGCGATGCTGACCCTGATCTCCGAACATTTGCCGAACGGAAATGTACGAAGATACTCCAAATTACACTCCCACTTACACACTCTCCCACACTCAAAGACCATAACATAGTGGCTAGGCCTCTTACGAGGCACTAGCCACAAAAATAAGAAGAGAGTTTGTCCTTACCTTGTCAGATCCAGCCTGTGAAGTGCTGGGGTGATAAGAAAGGCTTTGTTAAAACTGTTATTGTACCCCATGTTAGTTGGGAGGTTTAGCAAGGCTTTCTTTGTATTAACCGGTAGGCCTATAATGTGAGGTTGACAATATTTACCTACCACAGGGATGTCTTCCCCCCCCCCCCCAATTATGTCATGTTGTTGTCTGTTTACTTTATCTTGTGCGTGTTAGTCTATATGCATGTTGCTACTATTTATTGTCAATTTGTGGAATAGTGACGCATATTAACTGACAAAAAACATTGACAAGGTTGTCATATTTTTCTAACCAGCAATGCAAAGCCTTCATGAGTCTTTGAACATTCTATCACCTGTGGGGAACAAACACAACCCCGATGTTCCATGTTTTTGCTACGGATTGTAATTATGGGCATGGTTATCCATGAACTCATGCAATACATGTAGATTTTCATATAATTAATTAGTTAATAAAATTTCTTTATTTTTTCAAGAACAAGATTTATGAATGAAAGGTTTTGAGCCTGCCAGAGAAGTATCTCTTCTCTGATCTGGAGAAAACAACCTTGCACTGTCTGAGTACAGTACTGCAACTCTATCATTTAATTAAGGTATGAAAGATCCAGCTTATGTTTGCATGTAGCTAGAATAATTTGTACAAAAGGGCTTAACTGGAACCTTTGGCAGTTTGTTTTCATGTAATTGAAGGCTCACTTTCTTGTTTTCAAGAGCAGCATCTATTTACCAAGCAAAGAATTTTGAACTTTCTGCAGTGTTGAGCAGGGCAGTGGTTCAATTTCTTTGAGGTGTTTGTCCTCCCTGCTTTTCCAGCCTGTTGTATGTTATAGTCATCCCTTGACACAAATGGTTGAGTCTTTATGGTTCAGCTTTCTTTTCATGCTGGACCAGCTCCAGGAACCGTTTGTTTAGGACAATAATTCAGTGTTAGGCATTGTTGCTGCTGTTTATAATATTGGTAGCTGGTGATCAAGTTTGAATTTCAGTTTCACACTCTTCTTCACCACTTTTGCTGGGCTTCAAGATGTGATGATAGGAACATTTTAGGTTAAATATTTATTTGATTGACGTGGACAATCTGAATTATAAATTTCTTTGCCCCAGTTACTGGATGAAATTCCCACTGAGTCTCAACAATTTTTGTCATTGTAGAAAGAAAAAAACTAACTTTGAAATATTAACATGTGTAGAATTTTATTGTCAGCTAGTGATGTTTGGAATTTCAGCTGTTAAATTGAAAAACCCTGACTTTGCCTGGAAAGTGACATTAATTCTCACTTAATTGTTCAGAAGTGGAGTTAAAAATTAATATAGCATGCTTAACTGAATTAAAATGAAATTGCCATGTTAATAATCCCTTAAGTAGATTATTGATCTGTCAGCTTGTCTGAATTTTTGTCTTTTCATTTGTTTTATTGGTTTTTTCTTACCATAGCTATATGTGGTGAAGATGATGGTGTCTAATGAAGAGAAAAGGTGGATCGTGGTGGGAATTGCTATGTTCAAAGTCGTTGCTCCAGTTTTGCGAAATGTTGTGAAACAAGGAATGGATACTCATTATACAAACGTGGATGCATACTGCAGTGGTCTTCCCACACCTTGCACTTTAAACACACTGACCTATCATCAAGTGAATGCTGATCCCAGTCTTAAAAACCTCAAATTTCAGAATATTAATAACAATTTGCACATACATGGTAGAAACAAACACCTCTACAACTACTGCATCAACAGTTCAGTAGACTTAGCAAAGTTGTATCTGCCAGATTATCTTACCCAGTTTGCAAACTTTGATGAGTCACTGGACATGACTGCCATCCTTCGCCTGTTAGGCTTTGCCAACTACGCACCTGCAGCTGTCTTCTCTTCCCTCACTGAGATGTCAGCTGATGATGTAAGGGAAAATGTCAGGAACAAGTGGGGCCATTTTGATGTGAGTCAGTGGACAGAAGCCTTCTTCAAGGATTGTTTTGGCAAACTTGAGACATTGGTGAAAAATCTACGATTGGCTACTGCTGTGGAGACTACAACATTAAATCAGCTAAATGACTGGCAAACTAAAGGTATGGCGGGGATAATTTTGATTTTTGAAAGTCAGTCCTAAAACATTCCCTTCCAAATCCAGCCTATCCTACCAGTATGTACCATTCACATGTGTTGTTTCTATTTTTTACATTGTTTATCCTTATCCACCCTAATTATCTCTCCCCTCAAACTCCAGTTTCTCCCATCATTGCACCTTATCCCTTAACATTTCTATCCACACATTAATTTTTTGTTGTTACGTTCCTTATGCACCGTAACCTTATTGGTGTCTATCATATCTCCCTCTATTCTCCATCTTATGCAAACATTATGTGGTACCCCATAATATTTCATTACAAAGGCAGCACTTTCTCCTTAATTATTTAAAGACCCTGATTGTTCGTCCGGCTGGGGTTTAACTTGCGACCTCCCACACAGTAGTCCAGTGCTGTACTGACTGAGCTAAGCAGCCTCCTCCATAACTCATTGCTTGGACCCCTGTATTTAGTACCTGCAAAAAAAGGTTTATTATAGATCACTGTCTTTGATGTCTTATTGCTGGTGTTTCTGTCTGTGTAAGTGTGTGGCAAAGGCTGTAGCTTTCAACCAGACACCATGTGCCGTCCCACATATTTTACCTAAATTACTCTATCCACACCCTGGGACTGCGCCATATTTTTATTTAAGATCTCACACCAATTCCATCCATCTCTGTTCCTTGACTGAGCCTTATATCCATGTATATCCCTCATATACCCATCATCATCTTTATCATACTCAAACCTCATTTCCAGGTCACCCTACTATATATATATATACCCTGTCACTGCAGTCAACACATATCAGTCCCCTCTTACTGTACATGTACATCCATCACTATCCTAATACCTCTAACCATGCAATCATCCTGTTATTCGCACCACTTATTCTTTAGCATATCCCATCACTTATACCATATGGGACCACTTTATAACACTAATGGGCTCTTACAATTGAAGGGCACCTTAAAACTGGTTAGGATAATAGGTGCCAGACAAATTGAAGGGCTCAGTGGAAGAAGGGCGTAAGTGACGATTTTGGTCATTTTGCTGATGTCGTCCAAATGAGCTGAAGTTTTGCTTGTGGCCTTTGATACATTAGAAAAACATTGCCCTATATTTTTTTTTTCGCTTTTTTGTGCTCAGTTTTTGAGAAGCGCGGGCCAAAATACGCATTCAACGCGTCACTTAGGTGGCTCCCTAGAGTATTTACGAATACCGTCCCTATAGAACGCAAATTATAAAAGTAAACCTAGCAAATTTCTCTTAAAATTTTCCCTGTAGAGATTTTCCAGTATGGGTTCTGATATAATAAGGTTTATTTTTTGGGTGTCAATTTTTGTATTAATGACGTTACCATGGCAACATCAAATCTATTGACAGGAAGATATATTCCTGTTTTCAGCCTAAATTCCTTAATATTTATACTTTCCTTCGGTGAAATGTTTTTATTCTTTGCCACATTATGGAAATGATATTATCTGACATTTTGAATTGTTAAAAAGTCAAGGTCGTTCAGACGGTTTTGCCAATATTCTGTAATTTGTCATTTTTCGAAATATGTTTGATTAGCTCAGACAGATTTTAACAAAAATAAGGTATTTGATAGGAACTGTATGTAGTTAGAACTGAGCCAATTTTTAAAAAAAATTACCGAAGGGAACGCGAGAAAATTAGCATTTAATTTTCACAGATTTGATCGCGCTTGACGTCACAAAAATCAGAAAAACACGTGCGGTTCAGGCTTTACGCGCGAGTCCTCGCGTGCGCATGCGTACAAGCAGGTTAAAGCACGTGTAAGTTCAAGTACATGTAGAATCATCAAGAGCGTTTTTATAGCTATTTCCGTAATATCTCGCCAGTTATCAAACGGGAAGAGTGAAAGATTGAGTTTCCTACCTAGTGCTGGATCTTTTCTTCGAAGTACTTAACTATTGTAGCCAAAATTCGTGGCGTGTTCGTTACTCGTGGCGATGCTGATGAAGATGAAGTTGGTGGTTTGGACAGGATCGCAATCAGTCCTTCTTTCCCGTACTTGCTGTGCACCACTTTCAGATCGTCAAATGCCAGCCCACTACCGGCTATTTTTTCAACCATGTTTTTCTTTAGATATTGTTGATGATGGAGATTGTGTTTAAACGATTGGATCAAAAGATGGCGGTGATCAAGATACTTCACGTCCTCAGCAGCGTGGGATGTACTTACAACACCAGAGTTCTCGATTATTGTTTTCAAAGGAAGTTCAAGTCGTGATTCAAAAATTATCTTTCTCAGTGCAAGAACATCTTCAAGTGCATCGTGTGCTTCGAAGGATTTGGCAAAGAAGAAGCTGTACAGCGAGGATTGGTTTTTGGAAACGTGCCATCGGAATTTTGCAAACATGGTAGTTTTTTTCTGATCAGTGTTTTGAACAACATAAGAGAATCAGCAAAACAAATGTCCATCTTCTGCAATCTTTCAGTGAAATCAGTACCAGAATTTCTTAAAAGTACAGGAGTGTCAAAGGTTGAAGAGTTGTGACCAAGGAGGACCGTTACGACGTTTTTGTTTGTTTGGGACTTGGCTCTGTCCACAGACTGTGAAATAAAGGATAAAAAGTTCGACACAGCTTCCTTCAAGGGTACGGTAGAAACTTGCTTGTTATCTTTGAAAAGTCTTCGTTCGCTATTTATTTTGAATATTTTAAGTTTATTTACTTTAGAAGCGAAATAATCGATGTCTTGCATGGGTAAGATATAAGTTGAGAATTGATGCGTGCCAGATTGATCAGTAACAGAGAGTTGACAGAGCTCAGCAGATTTTCCAGTAGTATTTGTTTCGGTGTCAAAAATTAGGAAGTTGTAAACTTTGTTTTCTTCATATTTGAATTGCTTTGCCAGTGGTCGTGCAGTATATTCAGGAACGATGCTTTCGATTTCTTTCAGTGTACTTGAAGTGACTGTTGAGATGTTTAGATCAAGGTTCAATCCAATTCCTGTTGATTAGTACTTGTTGATTAACTTGATTAGTCATTTTTTGCCCATATTTCGAGCAAAAGTTGCCAGGCTCTATGTTGAGTGCTTCAAGGGTTCTGCTTATGTAATTGTATCGTAAATTTGTCTGAGCAACCCACAGGCTACACGGAAATCATTACTATTGCTGCCACCGTAAAATCTTATTTTTGGATTTTTGGATCCTATAACACTGTTCAGAGTCTCATTCCGTTGGGAGTTTGTCATAGGCGCAAGCTTCTCTGCTACAGCATCAGTGCAGTAATCTTTGAAGATGTTGTTCAAAGCTGACTGTAAATTTTCCCCATGCAGGTCTTTTCCATAGGGCAGGTCTTTATGCTTGTAGGATACTGGGTCAGTTTTAAATCCACACCAACTAGTTGCACAGTTACAGTGGTCTCCAAATGCATGCGGAATGATGCACTTAAGTGCAGCCTGAATTCCTTTTGAATTACCCTTATTTTGGGCAATAGCATATGAAAAGCACTTCACTAAATGATTGATCACTTTTTGAGACAGGGGGGAACAATTGTCAAATTTGGCATTTTGACTGAGATTGTATAAACGTGTAGTAAGGGATCTTTTCATGTGTATAATGTCACTGAATTTTTCAACCCCATAGGCAACTTTTTGACGCTTGTGTGCTTCTGTTGTGGAGTCATCATCACCGGTGTAAATTGAATACTTTACACCTTGGGTTGGAACTCTGTTAAACAATTCAACTGCTGCAGCAGGTTCCATTGCTTTTGATGAGGCCTCATGATTTTTTCGGCAGTCATGGGCTTTAGGTTGGTTGCTTTCCTGTGGATTTTGCCCAATCACAAAATCTACAAGTCTTTGTCTTTGTTGTGTAGTCCAATATTTTACTAGAAGACAAGCTCATAACTGCTGCTTGTCCAGTGCGTGAGTTGTCCCTTTCCACGTCTCTGCCATCCCATGTCAAAGGAACAGGGTACTGGAACAAGATTACCTTCATCAACCTTAACTCCATTTTGTAGGGCTTCCTTTTTCTCCATTGTTAAACAATTTTGACAGCTACTTTTTGCAATACCCTCTACAGCTTTCCCTACCTCTCTTTCCCTCAGTTTAAAAGTGACAATTTAAAGTTCGGGCATTTAAAGTGGAGAGCACATTGTTTATATGGGTTTGGCCAATGCCAGCATGAAGACAACCAAGTACCACACGTGTGTTTATGTCAAAAGCAGGTGGACCACGTTGTCCACTTCGGTGTTGTCCAGAAGTTTTTACTTGGTTGTTTTCACCACAGAATGGACATTTTATCACAAATGTGCTGGCTAGCCCATGTCGTACTTCATCAGTCACATTGTAAAATGAAAGTGGACCTAGAATAATACAAGAGAAATGAAAAAATCTTTGTGTAAATAAAGCATATTTAGGATATTTGGTGTATTGTGGCAGGAAAAGTATATTTTTAAAATGACATAGTGACCTTGTAATTTGGTCATGCATTTAAATTTTTTTTTATCAAAAATGTAAATAAATAAAAGATTTCAAATTTTTGCACAACCCCATGTCTTAATTGTTTGCATGCAGTACTTTCATACTATCAACTTTTTTTCACAAGCAAGCAGTCTAGCAAAAATGAGCAGAGTTTGATTGTAAACGATTAAGGAATGATATATGTACAGGTTGTGGGCTTACAACATACACTGTAAACCCACAATAACTTGTGGGTTTATAATGTGTCGATTCAAAAGGGCATACAAGAAAGTAGGTATACATTCCGTGGAGCAAATAGAAAAGTCCATTCCAGCTCAGTCTATTCCTGATAGTTCAGGGGAAAAAATGGTGGATTACATTTACCTGATTGGCAGTGAGTGCAGCTTTGGAGGCTTTCCCGAAATGTACCGAGGTCAATGAAACGAGTTCCACGGGGAATAGCTTCTTCTCGTTCGGTGGCAGCCTGTTATACAAGCACAAAAAATGGATGGTTCCCGTAATTGCACCTCTTTGTAGTGATAAAATCCTAAAGCTGCCATACCTGAGTACTCCTTGTTTCACGTTTAGAGGGTGGTTCGTTTTCGTCAATACAGTTTTCAAACTCCAGTTTCCTTTTAGTGATATAGTTTTGATATCCACGTCTCATGTGGTCCAGTTGTTTTGGAGTTCCTTTCGTCCCGGATTTCGTGAAGCGCCCATTCGCGCTACGCTTTACGTGGTGAGAAGGAGAAGGAGAAAGGCTCTGACCGACAAGTGATGAAGACGGTGAATTTCCTCCTTCTTTATCGTTCGAGTTAGCCGCAGCCAAATTCACTAATCCAAACACTGAGTACATGTACGGAAACTTTCTCTGGTGTTTACGATAGGATTCACGATTTCGACGATCGATACTTTCTGTCGAATATAAACTGGCAACTCTTGTTACATTTTCTCTTTTACCAAAACAGCGGTCTATGCTAACAAAACAACTTGCATTTCGAACTTTCAACAATTTTATGAAGTTTATCCGGACGATGTTTCTAAACAGGGAAGCCATGTTTGTTTATATTTTTTGCGTGAACGTCGCGTGGATTTTAAATCTCGCGCCATGCTAGTGCCCAGCTTGCGCTCGGTCTAAAAACTCTAGGGAGCCTCCTTAGGACAGTCTTCCACCAAGCCCTTTATATGAAA
This sequence comes from Pachyseris speciosa, assembly GCA_016490735.1. NCBI lineage: Eukaryota > Metazoa > Cnidaria > Anthozoa > Scleractinia > Pachyseridae > Pachyseris > Pachyseris speciosa. Next base: position 805,516 of record JAEMWC010000074.1, read on the forward strand.
ACTAAGCGCCAAATGCTCGTAACTGACTTAAGACAACACGGAACGTCTCTACTCAATAAGACATTTTGACTCATAACAGCACACAAGACGCCCAGCTGACTTGGAAATATGCTGGGTCTACTTTTTTTCTTGAATGCCGGCAGGTGTTACTACCCGTGTTTTGCTTAATCGTTGCGCTCAACAAGCTTGCTTGGCTCATAAACAGTCCACAACATTCTTGGTTGACTTAAAACAGCAAACAGAAGCCTTGGTTAACCTTAAGTCAGCGCGCAAAGAGTTTGTCCGACTTGAAAACAGCATTCAAAGGGTTAGCGCTTAAGTTAATTTAGTTAGACTTAACAGCGTTATTTGCATGTTGTGAAATTGAATCGTTAATGTTCTGTCATGCGTCACACAACAAAGTGTTAAAATATCTCGCTTGAAAATACATTTTGTTGTTTATCTCGCGTAAAAATACTTCTTGCTGACGTTTACCTCGCATGAAAATGCTTTTTGCTGATGACAAGCCTCCACGGAAGCAAAATAAGCGAGGTCATCGCGGCAAAGTGATTTGTGTTGATATTCGCCGGCATGTTTTAACCGGTTTACAAAACACCACACGATAACGAATGCATTTTCACTTTCAATATTTGCCACACATGTCAACATGTCGTTGCATGATATTCAGGATACTCATCGAAAACAGACGGACTTTTCATCTTGCCGGATTCCCTGTCTTAAATGATTTCTCCGTAATGTTTCCGAAGTGAAAATAATCTACCGTACATGTAGTCCGAGCGGATTTAATCCCGTCACGTCACCCGCGGGAACTTTTCACTGTGACAACGCCCTCTGTGGCCGCAATGAATTATGGGAGAACTATGGCCTCCAAGCGCGGACAACTCTCTCCAAACATCGGAGATTTTCAGCCTAAAGTCTAAAAAAACCTCTCGTTTTCCGAACTTTTAGCACGGTAACCTTTGACAGACGGTCCGAGACTAGCAACAGAGCGCCGCTTTTCAGACAAGAGTTGCTTTCAGACTTTTTATCGCCTGACCCCGTAAATACCTGTACTCCAAAACAGAGGGATTTCATGATTTGGAAAGCACAGAGAAACTTCTTTGGATTCTTTCAGAGAAGCTAGTGGCTTGTGGGTATCAAGACTTCATGATGTCTTTTCTACCACCAGGCGAGCAGGCAAACACTCGGGCGTAATGTGATTAAATGGAACTCAGTACCGATCGAGCTGACCTCAACCGCGTAAGTTTCGTATCAGTGAATCGATGTTTTGACTGCCAAACTTTTAGTCTACGTCACACTATCAAACAATAAGTCCCTGCCAATCATTTCATGTCCAGTTTCAGTAATCCAAGCAGGAACAACTGTGCTAAGTGACGCGTTGAATGCGTATTTCGTCCCAAGTGTTCTCGAAAACTGAGCGGAAAAAAAAAAAAAAAAAAAAAAAAAAAAAAAAAAAAAATATATATATATATATATATATATATATATATATATATATATATATATATATATATATATAGGGCAATGTTTTTCTTATGTATCAAAGTCCACATGCAAAAATTCAGCTCATTTGGATGACATCAGCAAAATGACCAAAATCGTCACTTACGTCCTTCTTCCACTGAGCCCTTCAATTTGTCTGGCACCTATTATCCCAACCAGTTTTAAGGTCTGTTAACATTCCCAGCCAATGTTAACAGAACCCTCTTATTTTGTTAAACCAGTAGGTAAAGTTTTTTCTTTCTGCTCATCTTGTAGGTTGCCAGCTGTGTATGGGTCATGCTGTTGATCAGAATCTGCTTTCTTTGGTTCAACAAGATATGAACGAGCTCATTAAGAAGTACGAGAAAACTGCAAACCTTCTTCACCAGCAAGAACAGCAAATGAAAGAAAGTAAAGAAGTATTGGAAAAGTTGATGTCCGTGGAGAAAACCCTTAGAGAGGAGTTAGTGATCCGAGTTCAAGAAGTAGAGGAAGGTCTTGCACACACAGATGAGAGAGTTCAAGGAGTAGAGGAAGGTCTTGCGCAGACAGATGAGAGAGTTCAAGGAGTAGAGGAAGGTCTGGCACACACAGATGAGAGAGTTCAAGGAGCAGAGGAAGGTCTTGCACACACAGATGAGAGAGTTCAAGGAGTAGAGGAAGGTCTGGCACAGGCAGATGAGAGAGTTCAAGGAGTAGAGGAAGGTCTTGCACACAGGTGAGAGAGTTCAAGGAGTAGAGGAAGGTCTGGCACAGACAGATGAGAGAGTTCAAGGAATGGAGGAAGGTCTTGCACAGACAGATGAGAGAGTGAAGCAACTGGAGGAGGCCCAGAGGTTGAAAGGTGATGGACCAGGTTAGTTTGGTTACTTGGTATGCGGATGAATTGTTATTGTTGTATGTCTGTATTAGCAGTGTTCGGATTGGAGCATGTGGCAAAAATGAGGCAGCCTATTAATCAATATTCATTGTTAGCTTAGTTATACTGATGAGCTATCTTTGAACAAAAAACATACAAAACCTTTCCTTCTAATTACTCGGGCTAGGAATGCCACCCAAGTCTAAAAATGAGCTCCATTTTTCTTTTTCTACTTTGTCAACGTGATTCATCTGCAAAGCTCACTAAAGTGTTTTTGCGCAAGTGCTAACGAAAAATAGTCATTATGGAATAAGTACACTATTTTTACCTAATTAGCTATGCTCAATGACTGTGGCCAAGTGGTCATTGTCACCACTTGTGATGCAGATGTTCTGGGTTTGACTCTTTCTATCAGCACTTTTTTTTTTTTGCGTTTCTCTTTGTTTTCTTTTTTTTTATATATATATTTTTTGACAAGTTTTATAATTGTTGTTATCAATGGTATTTTGCAGAGGGATATATGTTGATAGGGGTCTATAGATATACACTGCAAAGAAATAGACACTAACAGAAGCACAATGTGTCCGATGTTAGAAGGACAGACTTCCCTCTTTTCTTTTGTTTAGCACTAAATTAGGTATTTTTGCAGCCCCGATTTTAGGCTAATTGCAAACCTTTGCTTGATGCTGTCCTGTGTTTTTGAAGGTTACATGGCCATTAAGAAACTGATTGACATACCTGACTGATGCCAATTCATGTGATTTTTAAATGTGAATTAAATAAAGCAGAGCAAACATTAAAATCAGGACAAGATGTAAGTTGTTGAATGATAATATATGAACTTAAACTTGAAAAAAATGTATGTTTGAATGTAACTTCTGGCATTAGAAGTATTATAGGCAGAGATGGGGCAGACGGCCTCCAGTTGTGTTTGGAAAAGAAAAATGTGTCACCTAAAAATAGCCTATCCTGCTATGAACACTTTTATCCTACATGGTGGTGGTGATAATGCTTTTTTATTTTGTTTTTGTAGATGTTCTGTCTACATCAAGGCAACAGTCAACAGTCCCACCCCATTCTAATTCCCAGGCTTCCAGCCCAGGTAATATTTATGACAATTTTCCACTGGTTACTTTAGCATCGTAAGTCATGTTACCCTTAGTTGATAGTCAAGCTAGTGATTTTGCAAAGAATGGTTTTCAAGTGTTCCCTCTGAGAGGAATTTTATAACTACAAATTCTGTTTAGAAGAAGTGCCAGCTGGCTGACCTAAGGATTAATGAAATGTGGGTTGGACCAGCCATCGGTGTCTGACTGTGGTGGGTCTACTTTAAAGGGAACCTCCACTCTTACAACAAATTCATGCTAAATTGTTGGAAATAATTACTGAACTTTTTTTCCAAATTTTGTTTTCAAACGTGGATATAACATTTCAGTGTAGAAAAAAATCGATATCATTATCGCCTATTTTCGCTTTCAAATTTCCTGGGCGTGGCCATTTTGGATTTGATGACGTGCAATGGTTGCAGCTATTGTCAGGAAGCAAATGAAGCAGAAAATCCCTTGTGTTAAAAAATAGAGCAACCATTACACATCATCAAATCTAAAATGGCCGCGCCCGGGAAATTTAAAAGGGAAAATAGGCGATGATGATATCCATTTTTTTTTGTACACTTAAATGTTATATTGACGTTGTATAACAAAATTTGAGATCTCGTAATTATCACCTACAGTTTAGCGTCAATTTGTTGCCCCCCGCAGGGTTTTGTCCCAGAGGCCAAAACCCGAGGAGGCACTCTAGGAGTCCCCGCGAAAATATATACAAGGAATTTCAAAAATGTAAGAAATGTGTTTGTAGTATGGGAAGCGTTTCCGATTTGATGAAACTAGGCGCGCAAGGTTGTGCCAGGTAACATTCTTGCTTTCACATCAAAATGGCTTCTAGCAGCCGAGTATGCCGTTCTCAGAAGGAAAAGACAGCTTTTTAAAACTGTAAATCAAAATGACAAGATCCACGGAACACTCGACAGCTTAAACAATGGAAATCGGTTAGTTCATAGCGAAGAAATCCCTCTTCGAGGGTAAGTGGTGGCGAAGAGACATGTGCTTTCACTGCGAATTATCACAATAATTTTGCGAAATGTTTGAGTGCTTCTGGGACTCTATCTTTCAAAAAAATACAGGTGTGAATGTGAATTTATACCGTACTTTATATTTAATTCACCATTTTTTTGTATTCCAAGCAACTTCTAGCGAAATTTGCGAAAAACATGCTCAGTTCCATTCAAGTAAATTGTCGTCGTATTCGCTTGCTTCGTCTTGGCGTTGATTTACTCGAGGTAAAAATTACATTGAACGCGTTTACTTTTCAGGCATAAACTCAGGCTTATCTGAATATTTTTTTTGTTGAGGAAAGCTTATTGTCTGTTTTTCTGTGTGTCTTAATTCACGGAATTTCAGTATTACTTAATCTACACGTAAACAAACCCGACGAAAACCGCTCAAACAAAACAAAACAACCATCTAAATCTCAATTGTTGAACAATGACACTAAATCAAATATTGTTGCTGCCATTGATGTACTGGAGAAATATGCTTCTTCCGCATCAGTGAAATTTACAGAACTGCTTTATTTCACTAACAACAATACAAAAATGAGCAACAGTGTCTTCAGTGTTCAGTTAATATTTACAACCATAACTACTCAAAAATTAAAATACGGGGGCAGCTTTTAATTTGGTGAAAACTTTTTCTAGTTTTAAGAGTGGAGGTTCCCTTTATCTTCTTCATTAACAGAATCCGCCTTGATGAGGGTTAGTTACAGATAAACGAACGAAATGCGATCAACGGCTGCCTTAGGGAGGTGTCAGCCTATGGTGGTGGTGGAAGTCGAGTTAAATCTTCTTCATCAACACAATTTGTAAATCAAATGACCTTTGTGTGTATTTTTCCTTGTCCATAATAATACGGGGCCTGTATGTTCTTACCTTTCATTTAGAAATATACACCTGATTAAAAAACGTGTCGGGAGAAGAGTACAAACCATAAACGACACGACTCAGTGGTTTTCTGAGACATTTCTGGACTGTTTACTGATTTGCATTTTGAGAGATGTTTATTTTCATTGAAGATTAGCATGCAAAAAGCTCACTCCGAACACTGTCGTTTAAGGGATGTATAGCTGCATTTCTTTGACTTCTTTGGAAGAAGCGTTGACAGTATCCATCTGTTTTCCAAATATTTCTGTCCCACGAGCTGGCTGTAGTGCCACAAGGAAAAGGTTTGAATATTAATGTGCACTGTGTTAGCCGTCCCGTAATTCCGTATGGTCGTATCGTTTATGCTTTATACCTTCTTTCGACAACGTTTCTTTTGTTAGGTGTATATATTTTTTGTGTGGCTAGTCCCAGCGCAGGTTACAACAGTCTTGCATGCTTGTCTTTGGACATTGATCAAGGCCGTACCACGTCCCCCATTTTAAAAATACCATTGGAGTAATTTCTTGGTCAAACTCTGTATGTAGAATCTCTCATAAGATATGTTCTCCTTTAAGGACCACAGTTAGGTACCGAAAGTGGTTGCTTAGAAGAAATTCAAATGCTTCATTCATAGTTGTTACAAACAAACCATTGTAGCATGTTGATGCAATTCGGTGATTTGTTACCAGGTTCCACTGCCGCAAAGCAGAGTACATTATGGTCAGTGATAATGGGACTTTTCAAGCGATCAGAACATGATAATTTGTCATATACTGTTGGATATTAAATCGTTTTTTACTCTTACTCTGTTGAACACGCGTATATTATTCATTCCTTGAGAATGGCGTCATGAGGTCGCCGAAACGTTGGAACATTATATCCTTAGTTTTTACTTGCCTGTGTATTTCTATTTTTTTGGGTTGAGATAAGAAACACTACGTGCTTTGTTGAGCTAGAGCTGCTCGTGGCAAATTTGGTCTCGGTTGAATGCTCGACTTTGCTTTTAAGAGATTTAAACAGGTACAACAGAAAACCTTTCATTGTAATAAGGGATTTGACGGCATCTTTTTTTTGTAAAAATGTTTATAGACAAAACTGCAGTGTCATTTATGTTATATAAGGCTTTTTTTTACCGTATCACAGATGCGAAGATCCTGTGAGATATACTGACTTTATTTATAGAGTTGTTGAGAAGTTAGACTGGCTTTAGTGACTGTATTGACGGTTACTCTCAAGAAATGTGCACTGGAAATTAGAAAAACATGACAACATTAAGTTAGACCTTTTCTTAACCAATCTTACAGATGCATTTTTGACGCGGTGTCAAGAGCAGCTGAGGTCATTTTACAACAGCAGCATGTGTCAGGTGATGATTTCCCCTTGGAACCCTGACGACACTGTGGACATTGATGAGGTGTACGTGGAGTTATCATTCCTGAGAGACGAGAGAAAAGCCCATGGAACAACAAAGAAGAAGCTTGAAGACTACGGCGAGATATTCAGAAGCCATGGAGAATATGTCATCCCTAAACGAGTTGTGGTTTATGGAAAGCCAGGCATAGGAAAATCAACCTTTACCAAGAAACTTGCTGTAGACTGGTCGAGGGGGAAGAAGGGGATCCTAAAGAAATTCGCTGTTTTACTTTTAGTTAAACTGCGAGACGTTTCCGACGCGCAAGACCTAAAGTCCATGCTAGAAAAAGCTGAACTTCTGTCTGCCGATGACCCGACGGTCTTTGATAGTTTATACAGCTTCATTATTGAGAACCAACAGAAAGTCCTGCTTGTATTGGATGGTTATGACGAGTACAGTAGTGAAAAGGCGTCACCAGTTCACCAGATTTGGAGAGGCACCCTACTGAGAGATGGTTTTGTTGTGATGACGAGTCGGCCGACAAAAGAGGAGCTCATAACATCAAGTCATGCTCAGTTTGAGATCAGTGGGTTCAGTGAGGAGCGAGTGAAACGGTTCGCACTCAAGGTTTTCAATAACCCAGAAGACGTGATGCAGTTTATTGGTTTCCTGACTAAACGCCGCCTGTGGGATATGGCAAGAATACCTCTTCTTTTGCTGATGCTTTGTCTCACCTGGCAGGAAAAAGGGCGTCAAGAACTATCAGCTTCTCGTGCGAAGCTGTATGAAAGTTTTCTGGAGACCTTGTTCAATCACATGGCAGCTAAACACCCTGATGAGGCATTAGCAAGTTTAGATGGTTACAAAGAAGACCTCGCAAAGTTTGGAAAACATGCCTTTGATGCACTTTTGGAGGACTGCCTTGATATCAGGCTCGACAAACTGCCCAAGGATATTAACGCTCTCATCCAGAAACTAATTAACGTTGGTTTCTTTCAAATTTCCAAGCTTTCGAGATCAGCTCGTCCTAAACAAGTTCTTGTCTTTCTCCATAAATCTATCCAAGAATTTCTTTCTGCCTGGTTTATCATTCGTGAATTGAAGAATGCCGAGAAAGGAGACCTTACCTGCCTGTCGAGAATTGATTCATTTGAGAAGATTCAGAAGATGGTTGAAGTTCTGAAGTTCGTTTGTGAGTTGTCATCAGAAGCTGCTGGCGCTGTCCTTATTCACCTGCAGTCAATAGGAGAGAAGGAAGGTCTGACAGAGTGCAGGTTCTCTGAGACACCATCTATTGAAGACCTGTCTAAAGATCAAACAGAGTTTCGTATTATCAGCTTGGATTGTTTGCTGTCTTGTCCGGCCTCAGAAACACAGGATGTTTACCCGCAGTTCCTACGGTGTATCAACAGGGTAGTTGTGGTAGTTTATCGCCAGTTGGTCGTCGTTGCAAGAGAACATTTTTTTAATGTTTCCATTGGAGCTTTACCAGATTATTTATTTTTCTACGAAGGATTTTATCGCACACGTGTAAATGATGACGTGTTCTCCGTGATGCGTGATTTAGAAACTATGGTTGTAATACCTGATGGTGCTACCAAGGTTGATGCAGGACAATGTACTGATCTCATGCCCAGTGACGTTTTTCTTAAAGCAGAAGGACAGCAAATGATTCTGTATGTAACTCGCGTTGTTAAACGTCTTGATAATTGTCATTGGCCTGTTGAACTGCTTCGTGAATTCTCATCAGCAATAGAGTCTCCTCCTCAGAAGCCTGTTGATCGACACGCCTCACAGAATCAGAATAACAGCAATGCTTTGTGTCTGACTGTAAACACATCTCACTTTGTTCAGAAACATTCTCTGTCATTTGTGAGAAAGATTGAAATTTGGGAGCCAACAAGTAAGGAACTTACGGTTATAAATAACTTGTTGACTTCTGTGGTGAATCGACCTCGAGTGATAAGGATTTCTTATCTCTCTAAATGTAGTGCTCAGGTGATTGAAACTTTGGTCTCTCGCATTCCCTTCACTAACAGTCTCTGTGTATTACACCTTTATAAGATCAATCTGACAGCCAAGTCCGCTGCTTACATTGCCAAGTCACTGCACCAGGCCCCTAACATACAGAGCCTCAGCTTGTCAAGTATCAATTTACACGGTTCTCTGAGTGAGTTGGCTGTGAACCTTCATCATGTGTCACAACTGACTGGACTCGTGCTGTCGGGTGTTCATATGGGAGAAAAAGAGTGTCGGTCAATCGCTGCAGCTCTAAAACACCTTCCTTGTTTAGAAGTGCTGACTTTATCATTCAACCCGCTGGGTCAGGGAATCACTGAGCTGGTCAAACACTTCAGTAGCGTGCCACATCTGACTCAGCTGCGCCTGGATAAAACACAGATGGGTGAAGAGGAAGCTACAGCTGTTGCTCACGCACTAAAGAATGTGCCCGAGCTGGAGTGGCTGATCGTATCCCGCAATCCACTGGGCAGAGGGGTAAGTGAACTGATAAAGCATCTCAGTAGTATTCCTCAGCTGACGAACCTGTACCTGCAGGGTGTTCAGATGACAAAGAAAGAAGTCAGTGATCTGTCGACAGCATCGCGGGAAAGGCGCTTCACCCTTTGTTCAGATTACAATGTAAGTTTTGCCTGAATTTTGCCACCGTGTGATACTTGAAAGATTCTCAGTAGCTTGTACAAGTAGAAAATTCTGCTTGGGGAAAATGGAGGTGAATTGTTCGTGGACTCGTTATGTTTATATCGTATTTGAGAGAAAATACTTGAATAGCGTATTTGGAAAGTTCTAGATGAGAATAAATCAGATCCTTTTAACAGGGTTTAATTTAAAACGAAAGAGATACATTAAAGCTGTTTGCCTAACATCTGTCGCAGGTGACATACGGGATATTCCAAATAACAACACGTTCAAAAATTCTATCCAAAACGTTCTTTTAAGTTTCATGGGTTTGTGTACACGGGTTTGAGTCTCTTTCGTGCTCACTAATACATTTAAGACCAAAATATGTCATTAATTTTTATTTCTTCATTGTTCCTGGAGATCATTTTGTCTTTCTTCGTAAATTGTACTCGTTGTATGTTACTAACTCCTTTATTGATTTAGGTTTTGTGCTGCACGATCACTCTTTTTAGCTTTATTTTGTTTCTAAAACGCTTATGCAGTTGTGGAATCTGTGTTATTCCAGTCATGGTGTAAATGGCATGAAAAAATTTTTATTACTCTGCGCCTGGTGGTCGTGCTGCAGTTCTAAATACACTCGTCTTCATTTGCATTTTTAATTACCGGAATTTCGAGATAGCAGCATGAGTTTATCAATTATCATTTAAACCAAATTTGTCAACTATGATAGAAACTGCCGTCTTGTGTCACTTCTTGCAAAGTCTTCGCTTTATGTCTTTACATTCAATATTGACTAATCTTGCTGTGTGTTCCCCTGTCAGTGCTTTGGTTTGTTTTTCGTCGCATTCAACGAGAATGTTGGCCATCATTGGATAATCTTAATAGCTTGTAGGCGAATATTTCCGGAAATTATTCATTCAACGTCACTGTTAAATGTAATTCCAGAATGTTTGAAATGATGGATTTTAATTTATGCCATAGGAAGTTACGCTTCGCTCGAGATAAAGCAGGAATTTTTGATAACCGAGTTTGAGTCGGTTTTCCCCGTTTGACGTAGCAGCGGACTCAAGATAGGTTGATATTTAACTTTCAGATCATTTTCCTGGCGTTAGAAAAATGAGAAACGAAGAAAAAGTCTTCGTCGTGTTGTTAAATGTGTCGTTAAATAACAGATTTTGTGTGTTCGCATTGTTTGGTCTGTTTCGTGTTTTAGTTAGAACTAAGAAACCATTTTAAAGTTTCGAAACCACCAAAAGTTCAAGGAAAATACTTGCATGAGTATATGTACATTTTTTTAATCATAAGAGAGATTAGATAATATTTTTAGTTTTTTATTTTCAATCGGTTGTAATGGTATAAAGTGTCAATAAATTGTGACAGTTTAAAGTGAAAAATGACCCTCATCGAGTCAAAATTACAGTGAACAAGGAAAAGCTACGGTGCTACACATGCACTTTTATGGCTTCCAATTTCCCTTCACTCTGTTGACAACTTATAAGAAAGCAAAAAGGAACCAATCTTTCTTATTTTGGGTTCATTTTTGCAAAGAAGAAGAAAAGAAAGAAAAACTAAGGGCCGGTTAGATATATTTGTTTTTGGTTTTGTTTTTCCAATTGGTTGTAATGGTATAAAAGGTGTCAATAAATTGTCGCAGTTAAAGTGAAAAATGCTGTTCAACGAGTCAAGTTACAGTAAATAAGGAAAAGCTAGTGTGCTACACATGTGTTCTTTTGCAAAAAAATGTTTGGGATAGCTGGCAAAATGGATATCCGTTTTATCACATTTTTTATCAAGAATGGTTAGAAAAAGTGAACAGAAGTAAAGCCTGTTCGCAGGTGAAATCTGATAATCCACGTAGAAGCACATTGTAGCCAGTAAAACAAGCCAAGGTGAAGGATCATACTTAAGGGATTAAATCCTTGAATGACACCCCTGTAGAAAGATCAAAAGGCAAATGTGGCAACAGAGGAGCTATTGTACAACAGTATACCAGTATATACAAATAGTGCACAGGGGATATCTTGGCAAAACACCACTCTCGCGTGTGTCTTGTTTTCGCATCTGGTCACTTCGCTCCTCATCACTCGAGAGATTTAGTATTACGTTTACGGAAAACGTCAGATGTTCGTAAGAAAAAGTATCTGCAAGCAGTGAAAAACAACGCTTCCAGTTTTGGTCACGTTATGTTGTACGGGAAATGCTACATATCTCTATTGTGAGCTCGCTCCACAAAATTGTTAGACAGTTGTTTGATCAAATCCTAATCCCTCCTTCCTTTAACCAAATTTTATCAGGTTACGTCAAGGGAGGATAAAATACTTTTATTTTAAGGCCCGGTTCGTACGTCGGATTTCTGCCGTGTGGAATTCAATTCAATTAAGTGCGGCAGAAATGCTACTGTTGATTCATACCGCGCACTTGTACCCCACTCAATTCATACTACAAATTATACTTCTCATTGTACTTTTTTTGTCTCGAGAAAATGCAACAAAAGTTTACCGATCCTGCTTCAGGCCCGGTATGTAAATCTATGTATTGTATTTAACACGACAGAAATTCGACGTTTGAAACGGTACCGCATTTCTGCCGCGAATAATGCTACAAGACCATTCGAACGTGCAGCAGAAACTCGGCAGCTAATTCAGACGTCGAATTTCTGTCGAATTTAATTAGCTTAGTTGAATTCGACAGAAATGCGACGTATGAACCGGACCTTACTGATCCAAAGTACGATTATATAGGAAAGCTCAGTTCAAGTGTAATGCCTTCCTGGCCGCTCAAAGCAGTAACCAGACCGGTAAACGCGTATCCAAAGTACGATTATATAGGAAAGCTCAGTTCAGTTGTAATGCCTTCCTGGCCGCTCAAAGCAGTAACCAGACCGGTAAACGCGTATCCAAAGTACGATTATATAGGAAAGCTCAGTTCAAGTGTAATGCCTTCCTGGCCACTGAAAGCAGTAACCGGACCGGTAAACGCGTATCCAAAGTGCGATTATATAGGAAAGCTCAGTTCAGTTGTAATGCCTTCCAGGCCACTCAAAGCAGTAACCAGACCGGTAAACGCGTATCCAAAATACGATTATATAGGAAAACTCAGTTCAAGTGTAATGCCTTCCAGGCCACTCAAAGCAGTAACCAGACAGGTAAACGCGTTTCCAAAGTTCATTCTCGCACAACATTCGGACTCATTTCCCGATAAATTCAAATTATCAGATACTTTGATTATGTAAAGTTAAATTTAAAATAACACGGAAATTGTTTTTTCTAAAGGAAAAGAAATTGGTTACACTGGAAAACTTAAAAACTAAGATTACACGGTGTTATGCGGTAAGGGCTGCCATTGTCATCGAACAAAGTAACGCATTTGAACTCTGGAAGATTCTTAAAATTTTCATGAAGCAGTGAGCTTTACTAGAAGCTTCAATCATTTCAAGCTCGAGGCGAAGTGGAGCGATCTAACTATCTCTTAAAACGAAGTGACCTTGTCTTGATTGACCATCCTATCCACTTCCTGCGCGTTTTATTTTCGATATCGCATCTCATCCCGGAACAGCGAAACTACATAAAAATAGTCATGTTAAAGCAGTAAGCTTTGCTAAAGACTTTAAATAATTTCAAGCGCTAGGTGAATATGAGCGATGTGATAATCTCTCGAAAGGAAGTGACCTTGTCTTGAGTGACAATCATCTCCGCTTCCGGCTCGTTTTATTTTCGAGATCGCATTGTCAGCCCACGCAAATCGCAAATCGCCTTCTCAGCCCGGGACAGAATAATCATGTATGGGTGGTTGTATTCATGCAGCCCAATTTCACGTTGTATTAGCCTTGTTTGATAAATAATTTGCCGCTTTTTTAATCTGATATTCCTGACGAAACAGGCGCACACCTGATATTCTTGATTTATTCTATTACGTTTTGTTTTCTTCTGTTACAGATTTTGCATGGTGGGGGATATCGACTGTACACAAAGAGGGAACTAAAAAAAGGCGGTATTAAATTTGATGAGGAGTAAGTTCAAGCGAGTCTCCCAGTACTGGTGATACTCCAGAAGACCTGGCGGTACCTGAATCAACACAGTTTGGATTGGTTATCATGTGACCTGAACACCACTGAACTCCACAAAGATACACAGACTGCTATGTAGATAGAAGCACATAGTGCCCGTGTGTATTGAGCCAATCCTTTATTTTTCCCTGCTAAACGCCTACACTGCATCGGGGTAGTTTTCTGGATCAAAATCAAAGATCAGCCCCTCTCTCCAGCGCACTCGAAGTAAATTAATAGGTTTTCCGTTGGTTTTGTCACCTTGAAAGCTTAATTCTTAGATTAACAAACAGCCATCTGGACATTCTAAACTCAACTACCACAGGACTACACTGTTTCCCTGAGGCGCAGGCGTGTACCATTGGGGGCAACTGTGCTTTGTTTTGACGTTGAAACGCTTCATCAAAATTTTGTCCGCTGAGGAAGCAAAACTGTCCTTTAAACTTTGGCCAATTTGGTAGGGTTTCAAAGCAACTTATGCACTTGTAAAACTCAGTTTGACGAAAATACAAAATTCGCTCAGTGCGATCGGGTACTCATGCGCATGTGCGAGTTGTTTTAGCTACACGAGTGACCACATCTTATGCTCGAACCTGTTTGAAGAGTCGCTGTATGAAGGTTCCACTCTCTTTTGTAATCGGATGAATGTAATGGTAGCACTGTAATGTCCCAAGAAAAACCTCACTACTTGAGCTGTCCAAGGGTGACAAAAATACTAACAAGTTTGGTCTTAGTCACGCGCCTCCACTTCTTAACCCTACCGGGAGTTTGGACGGAGAGACTTCTAACACTTAGGACCGAGGTGATTTCTCTCTCGGGACGCAGAAGGCAGTGAAACCCGAGATGCTGATAATAGATTGAGACGTATTTTCACCAGTAAAATAGTGTCCCTGTGTCATCCGTTTAAACGGGGAACCACGCAGTGGTGTGGTCAGTCGCATAGCTGAAACTACTCTTACGAATCAGGAAAGAGGTTGTTGTGACTTATGGCACAATGCACAGGAGAGTTTTGTTAACCTGAATTCCTGATAACTCGAACTCAAAGCCGTGTCGTCCTCATAAACCACGACAGTAATTACTAAAAGCCGTGGCAACTGTAACTAACTTTAGCGGGTTTTGTTTTTTGTTTCCATTGCACTTATTACTAAAAGTCGTAGCAACTGCAACTAACTCAACTCTCATGTTTCGTGTTAATATCGCTATTGGTGCTGCACATCCAAAGGGATTGGCCTTTGCTCTGCGGCTGTGTTCACCCTACACTGCATCGATTCTTGTGCCTGCACCAACTGATTAGAAATCGTTCCAGTGTGCTTCGCATCATTTTGTGTGCTGTTCTGATTGGCTATTTTAGTGTTCGAGTGGCACTAAACAAACCGTTACAAACTGCTCAAATCAGTTCAAGACAGGTGCTGCTGCGTGAATTAGCGTTTGTTGAGTGAACAATAAGACCATCATAGATTCTGCTGGCGCAATAGTTATGCGGAGCAGTGTAAACATAGCTTTATTCCAAACACGCAAACATATTTATTGAACATAGCATGGCGTTGTATCTTGGGAGGTGAAGTAGATCTTCTCGTTTGATCGTGTTGTTGATTTAAAATCAAATCTGCACGGCGCGTTGTAAAACTGGTCACTGGTGTACAATGGATTCTTACTCCTCAATCGACTGCCAAACTAGCACCATGCGTGTCTTTTTGGACGCCGTGCCTTTGATAGGCTTGGTTTATCTTTTCATATTGAGTAACAGGCACTTTGAGTTGATATAGGACGCATGCGTAGGCAGCTCAACTCACAGATGGATGCACTCCAATCTAGTACCCAGAGTCTTCGTTCCCGTTCACCAGCGATCTGGAAACGAGTGGTAGTAGCAAGTCCGAAAATGTCGATCTTCAAGTTGAATTGCGCATGTCCAACTATAATAGATGTGAAAATTGCGTCATTATAGTTTTGTTTCTTTCCGTTCATTTGAATTGTTTTATTTTATTTTATTAGCTTCGCCAGAGACCTGGCAGGGACACTACAACAGCGTGCGCCAATTACTGTAGGCCCGTAACTGCAAATCCCTCCCCCGTAACCACATTCTAGTAGAGATAGACCACCACACCGGGGACTACGTCCCCTACTCTTTTCGAACAGTGCGTGGGTTCTTTAACGTCCCACAGAATCAATTATGAAGAGTTGAGACGGGGCCTACGGTTTATCGTCCTTATCCGTGGACGACGTCCTTATTAGTGCGCCCGCCCTTATCCGAGAAGACTAGAAAGTCTAACCATTTGCAGATATCATTACAAAGGCAGCACTTTCTCCTCAATTATTTAAAGACCCTGAGTGTTGGTCCGGCCGGGGTTTGAACCGACTACCTCCCGCACGGTAGTCCGGTGCTCTACCACTGAGCTAACCGGTCGGCGGTTTTAAAGTCACTTCCTCCATGGACGTTTCGTGAGTCGCTTGTTTCTTGAAGCGAAGGTACGAGTTGATGTACATTTTACATCGCTTTTCCAGCTGCTTTGTAGTCTGTATGGCAGTCGTTAGAAGAGAAAAAGGGAAATAAGGCGCGCGCGAAACGAGGGAGCTCCGCGCGCTTCCAGGTGCCTGGCGAGTGCGCCCGCCCTGCTGTGCAGGGTTCATGTTATGATTCTTACGGAGTTTTTTTTTTAAATTAAGGTTTTCAATGCAGTTGACATATCGGGTTTGGCTAAAATATATGTAAACATTGTATAGCTGGCAGAAACATATATATTTTGATATATTAGAGATCGAATGTAGATACTTATTACAACGTTAATTACACTGTAAACATTGTAAAATGTATCGTCTTCACAAATTAAGCGATGAGCGTAACGCTCGAGGGGGACTAGTCTTACACCATATTGCCTTATTTCACTGCAAATAAGTGAAGTTGCTTTTGCCGGAAATGAAAAGGACCTCAAACTAAACTATATCATGTAAATTAATCAGAAAATAAATAAACATCCATAAATGTTTATTGCTGATTACAGGCGTCAGTGAGCAAAATATCATGACAATGTTTTCTTGGTGGGCGGATCTTTTCTTATTTCAGTCCTTTCCACTCCAGTAGCTACATGGGGCCAAAAGCTATGGGTCTGTTGGTTTACCTGTGTGTTTACCATTCATAAAAAATCGAGGAAACCTTTCGGAAGGAAGAAGGAACACGGCTTTTTGGGATGTTTCTGGCGGAAATTTTCTCAGAGAAACGGTGGTGGCTAGTTCCAGACTCTCTCTATACATTAGAGTGAATTGCACAAATGAATTTCTCAGCCTGGAAGTTTGTCTACCGTTTACGCAAAGCGTGAACTGACCAGAGTTCCCATGGAAACGGTAAACAACCCTTAACAAACAGAGGCGTTCCTGGGAGATGTGGTGAGTCCATCGCCAAGCCTCCACCCAACCCAGATATGCAATGCTTAATAGATCAGACCACAGATAACTTCTCCACGCGGTCTAGTTACCATGGATCACGACCCATTACTCACTTCTCATGATTTGTAAACTTCGAGAGTTAAGAGAGACGGCACCATTTACGATATTTCACAATTTACAGGATTCACCTTGTACACGTCATAATCTTTGTAAAGACCGCCAGGATATGATCCAAAATAGGTACTTTCGTCTCTCTTTAAAACTGTCATTGCCTAAAAATGTCCAAAGCCCTTTTTTTGTATTATGTAGAAGCCAGAACGACTTCGTCGGCTAAAAGCTGCTCCTCAGATAAAGTTTTAGGCTGACGAAAACTACAAGTCTGGTTAGCTCTCGACTCGCTCCTTCCTTGATCTCCGCTATCGTGTGTCAACTGCAATGAATGACTGCTGACAAAAAATAACCAACTCTCACAAAAAGTAGCAGGCAAAGAGTTGTGGAAAATGCGAACGAATGTATGCGCTGTTGCTCGTTAAAACGATTGGTTCTAATTATACAGAGAATATATTTGCTATATTGCATTGTATTTTCATGCGTGTTTGAGAAGCCATATAAAAGACTCATGGTTCGTGTTTCATCAGGGGTTCCAAACACCTTGAAACAAAAGCACTCCGCGTCATAACCTACTGGAAGAGATCTCAAAAGCCTTTTGAACGAACGCTTTGACTCAAACAAGCCTTCTTAGTTAAATTGTTTCGCAATGATATCTTGGGCAAAAATGTTTGCATTCGCCACTTCCACATCTCCCATAACACACTTTGTTTTCCACCCAAAATTTTGCGTAAGCATTGTTTGCAATTTCTCTCGAGACGATTGTACGGCCAAATACTATGCAAAATTTTGGGGGCAGACAAAGTGTATAATGTGAGATGTGGAAGTGGCGAATGGGTAGACCCTTTTTTCGCTCAAGTCCACCTCAGAAAGGTAGGGGTGTTATAAGGTCAATGAAGTATTTTTTTCGGAAATGTTAACGCATCGCCGACGAGTACATAGTTTGTGAACATTAGACTGGTTCTTCAATGTTTCGCAACGAAATGCTGTCGTCACCGTTGCATTTGTAAGTGGCAAGAAAACATGACCTTGCAGCAACGTTGTGATTTAGAGTACATCGCTACACGTTAGGGTGCGTCAGATGAAAGAGATCAAATGAAATTAGCCTTCTTTCTTAGAGGGAAGCATGAAAGAAAGCAGTGTGTTATTTTTTTATGTCTTTTCAAATGAAAATTTATCCTGTAGCTAATTGGAAGTATGGCGAGCCTACTGTAGATTAGCCCGAGCTACCTGGGGGGCAGCCAATTTTCTTTCTTCTTTTTCTGTATAAATTTTGGAAATAAAGCTATTTCGTTTGTTTGTTTGTACCTCCCGTAACCGACCACTTTTCCAAAATACCAAAAAATGTCCATTCAAGTCACCGTAATGGGCCCTTTGCAGCTGGTCAGTCACGTGGTATAACGCCATTCTGAGACGCAAGCGACGCACTGGGACTAGACAAACAAAGGAAATTACCACTTTAAATGACGTAATCTCTTTGTTTGTCTTGTCCCAGTGCGTTGCTTGTGTCCCAGCCTGGCGTTTTTGTACCCGTGACTGACCTGCTTTAAAGGGCCCTTCTGGTGAGCCTTCTGGTGAGCCTTCTGAAGAGGAGGCTCCTCTTCGATGGCTCAAAGAGATTCTTCGAAGATAGATGGATCTGCTTGCCCGGGTTGATTCCAAATTTCAAAAAAGCCTTTCAAATGTTGTATTTATCAATTTGCTTGTTTGCAAACTTTTCACAACTTGTGAAAAATTCCTTCGAGCAACTCTGTGCCGCATGGTGTAAATTTTCGTCGGAGGTAATTTTATGCTTTCGGCTGCTTCTGGTCACTAAAATGCCCTTGAAGCAAAATTTGTTTCTTGCTAATTTTAAAGTTTACCCCTAAAATCGCAAGAATCTCAAAATTTGAGGTGCTTGTGATTAAAATTGTTGATTTTACGAGCGTTTGAAGTTGGGCTATTTTGCCTTTAAAAATGGTCAGGGGTCTGGGTCGTGTTTATTCGCGAAATTCTGTGATGTGACGTCATTTTGGGTACAAAAATGTGTTTGCGCTTATGAATTATAGTGAAAAAGTTGGGATACTTGTCCCTAAAATTACGTCAAAATTACGTCATAGCTATTGTCACGTGTCTTTTTGGCCGCGCGATTCAAATGCCAGTTTTGAGGGCAAAATAGTCCAATTTCAAACGCTTGTATAATCGCCGATTTTAATCAAGAGCGCCTCAAATTTTGGAATGTTGATTTTTATGGATTTAACTTTAAAATTAGCGAGAAACAAATTTCGCTTCATAGGCACTTTAAAGAACTTCAATTTCATTGGCTGGCAAATCATTTCCCCTGTTTTGCATGAATTTTGCTTGGTACCAAAACTCCTACCAGTATAGAAATTTGGTTTATCAACGGAGTTGATAATGTAAATTGACCACCGTACAGGGATTCAAAAAGCTGACGTATCAACTGTTAGCCCTTTGTCAGAGCAAAGAGCTGACGCTCGAAACGTCAGTTGTTTGAATCCCTGTAGGGGGGTCAATTTACATTGTCAACTCCATTGATAAACCAAATTTTCGTGTCTCACTCCCCCACCGACGCAGCACAACAGTTTCTTTAGAAACTAAATTTGAAGCAACCAGTTGTAATCTTCAAACTGATCCAACTTGCAGCTGTTGGAACACAGTCCAAACTTGTAGAGTATTTGTAACCAAAAGTATGGTTGTAAACAGTTTCTACAACAGGAATGTGAAAACACAGGGAAATAAAGAGACGAGGGTTCTGAGTATGTGAGCTCGTGCTTGCTGTCAGTTTGTTTTTCTTGTCCACACTATCAGGGGCCTAACATAATGTTATCCAAACTATAAAGCATTTAAGGAAACAGACTCAGTACAGTTGATTACTGCAGTAAACAAATGGGACATGTTATGCATGAAACTAAACACACAGAAACCTCCTCTGTTGTTCACATAAAGTGGTTTTATTTTCCTTTTAACCAGAGGTCATCCGTTCTAGAAGGATTTACACAGTCAATTAGCAATGACCGAGGCCATATTCTGCCTGGAATACCACGCTCCTCAAAGAGTCTTTGGGGTGAGTTTGTTGGAACATGGGACATGAAAAAGCCTCCTCCGAGAACAAAAACAATGAAGACAGCTGCCAACTGTAGAAAACTCTGCTTCCTTGCCTGCAGGAAAAGAGCGAACTCCATCCCCCAAGCAAGAGGCTGTCACAGAAAAAGCTACAAGCCCAACACCGCAACAAGAAAATCGAAGAACCCTAAGCCCGAGAGATGGAGCGAGCTCTCGGCCTCAGAGCCAGGAAAAGAAGTCACCTGGCTCCACTAAACCACAAATAGCCGAGGTCCCTGCAACTCCAGCTAAAAGCCCGACCCAGGAAAATGCTGAAAAAATAACAAGTTGTATTGTGCGATCCTTCTTAAATATGCAAACCACTGTAATACGTTAAGTATCAAGTCCTTGGAATAAGACGCGAGGAATACAAGTGGACTGTGTCAAAAGTGTGTTGGGTGTTCATAGAATTAAGGTTGGGAAAATTTTCATAAGGCTACAGAGAATGGGCGGCCATCAATGTTTTCCACCATTCACTTCCGTTTGGTTTTTACCGAACAGTTTTTGCGTTTTTTCCTTTCACGAGCTAAGGAAACTGTTTGTAGTATTTCCGCTCCTATCCGCTACTGCTGTCAGGGATATTTATCTTTTCTCAGCTTGGTAACTCAGGTTTTGCTTATGATCCACCGTACATTAGCTTAACGGGCCGCTATTTCCGTTGCGAGGTACACGCATGTTATGTGTGCAGCCAAAAATTGTAAACATCTATAGTTTCAGTAGTTTTGTATTATTTCTTGCCGGGTGGAAACGGGACAGAAAACATTATCAGTCCACTCAAATAACTCCTAATTTGGACCTGTAGAGGCACACATTGAACGATCTCGAAACAAAAATGATCGCGAATCGACCAGAAATCATCCGATGCGTAAGTTGATGGATTAAAGGTTGAGTATTATCACGGACCTACCCTAACTGTTAACACGCTCGCGGGTTTATGAAATGATAAAAATAATACGAGACAAGTTGCAAAAGTTCAATATTGCCGAATAAAACAAATATTCCCGCTGAACGCAAAACATCAAATGTGAAACTATTTTCAACACACTTTTTGATGTTCGCTAATCTTATACGTAATAAACTGGTGGTATTGTATCCCGTGCCATTTGTGCGTGCTTGTAGTTTGTGCCACATGTACAGGACTGTACAGATCCGACACGAATTTGGCAAAAAAATTTATATGAAACTTGCTGGGAGATCGCAATGAAATATGCGAAATATAAGTCAGGGATGAGTTTGAACAAAATTCTGCCACCTGAAATGATGATGCCATTTAATGAATCAGAGGAATAAAAACTGTCCTCAAAACTGTGAGGACTTTCTCACCATCCATATTCGCCCACCGCACAACGCCGTTATTATATCGCCCCTCACACCACCCCATCCCACCCCACAACGCGTTATCATATCCCACTTTCTCACCGTCCTTACCCGCCCACCATATTACCCCTATCTTCTCCCCTTACATCACCACTATCCCACCCCACAACCTTATGCTAACCTGACTAAGACGTCTATACCATCCCTCACCGCTGCCATATCCGCTGGGGAGAATATGTTTCCCGTTTCTATCCTCAATTTGACCATTGACACAATACGATTCACCCTAAGCTAGGGATTTGACCTCAGTGATTTGGTCCCAAGGAAGTAATTTCCCGCTTACTCAGAGTAGGCTCGATTTCCGCCGCTCACTCGGGTCTGCGGTTTCCTCCCAAACCTCTTTCTATTGGCTTCGTTGGTAGGTGCATTTGTTGCTATGGATTTGTACTTTAGAAAAATTTCTCCCGTATTAGTTTTGACAACGTCGTCTCGGTTATGATTATTGCATGGAATCACGAACACCATCGGTAATTTATGGAAAGAATATTTCAAGCTCTTAGAGAAAAGTTAGTTTCAACTTACCGTGTAGCAGACAAGGAAAGTTACTGATCTCCTCATGAATTAAACACTGTCAGTCTGTTGAAAGGTCCCCGCTTGAGCTATACTCGCGCGCCATATTGACCCATATTCGGGTAAAATGAATAATATTGAGCACTGGCGGCCAAGGTTGCTGACGACTTCGATGCCGAGTAGGATCACGGATGTGAAATTCCAGATAACATCACGAAACATTCCACGAACATTTAATGTGTTTCCACTGAAAGATTTTCCGGCAACACCAAGTGACTTTTCCTATAAAAATGGGAACTTTCTCCCGCAGGAACACCCGGTCAGGACACCCACGGCAACAGTTCTTCTCAGTTCTTCTCAGTTCTTTATTTTTCTAATTAGTATTTTTTTACAAATTCGACATGCCCACAGGTAGCTGATGCTAGTCTAGGTGGGTCATGTCTTAACTAAAAAGAGTAGGTAGGCAAGTTTACAGAAATCAGGAAGATAAATGTACAAGTGTATAAATTATAAAATTAAGTTTGTGAGAAAATTAGTACCATATGAAGAGAAAGCGCTATTAGATATCTTATTTTTACAAAAATACTTAATAGATCTAAATCTGCAATACAATTAGGACGATACTTATTATTCCGAAAACGCAACAAAATTTTAAGAAAACTTGACCTTTTGTATGATGTTTCGTATATCGAGATAAGAGTCTTCCGAGGTCAGAATATCGAAAAGTGCTCTTTTAATTTTTCTTTTAAAGTCATATTTTGAAAGATTTCTTAATGTAAGAGGCATCTCGTTCCAAATTGTTGTTCCAATTCTAGAAAACGAGTTTAGTTGAACAGAGAGTCTAGAGCTTTGTGTGTAAAAGTTGTTCGAAGCAGAGGATCGGGTATTATAAGAGTGAATATTAGAAATGTCTTGAAACAGGTCTCGAATATTTGTAGGTGCATTTCTGTGTCTAATGTCAAACATCAAGTTAGCTGTAAGTTCATAATAAGAAAATTGTAGAGGTAAGACCCCGGCATCGGAAAAGAGAGGAATTGCATGCTGATTGTAGTCAGAAAAATAAATAAAGCGGAGTGCACGTTTTTGCAGCTTGAGAAGCTTATCAAGATATGATTTACATGCTTGGCCCCAAGCTATCAGACCATAGCTTAAATAAGGTGCAATAAGGGATCGATAGATATTTATAATAGTGTGTTTTGGAACAAAATGTCGTAGTTTAGATATTAAACCTATGGTTCGGCTAATTTTAATTGATATATGATCAATATGGTGTTTCCAAGATAAATTATTATCAATTAGGATCCCTAGATATTTTACGAACTTCTTGCATTCTAAAGCTACATTTTTATTTTGCTCGTTATCAAACATCATAATTTTAGGTTGGTAGGTAAGTTTTCTTTGAGCAGGAGAAAATATGACGAAGTTTTTTTTTTTTAATATTCAGAGTCAATTTATTTGCCGTCAGCCAATCATACAGTTTGCATAGTTCCTGGTTTACAATTAACTCCAGTGACCTAAGATTTTTGTCAGCATATAGAATATTCGTGTCGTCAGCAAACAGGAAAAACTTAAGCTTTTCAGACGATTCTTGAATATCGTTAATATAGATTAGGAAAAGTAGTGGGCCCAAGACGGAGCCTTGCGGTACACCACAAGTAGTATCTTTTCTAGTAGATACATACGAATCAATTTGAGGAATGAATGATGAATTTGAGAAAAATGAAAATGCTGGTGTAGAAGAGACAGTTCGTAAAACCCTTGTGGAAAAGATGAAAATCCCAGAGAAAGATGTGAAGAACATCCGCTTCGAACGCATTCACCGATTGCCCACTAAGAAGACTTCCTCCAAACCACGACCGGTAATAGCTAAATTTAGTTTTTATAAAGATAAGGAATTTGTGTGGTCTTTCATCAAGAATCTCAAAGGAACTGGAATAGGAATTTCAAATGACTTCCCAAAAGAGATCGACGAGATCCACGAGCGATTGTACCCGGTTTTGAAGAAGGCGAAACAAGATCAGCAATCGGCTTTTTTCAAAATTGATAAATTGATTATAAACGGCCAAGTCTATAGAGGTACGGAAACAAATGATCTCGTGCATTACGGAGCTATAATGTAAATTGAACCCAAATTTCACGGATGGAGCGTTGCGAAACAAGGCACGTCTTATTCACTGTATGTATATATGTGTTTTTCTATGTTATTCATTTTGTTTTTCTTGCCCTTACTTCTTGCATGAGTTTTATTTTTGTTTCTAGTATTACATCTGTTTATCTTTTTTTCTGCTATGCCCGAGCCCTGTTTCCTTTGTAGTGTGCTTTGATTCATATATCGATTTGATTAGCAGTTTGCAGATCATTGTTTACGTTATTATGTTGGAATGTTGGTTCCTCCTGCAATTCAGTCTTCTACTCCAGTATAAGTTATATAATGTCCGATACAATTAGATTAATTTCCCTGAACGTAAGGGACCGTTCATTTTTTATGGGGTAGGGGGGGCTGGTGGGATTTGGAGGAGTGTAATTTGAAAATTGTATGACCCCCCCCCAATTTCCGATTTTTTTCGCATGGCCCCCCCCCCTCATCAGAGTAATTTTTTGGAAGGCCCCCCCCTCCCCCATGAATAAGAAAATACATAAGGTATTTAAAAAGTTACTGCATTACAATTTCGTTTTGTTACATTTCACGTAATTTAGTTACATTTCACGTAATTTAATTTCATCGCTCACCTACTGCAATCAAGCTACTTCAGCAACGCGGCACAAAGCAGGCTTATTACCAACCTTAAGCCAGAAGTAAGAAACAGGATGTATTGCTTCCTGCATCCTGAAGATCATAGCTCAAACGTCGGAGACACGAACAAAGAGGAAGAAGAAAACGACGAAGAAGAGGAAGAAGAGGAAGACAACGAAGAAGAACAGGAGGAAGAAGAAGAGGAACACAGCGACGACGAGATCAAAGAGAACGTCGAAAATGAGGAAGGGGACACCTCGTAGTAGTTTCATGCCCCTCCCATTAAATTTCTCAGAGAAAAGCTCTGGTAACGAGGTCAGTTCCAATTCAGGACTCAAATTATTGGTTTAAAGTATATGAGCTTGACAACAACATCTTTATGAATGAAAAGAAAGTTGTTGCTATTCAAGACTGTTATTATGGTATGTTCACTGTCCTTATAAAATATAAAAGCTGTTGAGAAGTTTTCTTGTTACCCTGGAACTGTTTTAGCATATTTGTTATAAATAAAAGAGCACAATTTTTCTTCCATTTGTAAACATCTCTTATCCTATTTTTAATCTAATTTTTTCGTCCGACCCCCCCCCTTTCCTTCATTTTTTTTTGGCTGGCCCCCCTTTTAAGCCAATTTTTTTTCGAGTGGCCCCCCCCAAATCCCACCAGCCCCCCCTCTCTCATAAAAAATGAACGGTCCCTAAGGGGCATTAGCAATTTTCAGAAGCGAAGATCTATGTTTACATGGTTTCGGAGGAAAAGAGCAGACATTATTTTTATACAGGAAACACATTCAAAGAAAGAATTAGAATCTCAATGGAAAAATGAATGGGGCGCTGAATTAATATTTTCACACGGAAGTCCCAACGCACGCGGAGTTGCGATTTTATTTAAAAAAGGTGTGGACTACTGTATTCAATCGAAGATAATTGATCCTTTGGTCGCTTTATTATTCTTAAGGTGGAGATTGAAGATAGTTTGTACGTCTTGATTAACGTCTATGCTCCAAATAAGGATAAAGAAATTCTAAATTCTTTAATGATTTGTTGGTCACTATACGTAGAGAAGAGTTGGATACTGAAGAAAACTTCATTGTCGGAGGAGATTTTAATTGCCCACTTAATCCAGTATTGGATAAGAAAGGTGGTTCTCTGACCCCACGTAAATCGGTTGTTACAAGTATTGATTGCATTCGAGAAGAACTCGACTTAGTTGATATTTGGCGAGTTCAAAATCCGATCACTAAAAGCTTCACTTGGAGCCAAAAGTCTCCCAAAATATTCTGCCGACTAGATTACTGGCTAATTTCAAACAATTTACAGGACTTTATCGCCTCTACTTGCATACTTCCAGCCATTAAGACGGATCATGCGGCTATTGTTGTAGATCTTAAAAATGAAGACAATCAAATGAAAGGCCCCGGTATCTGGAAAATGAATTGCTCTTTATTGGAGGATGTAAGTTATGTTAATGACGTTACGGAGAAAATTCCAGTGTGGATTACTGAAGGTGAAAAAGACCTCACGGATAATCGCAGTATTTGAGAATGGCTAAAGTATAATATAAGAGCAAATGCAATAGAGCATTCAATTAGAAGAGCTCATGAAAGAAAACAAAAGGAGGAGTCCCTCCAAGATGATTATTCCAGGGCAAGTAAGGTGTATGAAGAGGACACTAATAATATAACTGCAGATCAGTTGAATTCGGCAAAAGAGAAGCTAGAATTATTTTATGAAGAAAAGGTTAAAGGAATAATCATACGTGCACGAGCTCGCTGGCATGAACACGGTGAGAGAAGTACAAAATATTTCTTGAATTTGGAAAGAGAAACCACATTAAAAAACACATGCGAAAATTAGACATTAATGGTTCAGTAACTACCGATCCTTCCACTATACTTTCTGAGCAAAAGCGTTTCTATCAGGATTTGTATGCCAGCGGTCACCAGGGCAGTGACGCGGTAATGGGCTTCTTAGATACGCTTGATATCCCAAAACTGTCTGAAGAACAAAAAAATGCGTGTGAAGGTAAAATCTGTCCAATGGAATGCAAACTGATTTTGGAAACGTTTCAGGATAATAAAGCTCCTGGAAATGATGGAATTCCTGCCGAGTTCTACAAAAAATTTTGGAATTTAATTAGTGAACCCTTTGTTAAATGTGCGAATGAATGTTTTGAAAAGATGGAAATGTCAATTCTCAAAAGCAAGCAGTGATAACTCTTATAGAAAAGAAAGGAAAAGATCGTATGTTTCTAGAGAACTGGAGACCAATTTCTCTTGTAAATGTAGATGCAAAATTGATGTCGAAAGTTTTAACTAATAGAATCAAAAGTGTTTTACCTAATATTATCCATCATAATCAAACTGGTTATGTTCAGGATCGTTACATTGGTGAAACCATACGCTCTATTTTTGATATAA
>JAEMWC010000074.1:840000-872500 GCA_016490735.1 Pachyseris speciosa
CAGTGCTCTCTCGAATAGGAACTTACTCCCCTTAGAGACTATTCCCACCGGGGCTCGCACGATCAAGCGCCCTAATTTTCTATTCTACAGGCCCGGTTGTTTCGGGTGATCACGTGTTATGCCGCTGTCCATGTCCGGATATAAACTGGGTTTCCCAGTTCACGTGTACTTTGTGTTTTTGGGAATTACTGGAGGATCACCGACCCTCCCTCCTCACCGTAGGAATGGCTTTATTGTTCGCACCCTTAGGGTTCTTGTTCCCTCTCACCTCAGGAGCCGCCTCGTTTCCCATAACTTAACAACGCCCGGAGTGATTGAGAGTAAGGGGCCAGGTGGAAATTAGTTACTGTTTCAGGCAGGCATCCTTCATATATTTTTTCTGAAATAGTACGTTGATTTTCTCGCGGTGACCCGTTCGTGACCCTTAACCGCGGTCAAACGTAAAAAATAAGAAAAATCCTTTAAAGATAAGGTTTTTACGTTGAGAGCTCAAAGATGATGAGTCTTTCATCAGTCTGTGAGTTTACTAAATCATTTCATGAATTACTAAAAAAGTTTTAAAGTTTTTTTTTAAAGCGAAGAATGGGGAAACTGTTCGGCGCGGTGTGTTTTTGTTTTCTGTTTCAATGCGTGACTTTAGGAAAACCGATTCACCTTATTGTTCCTAAAACGTTTTTAGTAATTCATGAAATGATTTAGTAAACTCACAGACTGAAGAAAAACTTTGAGCTCTCAACGTAAAAACCTTATCTTTTCAGGACTTTTCTTACTTTTTTACGTTTGACCGCGGTTAATCGTGACCCGCACCTAATCATCCTTTCCCTTATTTGGTTGTCCAGCATCCCAAGGGCTTCTGGTGTCTCACATAAACAGGAAATGGGTGGCTCCGAAACGAAAGCATTCTAAAGAAAGGATTGTACGTATGGCTTTACAGTGGACTTATGCAATACATTTTCATGTAATTTATTAGGGTATTTCTTTTATTGCCAGAGCAACGTTTGCTGCTGCAACTCACTGACGGCTCTCTTCTTACGGTCTGTTCTGGAGCGAGAGAAACGCAAACAAGAGGGTGAAACAAACTTGGACCGTCTGAGTAGTGGGCGAGGTATGAAAGGTTTGAGTTAATTTAGCACTCTACCGTATTTTGGAAAGTAGTTAGTGAAAGATCTCATAGCTGACCAATAATCGGCTGTGTCGACACCGCTGAATAGCTGGCGGAATGTCTGTCAAGAGAACTGAACATTCCCTTACGGCGGAAATGCGAATGTACGATTTTTCTCGCTTGTGAGATTGCAAAATGGACTTTACCTTTGACTGGTGTGATAGTTCTTAGTCACTTATTCGTATGGCACCCGTACGCGGACTTTGATGTAATTCATGGTTTTAATTTGGTTTTTTACAGGAGCAAGGTCTTTTCATTTAATTTACAGTGCTGCAAGGCACATCTCAATCCTGATTTAAGCTTATAGCTTTCTCCTCCTTTCGGAAGAGAGTGCACTCTTTTGCGAGAGGTATGATACTTAAAGGTTTTAGTTTTTACTTTACTTTAACACATTTTCCTTTAAAGCAACTGAAATTCTGTCGCCCTGACTCAGCTGCAGAAGTAATTGCATTGAGTACAAACCACTGAATTTCCCAATTAATCAAGCGAATGTGAGCTTTTCACAGAGGAGAATGAATAATCAGAGAGCCATGTTATGCGCAACGGATTATGGGATCGCCAGGGGGGCAAACATTGTGAAACAAAAGTAGTTGAATGCTGGAGTTTGCCAGCTTGCAGTCTTGATAACAACTCGAACAAGGCACTGGGACTTGTTTTGCACAAAGATAAGGAAATGTTGCCATAGCAATTTATAATTTCATATGTGAAATTATTTATTAACAAGAGGCTACAATTAGCCTAAACCCGGGCTTGCAAAAAACAGTATTGTATCCCTAACTTAGTGCTAAACAAAAGAATAGAGGGAAGTCTGTCTTTCTTACATCGGACGCATTGCCGTGTTTAGCTTGTGTTGGAGTCTATTTCTTTAGACCCCTATCAACATATATTCCTCTAAAATACAGCTCAACCATTGAGAACAGTAATTATAACACTTGTAAAAAATAGTTCTAAAAGAACAAGAAAAAGAGAAACAGAAAAATAAAGCCCGTGATATATACCACTAAAAGACATCAAACCCGGGTTAGCTGTGTCACAGGCAAGAACAGTGACCTTTAGGCACAGAGGTTTATCGTTTTGCAAGGTGATAAAAATAGTGTATTGATTCCAAAAAAAAAAACTAAGCACACTTGTTTTCGCTTCGATGGATAATTGTTTGAGAAAGGAAAGGCTTATCGAACGATGTAGGATTTTTTCGCATAAACGTTAATGGAGTACGTCTCGGTGAAATGTGAGTAGAAAATTAATTAGCAGAGTGAAACTGTTTACAAACACTTCTCCTTTGTCGTCTCATGTTATTATAATCGGCTCCGAAGCACAAGACCTAGAAAACTCAGACCCCCCCCCCCAATCTGTAAAAACTCAAACCCCTCATAAACGGCGATAATTCATTTTGCCCACGTTTATTTCACTTTGAAAATTTGTATAGTTATGAGGGGGTCTGAGTTTTCCAGTTTGGGGGAGGGGGGGGGGGGTCTGAGTATTCTAGGTCTTGTGCTCCGGAGCCGATTATAATAACGTGAAGTGTTTGTTATCTGCGATAAATAGACGGTGTAACATTTCAGCGCACTGAACGGCGATAATTTATTCTGTCCACGTTTATTTGACTTTGAAAATTTGTATAGTTTTGAGGGGGTCTGAGTTTTCCAGATTTTTTTTTTGGGGGGGGGGGGGGGGTCTGAGTTTTGTAGGTCTGAGGTCTGAGTTTTCTAGGTCTGAGTTCTTCAGACACCCGATACGGGGAACACGGCGGCAATCCATCTGGAGTTAATTTTGGGCATGTTAAAAGCTTTCTTCTCGCTGTTGAACTTGCAAACATTCGTATAGACACTTGTCTTAACATATTAGTTGTTCAGACTTCAAAGACACAAGGTGAATCGACGTTTTCCGATACGTGACAACAGGCATCATTCTTGCTGTTGATATGAGATTTACACTTCTGAATCACTCGGCCGTGAAAGGTCAAACTCCCTTTGTCTGTAGTCTCTAATTTTTGGCGCTCCCCTACTATTGCTACTATTGCTACTATTGATTGTCAATTTGTGGAATAGTGACGCATATTAACTGATAAAAAACATTGACAACATTGTCATATTTTTGTAACCAGCAATGCAAATCCCTTCATGAGTCTTTGAACATTCTATCACCTGTGGGAAACAAACACAACCCCAATGTTTCATTTCTCAACTATTAAGATTTGTAACTTAATGGGCAGTTACCCATGAAACCATGAAAACTCATGCAATAGATTTTCATATAATTTATTAGAGTATAAATTTCTTTTTTTTTTCAAGAACAAGATTTATGAATATAGTTTTTGAGCCTGAAGAAGTATCTCTTCTCTGATCTGGAGAGAAAACAACCTTGGACTGTCTGAGTACAGTACTGCAACTCTATCATTTAATTAAGGAATGAAAGATCCAGCTTATGTTTGCATGTAGCTAGAATAATTTGTACAAAAGGGCTTTACTGGAACCTTTGACAGTTTGTTTTCATGTAATTGAAGGCTCACTTTCTTGTTTTCAAGAGCAGCATCTATTTACCAAGCAAAGAATTTTGAACTTTCTGCAGTGTTGAACAGGGCAGTGGTTCAATTTCTTTGAGGTGTTTGTCCTCCCTGCTTTTCCAGCCTGTTGTATGTTATAGTCATCCCTTGACACAAATGGTTGAGTCTTTATGGTTCAGCTTTCTTTTCATGCTGGACCAGCTCCAGGAACCGTTTGTTTAGGACAATAATTCGGTGTTAGGCATTGTTGTTGCTGTTTATAATATTGGTAGCTGGTGATCGAGTTTGAATTTCAGTTTCACACTCTTCTTCACCACTTTTGCTGGGCTTCAAGATGTGATGATAGGAACATTTTAGGTTAAATATTTGTTTGATTGACGTGGACAACCTGAATTATAAATTTCTTTGCCCCAGTTACTGGTTGAAATTCCCTGGTTGAAAGTCTCAACAATTTTTGTCATTGTAGAAAGAAAAAACTAACTTTGAAATAATTATTAACATGTGTAGAAATTTATTGTCAGCTAGTGATGTTTGAAATTTCAGCTGTTAAATTGAAAAAGCCTTGCATTCAATCCCTGACTTTGGCTGGAAAGTGACATTAATCCTCACTTAATTGTTCAGAAGTAGAGTTAAAAATTAATATAGCATGCTTAACTGAATTTAAAATGAAATTGCCATGTTAATAATCCCTTAAGTAGATCATTGATCTGTCAGCTTGTCTGAATTTTTGTCTTTTCATTTGTTTAATTGGTTTTTTCTTACCATAGTTATATGTGGTGAAGATGATGGTGTCTAATGAAGAGAAAAGGTGGATCGTGGTGGGAATTGCAATGTTCAAAGTTGTCGCTCCAGTCGTGCGGAATGTTGTCAAACAAGGAATGGATACTCATTATACAAACCTGGATGCATACTGCAGTGGTCTTCCCACAACTTGCACTTTAAACACACTGACCTATCGTCAAGTGAATGCTGATCTCAGTCTTAAAAACCTCAAATTTCAGAATGTTAATGACAATTTGCACATACATGGTAAAAGCAAACACCTCTACAACTACTGCATCAACAGTTCAGTAGCCTTAGCAAAGTTGTATCTGCCAGATTATCTTACTCAGTTCGCAAACTTTGATGAGTCACTGGACATGACTGCCATCCTTCGCCTGTTAGGCTTTGCCAGCTATGCACCTGCAGCTGTCTTCTCTCCCCTCACTCAGATGTCAGCTGATGATGTGAGGGAAAATGTCAGAAACAAGTGGGGCCATTTTGATGTGAGTCAGTGGACAGAAGCCTTCTTCAAGGATTGCTTTGGCAAACTTGAGACATTGGTGAAAAATCTACAATTGGCTACTGGCGTGGAGACTACAACATTAAATCAGCTAAATGACTGGCAAACTAAAGGTATGGCAGGGATAATTTTGATTTTTGAAAGTCAATCCTAAAACATTCCCTTCCAAATCCAGCCTATCCTACGTGTATATACCATTCACATGTGTTGTTTCTATTTTTCACATTGTTTATCCTTATCCACCCTAATTATCTTTCCCCCAAACCCCAGTTTCTCCCATCATTGCACCTTATCCCTTAACATTTCTATCCACATATTAATTTTTTGTTGTTACGTTCCTTATGCACTGTAACCTTATTGGTGTCTATCATATCTCCCTCTATTCTCCATCTTATGCAAACATGTGGTACCCCATAATATTTCATTACAAAGGCAGCACTTTCTCCTTAATTATTTAAAGACCCTGATTGTTGGTCCGGGTGGGGTTTAACTTGCGACCTCCCACACAGTAGTCCAGTGCTGTACTGACTGAGCTAAGCAGCCTCCTCCATAACTCATTGCTTGGACCCCTGTATTTAGTACCTGCAAAAAAAGGTTTATTATAGATCACTGTCTTTGATGTCTTATTGCTGGTGTTTCTGTCTGTGTAAGTGTTTGGCAAAGGCTGTAGCTTTCAACCAGACACCATGTGCCATCCCACATATTTTACCTAAATTACTCTATCCACACCGTGGGACTGCACCATATTTTTATTTAAGATCTCACACCAATTCCATCCATCTCTGCTCCTTGACTGAGCCTTATATCCATGTATATCCCTCATATACCCATCATCATCTTCATCATACTCAAACCTCATTTCCAGGTCACCCTACTATATATATGCTCTGTCACTGCACTCAACCCATGTCAGTCCCCTCCTACTGTACATGTACATCCAACACTATCTTAATACCTCTAACCATGCAATCATCCTGTTATTCGCACCACTTATTCTTTAGCATATCCCATCACTTATACCACATGGGACCACTTTATAACACTAATGGGCTCTTACAATTATCCCAACCATTATCTGAACCAGTTTTAAGGTCTATTAACATTCAGTACCCTCTTATTTTGTTAAACCAGTAGGTAAAGTTTTTTCTTTCTGTTCATCTTGTAGGTTGCCAGCTGTGTGTGGGTCATGCTGTTGATCAGAATCTGCTTTATTTGGTTCAACAAGATGTGAATGAGCTCATTAAGAAGTACGAGAAAACTGCAAACCTTCTTCACCAGCAAGAACAGCAAATGAAAGAAAGTAAAGAAGTATTGGAAAAGTTGATGTCTGTGGAGAAAACCCTCAGAGAGGAGTTAGTGATCCGAGTTCAAGAAGTAGAGGAAGGTCTTGCACAGACAGATGAGAGAGTTCAAGGAGTAGAGGAAGGTCTTGCGCAGACAGAAGAGAGAGTTCAAGGAGTAGAGGAAGGTCTGGCACACACAGATGAGAGAGTTCAAGGAGTAGAGGAAGGTCTGGCAC
Organism: Pachyseris speciosa; assembly: GCA_016490735.1. Lineage (NCBI taxonomy): Eukaryota > Metazoa > Cnidaria > Anthozoa > Scleractinia > Pachyseridae > Pachyseris > Pachyseris speciosa. The sequence continues at coordinate 846,467 of JAEMWC010000074.1, forward strand.
ACACAGATGAGAGAGTTCAAGGAGTAGAGGAAGATCTGGCACACACAGATGAGAGAGTTCAAGGAGTAGAGGAAGGTCTGGCACAGACAGATGAGAGAGTTCAAGGAGTAGAGGAAGCTCTTGCGCAGACAGATGAGAGAGTTCAAGGAGTAGAGGAAGGTCTTGCACAGACAGATGAGAGAGTTCAAGGAGTAGAGGAAGGTCTTGCACAGACAGATGAGAGAGTTCAAAGAGTAGAGGAAGGTCTTGCACAGACAGATGAGAGAGTTCAAGGAGTAGAGGAAGCTCTTGCGCAGACAGATGAGAGAGTTCAAGGAGTAGAGGAAGGTCTTGCACAGACAGATGAGAGAGTTCAAGGAGTAGAGGAAGGTCTTGCACAGACAGATGAGAGAGTTCAAGGAGTAGAGGAAGGTCTTGCACAGACAGATGAGAGAGTTCACGGAGTAGAGGAAGGTCTTGCACAGACAGTTGAGAGAGTTCAAGGAGTAGAAGAAGGTCTTGCACAGACAGATGAGAGAGTTCAAGGAGTAGAGGAAGGTCTTGCACAGACAGATGAGAGAGTGAAGCAACTGGAGGAGGCTCAGAGGATGAAAGGTGATGGACCAGGTTAGTTTGGTTACTTGGTATGTGGATTAATTGTTATTGTTGTATGTCTGTATTAGCAGGGTTCAGATTGGAGCATGTGGCAAGAATGAGCCAGCCTATTTGTCAATATTTATTGTTAGCTTAGTTATACTGATGAGCTATCTTTAAAAACAAAAAACATACAAAACCTTTCCTTCTAATTACTCGGGCTAGGAATGCCACCCAAGTCTAAAAATGAGCTCTATTTTTCTTTTTCTACTTTGTAAACGTGATTCATCTGCAAAGCACGCTAAAGTATTTTTGCGCAAGTGCTAATGAAAACAAGAGGCTACAATTAGCCTAAACCCGGGCTTGCAAAAAACAATATTGTATCCCTACCTTAGTGCTAAACAAAAGAATAGAGGGAAGTCTGTCTTTCTTACATCGGACGCATTGCCGTGTTTAGCTTGTGTTGGAGTCTATTTCTTTAGACCCCTATCAACATATATTCCTCTAAAATACAGCTCAACCATTGAGAACAGTAATTATAACACTTGTAAAAAATAGTTCTAAAAGAACAAGAAAAAGAGAAACAGAAAAATAAAGCCCGTGATATATACCACTAAAAGACATCAAACCCGGGTTAGCTGTGTCACAGGCAAGAACAGTGACCTTTAGGCCACAGAGCATGACAACTTCACGCCGCTTTAAGTGTGTACCCAAATTCTGGGGTCATTGAGCATTCATATATTCACGCTATTGTTCTTACTCATCACTTATTCACAACGATGTTCTGCCGACAACACTGCATGTTTCCGAAGAGCGCAAGCTCTTTGATGTAGGTGAGATATTTTTCTTTTATTAACAGGGAAGAAATAAAACCCAAGGGACTAAGATGATATCTGCTTGATTGATTTTAAATTAATAGCATGTGTGCCACAGCTGGTGCCACCATTCTTGTCAATTTCAAACTTGAACCAGATATCGAAGGGAGGTTTTTGTCAATTACCACAGAACAACCGGACAAATCGGTCAATATTTACGCTCCCAGCGAAAATCGCGTTCGAGTGAACAATTTCTTGAAGGCCGTAAACAGCCTTGGAAATTTGAGAGTAAAGATCGAAGATTCTACATAATCGCCTTTTTAACTTTTCTGAGTCAAAATTTTGCTCGAGAGAGGGAGGGTTTCCTTTTTCAAAGTAAACACGGGAGCGCACGCGAATTGAATTCATGACCGCGGAGTATTATTTACCTTGGTACAAAGCAGCAGTTACAAAACTTGTTGCGTGTGGCAATGCGACTTTGGCGTCAAACATTTTTATTTGTTGATGTTTTTTTTACCTTATTTCGTTTCCGTTGCCTTTGCTTTAACATTCTCTGCGTAAAATCTTTTCGACTGATGGAACAAGGCAAGCAAATAATCGGGAAGATTACGTGCATCGAGCGTGACGAGCGTCAGGGGACGTGACAAGACACGGCAATTGGTCAATTCTAGACAGTTGACATGACAACCGGACAAAAATTGCGGTTTTCTTGCTCACGAAGCTTGCTTGATCAAAACAACATCTGTGTTTACTAAAGAGTCTGGAGAATTACGTAAATCATAGTAATGCCTCGACAGCCGTTTGACGATGACTCTTTTGACCGATGTACTTGGCCTGAAATCTTCTTAAACAAAACAAATGCGTTTTATTTCAGTTGTTAGACGATATACACGATAAAAAGCCTCAATTGATTGTTTATCTTAAAATAGAAACTTAACAAGTTACACGCCACGATTGTCGGAATTAACGTGGCTGCATGGAGCAAAATTAACTCACTGAGTTATAAATAAAAAAAATACAAATCAAGAATTTTTAATTTAATTTCTTTATTGAGCAAAGAAAGAAAAAGTCATCAAATACATATATATTCTGGGAGGAACAGATAACATGAAACACGACACTGCTCCGAGTAAAACTTGACGGCGGCTTTGAATCGAACACTCAGTCGGCCTCAAAAAGAAAAGAATCCTAAATTAAATCTCTCCTCGAATGTTGTGGTCAAAGGAAAAGTTCAAATCCATTAAGTGGCCTGGGCATTCACCACGCATCGGAACGTGTTCACGCATAAATTAATCATGGCCGCCGCTCTAGGAAAAAAAATTCTAACGCGTTCTGTGACCAAAACAACTCATTCGAGATCTCTTTTTAAAGCTCTCAATATGATCTGTATTCAAAAATACACAAGCTTAAGCTTACAAAACTTGAAAATACGTTGCGAAGAAGACAAATCTATAAAATGTCTGCGGTGATTACTTCATAATCTTTCACACGTCGCGAACAAAAGGATACGTTCACAAGTCAGTTCACACATGGTCCCTTAATTGCAGTATTGTTCCAGTCTTTTGAAGTCTCTTTGAGGTCTCCATCCAAAATATCCCACCTTTTTCAAACCGAATAAAACCAAAATTATTCGAGACGCTTTCGGTACTACCGAAGGCAATGCCCAAAGGAATAAACTGAGCCTTCAAGCTACAACATCCAGCAGTATAAGCCATTTCAGAAAGACACACTTAAAGCGGCGTGAAGTTGTAATGGTTTATCGTTTTGCAAGGTGATAAAAATAGTGTATTGATTCCAAAAAAAAAAAACTAAGCACACTTGTTTTCGCTTCGATGGATAATTGTTTGAGAACGCTTATCGAACGATGTAGGATTTTTTCGCATAAACGTTAATGGAGTACGTCTCGGTGAAATGTGAGTAGAAAATTAATTAGCAGAGTGAAACTGTTTACAAACACTTCTCCTTTGTCGTCTCATGTTATTATAATCGGCTCCGAAGCACAAGACCTAGAAAACTCAGACCCCCCCCCCCCCCACCAATCTGTAAAAACTCAAACCCCTCATAAACGGCGATAATTCATTTTGCCCATGTTTATTTCACTTTGAAAATTTGTATAGTTATGAGGGGGTCTGAGTTTTCCAGTTTAGGGGAGGAGGGTTGGGGGGTCTGAGTATTCTAGGTCTCGTGCTCCGGAGCCGATTATAATAACGTGAAGTGTTTGTTATCTGCGATAAATAGACGGTGTAACATTTCAGCGCACTGAACGGCGATAATTTATTCTGTCCACGTTTATTTGACTTTGAAAATTTGTATAGTTTTGAGGGGGTCTGAGTTTTCCAGATATATATATTTTTTTTTGGGGGGGGGGGGGGGGGGGTCTGAGTTTTGTAGGTCTGAGGTCTGAGTTTTCTAGGTCTGAGTTCTCCAGACACCCGATACGGGGAACACGGCGGCAATCCATCTGGAGTTAATTTTGGTCATGTTAAAAGCTTTCTTCTCGCTGTTGAACTTGCAAACATTCGTATAGACACTTGTCTTAACATATTAGTTGTTCAGACTTCAAAGACACAAGGTGAATCGACGTTTTCCGATACGTGACAACAGGCATCATTCTTGCTGTTGATATGAGATTTACACTTCCGAATCACTCGGCCGTGAAAGGTCAAACCCCCTTTGTCTGTAGTCTCTAATTTTTGGCGCTCCCCTCGCGTCGCGTCTCCTCGCAACTTCGCGCGCGCACGTGCCCCCAAAATCCGTCGCCAAAATTAGAGACTACTCGCAATCTCCTGAAGCAGTCCATCTGCCGTTAAGTTTACTCGTGTTAAAAGCTTTCTTCTCGCCGTTGAACTTGCAATCATTCGCATAGACACTTCTCTTAACATATTGTTTGTTCAGACTTCAAAAGACACAAGATGAATCGACATTTTCGCATACGTGACAACACGCATCACTGTTGTTAAAAATAGTTAGCGCTTGCGCAGAAACGCCGGAAGTGCCATTTGTGGATGATACTGGACGACGAAAAAGAATTCGAGAACCGTCGGTAGTTCTAAACCCGGGCGCCGCGCGAGACGCGCGCAGCCCGGGTAAATAGCCATTATGGAATAAGTACACTATTTTTACCTAATTAGCTATGCTCAATGACTGTGGCGAAGTGGTCATTGTCACCGCTTGTGGTGCAGATGTTCTGGGTTTGACTCCTTCTATCAGCACTTTTTTTTTTTCATTTCTCTTTGTTTTCTTTATTTTAATATTTTTTGACAAGTTTTATCATTGTTGTTATCAATGGAATTTTGCAAAGGGATATGTGTTGATAGGGGTCTATAGATATACACTGCAAAGAAATAGACACTAACAGAAGCACAATGTGTCCGATGTAAGAAGGACAGACTTCCCTCTTTTCTTTTGTTTAGCACTAAATTAGGTATTTTTGCAGGCCCGATTTTAGGCTAATTGCAAACCTTTGCTTGATGCTGTCCTGTGTTTTTGAAGGTTACATGGCCATTAAGAAACTGTTTGACATACCTGACTGATGCCAATTCATGTGATTTTAAATGTGAATTAAATAAAGCAGAGCAAACGTTAAAATCACGACAAGATGTAAGTTGTTGAATGATAATATATGAACTTAAACAAACTTGAAAAAATGTATGTTTGAATGTCACTTCTGGCATTAGGAGTATTACAGGGAGAGATGAGGCAGATGGCCTCCAATTGTGTTTGGAGAAAAAATGTGTCACCTAAAAATAGCCTATCCTGCTATGAACACTTTTATCCTACATGGTGGTGGTGATAATGCTTTTTTATTTTGTTTTTGTAGATGTTCTGTCTACATCAAGGCAACAGTCAACAGTCCCACCCCGTTCTAGTGCCCAGGCTTCCAGCCCAGGTAATATTTATGACAATTTTCCACTGGTTACTTTAGCATCCTAAGTCATGTTACCCTTAGTTGATAGTCAAGCTAGTGATTTTGCAAAGAATGGTTTTCAAGTGTTCCCTCTGAGAGGAATTTTATAACTACAAATTTTGTTTAAAAGAAATTCCAGCTGGCTGACCTAGGGATTAATGAAATGTGGGTTGGACCAGCCATCAGTGTCTGCATGTGGTGGGTCCACTTTAAAGGGAACTACCACTCTTACAACAAATTCATGCTAAATTGTTGGAAATAATTACAGAACTTTTTTTCCAAATTTTGTTTTCAAACGTGGATATAACATTTCAGTGTAGAAAAAAATCGATATCATTATCGCCTATTTTCGCTTTCAAATTTCCTGGGCGTGGCCATTTTGATGACGTGCAATGGTTGCAACTATTGTCAGGAAGCAAATGAAGCAGAAAATCCCTTGTGTTAAACAATAGGGCAACCATTACACATCATCAAATCTAAAATGGCTGTGCCCGGGAAATTTAAAAGGGAAAATAGGCAATGATGAGATCCATTTTTTTTTTTGCACTTAAATGTTATATTGACGTTTTATAACAAAATTTGAGATCTAGTAATTATCACCTACAGTTTAGCGTCAATTTGTTGCCCCCGCAGGGTTTTGTCCCAGAGGCCAAAACCCGAGGAGGCACTCTAGGAGTCCCCGCGAAAATATATACAAGGAATTTCAAAAATGTAAGAAATGCGTTTGTAGTATGGGAAACGTTTCCGATTTGATGAAACTAGGCGCGCAAGGTTGTGCCGGGTAACATTCTTGCTTTCACATCAAAATGGCTTCTAGCAGCCGAGTATGCCGTTCTCAGAAGGAAAAGACAGCTTCTTAAAACTGTAAATCAAAATAGCAAGATCCATGGAACACTCGACAGCTTAAACAACGGAAATCGGTTAGTTCATAGCGAAGAAATCCCTCTTCGAGGGCAAGTGGTGGCGAAGAGACATGTGCTTTCACTGCGAATTATCATAATAATTTTGCGAAATGTTTGAGCGCTTCTGGGAGTCTATCTTTCAAAAAAGTACAGGTTTGATGTGAATTTATACCGTACTTTATATTTAATTTACTATTTTTTTTTGTATTCCAAGCAACTTCTAGCGAAATTTACGAAAAGCATGCTCAGTTCCATTTAAGTAAATTGTCCTCGTATTCGCTTGCTTCGTCTTCGCGTAGATTTACTCGAGGTAAAAATTACATTGAATGCATTTACTTTTAAGGCATTAAACTCAGGCTTATCTGAATATTTTTTTATTCAGGAAAGCTTATTGTCTGTTTTTCTGTGTGTCAATTCACGGAATTTCAGTATTACTTAATCTATACGTAAAGAAACGGCGTCGACAAAACCAGGATCGGATCGGATCACGGATCTTATCAGATCGGATCGGATCACGGATCGGATCACGGATGGGAAAAAAGTAATAAACAAAAAGTATATTACAATGAACATTGGAGAAATGCTGACATACTGTGACATATTGCGTGACATATTGGAGCTTAGGCCCCACTGAAGGTGATTTCGCGCCATGGAAAGTGATTTCCCGACATGCCGTCTCCTTCACGGCTGTCGCCATGGACGAAAGCAAGCGGAAGGGACGCATTTTTTTATCATTCAGTCATAATTTCTTTTTTAATATCATCTCACGTGTTTATTTACTTTTTCTATATTTGATATTATTTTAGCAAGGGCAAGAGAAGAGACGAAAAACGAGGTGGGGAGTAACGTTTTTAGATGTGACGATTAAAGTGTAGTGTACGCGAGCGATTTATTTAGTTAAGGTAATTCCCCTGAAAAGGATGTACTATTAAGATTTTTTTCAGACTTGGCACAATTGATAGTCATGCATAGGACATTGAAAAAAATGCAATAAAAAGATGGGGTCACCGTGCTTGTTTTCGCCCTGCATACTCGTTGTTCTAAGTGTTTTTACAGAGTTCTGCGAGAAATGTTCGAAGCATGAACAACTGAAGAAAGCTGTTATTATGTAGCAAAAACTATGAATAGTAGTGAAAACTAGAGCCTAATTGTTTTTCTGGGCTTTATTCTTTTAGTATTGTGATTTCAAATTGCCAGATCTTGCAAACAATGTGAGGAAACTGTGAACTCTATGAACTCGCTCAGCTCCTCTTAACCTAAATCGCAATTATTACACGCCAAACGACTTAAATTCCACGAGTATATGGAACTCTCTGATAAACAGTTAGAGATCGCACAATAATTTTGAAATTGCCCGATCTTGCAAACAATGTGAGGAAACTGGACCACTTCGTCATCATCCCAAACTCCTTCCTGACTCCAAACGGAGAGTTTCACTCCATTTATATATAAATAATCCAACTTCTACTATTAAACTTTTTTAAAATATGTTTTTCGTGTGCCTATTACAAGTACATTACACCAATAAAAAAGGGGGTTCACCGCGCTCGTTTCTTTAGAAAACGACGACAAAGGAAAAATTTAAGCTGAAAAAGCGCAATAGGGCCGTTTATACGAGAGAAAATAAGCCGTGGCTTACTCTGGCCACGGCTTACATAAGACGCGAACACTCCGTATAAATGGTACAAAATCTACGTTCACGGCTTTCTCAAGCTGCGGCTTGTCCTGGCCTAGGAGTTTTTACTCGTATAAATGGTTCCTTTCGCGTCTTATGTAATCCGCGGCCAGAGTAAGCCACGGCTTATTTTCTCTCGTATAAACGGCCCTAATGTCAAGGCAAATTGGCAATGTTTCTAGTGTACGCGCGCACGAGCGCGCGCTAAATGACGCCATAAATTATGCACAGTAAGGATGCGCCATGCAATTGAGAGGAATCACCTTAAATCCATGTTGGCTTCTTCTATGAACTCGCTCAGCTCCTCTTAACCTAAATCGCAATTATTACACGCCAAACGACTTAAATTCCTCGAGTATATGGAACTCTCTGATAAACAGTTAGAGATCGCACAATAATTTTGGCCATCTAGTTGTGAAATCATCACGTATTTTTCGTATTGTAATATTATAATAATCTTTACAAACTCCTTGGCTCTTTTAATAATCAGATATAATATAACCACTGTGACCGAAAATATGCTCGTTGATAAATTACTTTATATGGAAAGCGACAAGTATTTTTTTTCAGCGGCGCGAATGCGCATGATCGCCGACCAGAACGGCGTCAGACGGGTCGAGCACGTGCGTTGCCATTACAGTCTGAAGGCTTTGTGTGGGATGTTTCAATGACGGTCGACCAGATTTTAGACTTAAAGACATTTTTTCGAAAACTTAAGACCATAAATCGAATTCTATTCTACACACTGATAAAACTCATTTTAAGAAAATGCCTAGCCCTCCGGGTTTTCCTAAAAGCTCCGCTAGCGAATTCGCGCCGCCGAAAAAATACTTGTCGCTTTCCATTTAAAATAATTTATCAACGAGCATATTTTTGGTCACAGTGGTTATAGTATATAATTATTAAAAGAGCCAAGGGATTTGTAAAGATTATTATAATATTACAATACGAAAAATACGTGATGATTTCACAACTAGACGGCCAAAATTATTGTGCGATCTCTAACTGTTCATCACTGAGCTCCATATACTCGTGGAATTTAAGTCGTTTGGCGTGTAATAATTGCGAGTTCGGTTAAGAGGAGCTGAGCGAGTTCATGGAAGAAGCCAACATGGATTTAACTAAATAAATCGCTCGCGTACACTACACTTTAATCGTCACATCTAAAAACGTTACTCCCCACCTCGTTTTTCGTCTCTTCTCTTGCCCTTGCTAAAATAATATCAAATATAGAAAAAGTAAATAAACACGTGAGATGATATTAAAAAAAGAAATTATAACTGAATTATAAAATAATGCGTCCCTTCCGCTTGCTTTCGTCCATGGCGACAGCTGTGAAGGAAACTACATGTCGGGAAATCGCTTTCCATGGCGGGAAATCACTTTCAGTAGGGCCTAAGCTCCAATATGTCACGCAATATGTCACAGTATGTCAGCATTTCTCCAATGTTCATTGTAATATACTTTTTGTTTATTACTTTTTTCCAATCCGTGATCCGATCCGTGATTCGATCCGACCCGATCCGGGTTTTGTCGACGCCGCGGAAACAAACCCGACGAAAACCGCTCAAACAAAACAAAACAACCATCTAAATCTCAATTGTTGAACAATGACACTAAATCAAGTATTGTTGCTGCCATTGATGTACGGGAGAAATATGCTTCATCCGCATCAGTGAAATTTACAGAACTGCTTTATTTCACTAACGACAATACAAAAATGAGCAACGGTGTCTTTAGTATTCAGTTAATATTTACAGCCATAACTACTCAAAAATTAAAATAGGAGGCAGCTTTGGTGAAAACTTTTTCTAGTTTTAAGAGTGGAGGTTCCCTTTATCTTCTTCATTAACAGAATCCGCCTTGATGAGGGTTAGTTACAGATAAACGAACGAAATGCGATCAATGGCTGCCTTAGGAAGTATCAGCCTATGTTGGTGGTGGAAGTCGAGTTAAATCTTCTTCATCAACAGCATTTGTAAATCAAATGACCTTTGTGTGTATTTTTCCTTGTCCATAATAATACGGGGCCTGTATGTTCTTATTTCCTCCGAAGTGAGTTCGCTTGGGGACGAATTTTCAAGCACCTTTCAGTTAGAAATATACACCTGATTAAAAAAACGTGTCGGGAGAAGAGTACAAACCATAAACGACACGACTCAGTGGTTTTCTGGGACATTTCTGGACAGTTTACTTATTTGCATTTTAAGAGATGTTTATTTTCATTGAAGATTAGCATGCAAAAAACTCACTCCGAACACTGTCGTTTAAGGGATGTATGGCTGCATTTCTTTGACTTCTTTGGAAGAAGCGTTGACAGTATCCATCTGTTTTCCAAATATTTCTGTCCCACGAGCTGGCTGTAGTGCCACAAGGAAAAGGTTTGAATATTAATGTGCACTGTTTTAGGTGTCCCATCATTCCGTATGGTCATATCGTTTATGCTTTATACCTTCTTTCGACAATGTTTCTTTTGTTAGGTGTATGTATTTTTTGTGTGGCAAGTCCCAGAGCAGGTTACAACAGTCTTGCATGCTTGTCTTTGGGCATTGATCAAGGCCGTACCACGTCCCCCATTTTAAAAATACCATTGGAGTAATTTCTTAGTCAAACTCTGCATGTAGAGATACCGAAAGTGGTTGCTTAGAAGAAATTCAAATGCTTCATTCATAGTTGTTACAAACAAACCATTTTAGCATGTTGATGCAATTCGGTGATTTGTTACCAGGTTCCACTGCCGCAAAGCAGAGTACATTATGGTCAGTGATAAGGAGACTTTTCAAGCGATCAGTATCTGGTAATTTGTCATATACTGTTGGATATTAAAGCGTTTTTTACTCTTACTCTGTTGAACTCGCTTATATTATTCATTCCTTGAGAATGGCGTCATGAGGTCGCCGAAACGTCGGAACATTATATCGTTAGTTTATACTTGGCTGTGTATTTGTATTTTTTTGGTTGAGATAAGAAACACTACGTGCTTTGTTGAGCTAGAGCTGCTCGTAGCAAATTTGGTCTCGGTTGAATGCTCCACTTTGCTTTAAGAGGCTTAAACAGGTACAACAGAAAACCTTTCATTGTAATAAGGGATTTGACGGCATCTTTTTTTTTGTAAAAATGTTTATAGACAAAACTGCAGTGTCATTTATGTTATATAAGACTTTTTTTACCGTATCACAGATGCCAAGATCCTGTGAGATATACTGACTTTATTTATAGAGTTGTTGAGAAGTTAGACTGGCTTTAGTGACTGTATTGATGGTTACTCCCAAGAAATGTGCACTGGAAAGTAGAAAAGCATGACAACATTAAGTTAGACCTTTTCTTAACCAATCTTACAGATGCATTTTTGACGTGGTGTCAAGAGCAGCTGAGGTCATTTTACAACAGCAGCATGAGTCAGGTGATGATTTCCCCTTGGAACCCTGACGACACTGTGGACATTGATGAGGTGTACGTGGAGTTATCATTCCTGAGAGACGAGAGAAAAGCCCATGGAACAACAAAGAAGAAGCTTGAAGACTACGGCGAGATATTCAGAAGCCATGGAGAACATCTCATCCCTAAACGAATTGTGGTGTATGGGAAGCCTGGCATAGGAAAATCAACCTTTACCAAGAAACTTGCTGTAGACTGGTCGAGGGGGAAGAAGGGGATCCTAAAGAAATTCGCTGTTTTACTTTTAGTTAAGCTGCGAGACGTTTCCGACGCTCAAGACCTCAAGTCCATGCTAGAAAAAGCTGAAGTTCTGTCTGCCGATGACCCGACGGTCTTTGATAGTTTATACAGCTTCATTATTGAGAACCAACAGAAAGTCCTGCTTGTATTGGATGGTTATGACGAGTACAGTAGTGAAAAGGCGTCACCAGTTCACCAGATTTGGAGAGGCACCCTACTGAGAGATGGTTTTGTTGTGATGACGAGTCGGCTGACAAAAGAGGAGCTCATAACATCAAGTCATGCTCAGTTCGAGATCAGTGGGTTCAGTGGAGAGCAAGTGAAACGGTTCGCACTCAAGGTTTTCAATAACCCAGAAGACGTGATGCAGTTTATTGGTTTCCTGACTAAACACCGCCTGTGGGATATGGCAAGAATACCTCTTCTTTTGGTGATGCTTTGTCTCACCTGGCAGGAAAAAGGCCGTCAAGAACTATCAGCTTCTCGTGCGAAGCTGTATGAAAGTTTTCTGGAGACCTTGTTCAATCACATGGCAGCTAAACACCCTGATGAGGCATTAGCAAGTTTAGATGGTTACAAAGAAGACCTCGCAAAGTTTGGAAAACATGCCTTTGATGCACTTTTGGAGGACTGCCTTGACATCAGACTCGAAAAACTGCCCAAGGATATTAACGCTCTCATCCAGAAACTAATTAACGTTGGTTTCTTTCAAATTTCCAAGCTTTCGAGATCAGCTCGTCCTGAACAAGTTCTTGTCTTTCTCCATAAATCTATCCAAGAATTTCTTTCTGCCTGGTTTATCATTCGTGAATTGAAGAATGCCGAGAAAGGAGACCTTACCTGCCTGTTGAGAATTGATTCATTTGAGAAGATTCAGAAGATGGTAAAAGTTCTGAAGTTCGTTTGTGAGTTGTCATCAGAAGCTGCTGGCGCTGTCCTTAGTCACCTGCAGTCAATAGGAGAGAAGGAAGGTCTGACAGAGTGCAGCTTCTCTGAGACACCGTCTATTGAAGACCTGTCTAGAAATCAAACAGCGTTTCGTATTATCAGCTTAAATTGTTTGCTGTCTTGTCCAGCCTCAGAAACACAGGATGTTTACCCGCAGTTCCTACGGTGTATCAACAGGGTAGTTGTGGTAAATTGTTATCGTCAGTTGCCCGTCGTTGCAAGAGAACATTTGTTCAATGTTTCCATTGGAGCTTTACCAGATTATTTATTTTTCTATGAAGGATTTTATGCCGCACGTGTAAATGATGACGTGTTCTCCGTGATGCGTGATTTAGAAACTATCGTTGTAACCCCTGATGGTGCTACCAAGGTTGATGCAGGACAATGTACTGATCTCATGCCCAACGACGTTTTTCTTAAAGCAGAAGGACAGCAAATGATTCTGTATGTATCTCGCGTTGTTAAACGTCTTGATAATTGTCCTCGGCCTGCTGAACTGCTTCGTTCATTCTCATCAGCAATAGAGTCTCCTCCTCAGAAGCCTGTTGATCGACACGCCTCACAGAATCAGAATAACAGCAATGCTTTGTGTCTGACTGTAAACACATCTCACCTTGTTCAGAAACATTCTCTGTCATTTGTGAGAAAGATTGAAATTTGGGAGCCAACAAGTAAGGAACTTACGGTTATAAATAACTTGTTGACTTCTGTGGTGAATCGACCTCGAGTGATAAGGATTTCTTATCTCTCTAAATGTAGTGCTCAGCCGATTGAAACTTTGGTCTCTCGCATTCCCTTCACTAACAGTCTCTGTGAATTAGGCCTTTCTAATATCAATTTGACAGCCAAGTCCGCTGCTTACATTGCCAAGTCACTGCACCAGGCCCCTAACATACAGACCCTCGACTTGTCAAGAATCAATTTACACGGTTCTCTGAGTGAGTTGGCTATGAACCTTCATCATGTGTCACAACTGACTCGACTCGTGCTGAGGGGTGTTCATATGGGAGAAGAAGAGTGTCGGTCAATCGCTGCAGCTCTAAAACACCTTCCTTGTTTAGAAGTGCTGGAGTTACCATTCAACCCGCTGGGTCAGGGAATCACTGAGCTGGTCAAAGACTTCAGTAGTGTGCCACATCTGACTGAGCTGCGCCTGGATAAAACACAGATGGGTGAAGAGGAAGCTACAGCTGTTGCTCATGCACTAAAGGATGTGCCGGAGCTGAAGTGGCTGATCGTATCCCACAATCCACTGGGCAGAGGAGTAAGTGAACTGATAAAGCATCTCAGTAGTATTCCTCAGCTGAGGCACCTGATCCTGGATGGTGTTCAGATGACAAAGAAAGAAGCCAGTGATCTGGTGACAGCATCGCGAGAAAGGGGCATCATCATTGAGTCAGATTACCATGTAAGTTTTTTACTTTATTGAATTTGGTTACTTGGCTTGAATTTTGCCACCGTGTGATACTTGAAAGATTCTCAGTAGCTTGTTCAAGCAAAAAATTCTGCTTGGGGAAAATAGAGGTGAAATGTTCGTGGACTCGTTATGTTTATATCTTATTCGAGAGAAAATACTTGAATAGTGTATTTGGAAAGTTCTAGATGAGAATAAATCACATCCTTTTACAAGGGTTTACTTTAAAGCGAAAGAGATACATTTAAGCTGTTTGCCTAACATCTACGGGTCGCAGGTGACAAACCGAATATTCCAAATAACAACAAGTTCCAAAATTCTATCCAGAGCGTTTTTTAAGTTTCATGGTTTTGTGTACAAGGGTTTGATTCTCTTTCGTGCTCACGAATACATTTAAGACCAAAATATGTCATTAATTTTTTTCTCTTTATTGTTCTCGGAGATCATTTTGTCTTTCTTCGTAAATTGTACTCGTTGTATGTTACTAACTCCTTTATTTATTTAGTTTTCGTGCTGCACGATCACTCTTAGCTTTATTTTGTTTCTAAAACGCTTATGCAGTTGTGGAATCTGTGTTATTCCAGTCATGGTGTAAATGGCATGAAAAAATTTTATTACTCTGCGCCGGGTGGTCGTGCTGCAGTGCTGAATACACTCGTCTTCATTTGCTTTTTTAATTACCGGAATTTCGAGATAGCAGCATGAATTTATCAATTATCATTTAAACCAAATTTGTCAACTATGATAGAAACTGCCGTCTTGTGTCACTTCTTACAAAGTCTTCGCTTTATGTCTTTACATTCAATATTGACTAATCTTGCTCTGTGTTCCCCTGTCAGTGCTTTAGTTTGGTTTTCGTCGCATTCAACAAGAATGTTGGCCACCATTGGATAATCTTAATAGCTTGTAGGCGAACATTCCCGGAAATTATTCATTCAACCTCACTCTTATATGTATTTTCAGCATGTTTAAAATGATGGATTTTAATCAGGTAAGCCATAGGAAGGTACACTTTGCTTAAGATAAAGCAGGGATTTTTGATAACCGAGTTTGAGTCGGTTTTCCCCGTTTGACGTAGCAGCGGATTTAAGATAGGTTGATATTTAACTTTCAGATCATCTTCCTGGCTTTAGAAAAATGAGAAACGAAGAAATAGTCTTTGTCATGTTGTTCAGTAACAGATTTTGTGAACAGTGTTCGCATTGTTTGGTCTCTTTCGTGTTTTAGGGACTGTTCACATGGAGGTGGGGGACCCCGGCTAGGTGAGTTACCCCACCTAACCATTGTGAAAAAAAGCTGGCTTTCACATGCAACCTGTGGGCGTTGGGGTGAGGTTTAAAATGCTATCGCATGGTCGCTAAGTACGTATATTAACAAAGAAGTCAGAGACAATTGCCCGGATGAACATCACCCCACCCCATCTCTAGCATTCACATGGAGAAAACTCACCCCAGCTAAGCGGGTTACCCGCCCTGGCTGACCAGGCAACCCGACTCGGTGAGGTACTCCACCTGACATGTGAATGCGATCGAAAAATAAAGAGAGATTGTGTGGAGAGATTGGTAACCCCACCGAGGCAGGGGACCTCACCTTTCTGGGGTCCCCCACTTCCATGTGAACAGGCCCTTAGTCTGTAGAACTAAGAAACCATTTTAAAGTTTCGAAACCACCAAAAGTTTAAGGAAAATACTTGCATGGATATATGTACATTTTTTTTAATTTACAAAGTGTCGTCATGAAAAAAAGAGAGAGAGATTAGATATCTTTTTTTTAATTGTTTTTTTTTTTCAGTCGGTTGTAATGATTTAAAAGGTGTCGATAAATTGTGACAGTTTAAAGTGAAAAATGACCCTCATCGAGTTGAAATTACAGTGAACAAGGAAAAGCTACGGTGCTACACATGCACTTTTATGGCTTCCAATTTCCCCTCACCTTGTTGACAACTTGTAAGAAAGCAAAAAGGAACCAATCTTTCTTATTTTGGGTTGATTTTTGCAAAGAAGAAGAAAAGATCAAATGAAGAATGATCATCGCAGTTGTGAACGCAATTTATGCAATTGCGAAAAGAAGCCTGAGAAAAAATTCAGGACTTCAACGGGGTTTGAACCCGTGACCTCGCGATTACCGGTGCGATGCTCTAACCAACTGAGCTATGAAGCCACTGACGTTGGGAGCAGGTCAATTGTGGGTTCATATGTTCCCGTGAAAGAAGTGAGGTTGAATGATATGATATGAATCATATATGAACTGCGGAAATGAAATCAAATGAAGAATGATCATCGCAGTTGTGAACGCAATTTATGCAATTGCGAAAAGAAGCCTGAAAAAAAAAATTCAGGACTTTAACGGGGTTTGAACCCGTGACCTCGTGATTACCGGTGCGATGCTCTAACCAACTGAGCTATGAAGCCACTGACGTTGGGAGCAGGTCAATTGTGTGTTCATATGTTCCCGTGAAAGAAATGAGTGTGAATGATATATGATTTGAATCATATATGAACTGCGGAAATGAAATCAAATGAAGAATGATCATCGCAGTTGTGAACGCAATTTATGCAATTGCGAAAAGAAGCCTGAAAAAAATTCAGGACTTCAACGGGGTTTGAGGAGCATCGTACCGGTAATCGCGAGGTCACGGGTTCAAACCCCGTTGAAGTCCTGAATTTTTTCTCAGGCTTCTTTTCGCAATTGCATAAATTGCGTTCACAACTGCGATGATCATTCTTCATTTGATTTCATTTCCCCAGTTCATATATGATTCATATCATATATCATTCACAAGAAGAAAAGAAAGAAAAACTAATGGCCGGTGAGATATATATTTGTTTTTGGTTTTGTTTTCCCATCGTTGTAATGGTATAAAAGGTGTCAATAAATTGTGGCAGTTAAAGTGAAAAATGCTGTTCAACGAGTCAAGTTATAGTCAATAAGGAAAAGCTAGGGTGCGACACGTGTGTTCTTCTACCAAAAAAATGTTTGGGGTAGCGTTTGTTCCCTGGCAAAATGGATATCCGTTTTATCACATTTTTTTAAATCAAGAATGGTTAGAAAAAGTGAACAGAAGTAAAGCCTGGTCGCAGTTGAAATCTGATAATCCACGTAGAAGCACATTGTAGCCAGTAAAACAAGCCAAGGTGAAGGATCATACTTAAGGGATTAAATCCTTGAATGACACCCTGTAGAAAAGATCAAACGGCAAATGTGGCAACAGAGGAGCTATTGTACAACAGTGTACCCAGTATATACAAAAATAGTGCACAGGGGGTATCTTGGCAAAACACCACTCTCGGGTGTGTCTTGTTTTCGCATCTGGTCACTTTGCTCCTCATCACTCGAGAGATTTAGCATTACGTTAACGGAAAACGTCAGATGTTCGTAAGAAAAAGTATCTGGCAGCCATGAAAAACGCTTCCAGTTTTGGTCACGTTATGTTGTACGGGAAATGCTACATATCTCTATTGTTAGCTCGCTCCACAAAATTGTTAGACAGTTGTTTGATCAAATCCTAATCCCTCCTTTAACCAAATTTTATCAGGTTACGTCAAGGGAGAATAAAATACTTTTCAAATTATTTTAAGGCCCGGTTTGTATGCTGGATTTCTGCCGTGTAGAATTCAATTCAATTAAGTGCGGCAGAAATGCTACTGTTGATTCATACCGTGCACTTGTGCCCCACTTAATTCATACTACAAATTATACTTCTCATTGTACTTTTTTTGTCTCGACAAAACGCAACAAAAGTTTACCGATCCTGCTTCAGGCCTGGTATGTAAATCTATGTATTGTATTTAACACGACAGAAATTCGACGTTTGAAACGGTACCGCATTTCTGCCGCGAATAATGCGACAAGACCAGTCGAACGTGAAGCAGAAACTCGGCAGCTAATTCAGACGTCGAATTTCTGTCGAATTTAATTAGGTTAATTGAATTCGACAGAAATGCGACGTATGAACCGGACCTTACTGATCCAAAGTACGATTATATAGGAAAGCTCAGTTCAAGTGTAAGGCCCTCCTGGCCGCTCAAAGCAGTAACCGGACCGGTAAACGCGTATCCAAAGTACGATTATATAGGAAAGCTCAGTTCAAGTGTAATGCCTTCCTGGCCACTGAAAGCAGTAACCGGACCGGTAAACGCGTATCCAAAGTACGATTATATAGGAAAGCTCAGTACAAGTGTAATGCCTTCCTGACCACTCAAAGCAGTAACCAGACCGTTAAACGCGTATCCAAAGTACGATTATATAGGAAAGCTCAGTTCAAGTGTAATGCCTTCCTGGCCACTGAAAGCAGTAACCGGACCGGTAAACGCGTATCCAAAGTACGATTATATAGGAAAGCTCAGTTCAAGTGTAATGCCTTCCTGGCCACTGAAAGCAGTAACCGGACCGGTAAACGCGTATCCAAAGTACGATTATATAGGAAAGCTCAGTTCAAGTGTAATGCCTTCCTGGCCACTGAAAGCAGTAACCGGACCGGTAAACGCGTATCCAAAGTACGATTATATAGGAAAGCTCAGTTCAAGTGTAATGCCTTCCTGGCCACTGAAAGCAGTAACCGGACCGGTAAACGCGTATCCAAAGTACGATTATATAGGAAAGCTCAGTTCAAGTGTAATGCCTTCCTGGCCACTGAAAGCAGTAACCAGACCGGTAAACGCGTATCCAAAGTACGATTATATAGGAAAGCTCAGTTCAAGTGTTATGCCTTCCTGGCCGCTCAAAGCAGTAACCAGACCGGTAAACGCGTATCCAAAGTACGATTATATAGGAAAGCTCAGTTCAAGTGTAATGCCTTCCTGGCCACTCAAAGCAGTAACCAGACCGGTAAACGCGTATCCAAAGTACGATTATATAGGAAAGCTCAGTTCAAGTGTAAGGCCCTCCTGGCCACTCAAAGCAGTAACCAGACCGGTAAACGCGTATCCAAAATACGATTATATAGGAAAACTCAGTTCAAGTGTAATGCCTTCCAGGCCACTCAAAGCAGTAACCAGACCGGTAAACGCGTATCCAAAGTTCATTCTCGCACAACATTCGGACTCATTTCCCGATAAATTCAAATTATCAGGTACTTTGATTATGTAAAGTTAAATTTAAAATAACACGGAAATTGTTTTTTCTAAAGGAAAAGAAATTGGTTACACTGGAAAACTTAAAAACTAAGATTACACGGTGTTATGCGGTAAGGGCTGCCATTGTCATCGAACAAAGTAACGCATTTGAACTCTGGAAGATTCTTAAAATTTTCATGAAGCAGTGAGCTTTACTAGAAGCTTCAATCATTTCAAGCTCGAGGCGAAGTGGAGCGATCTAACTATCTCTTAAAACGAAGTGACCTTGTCTTGATTGACCATCCTATCCACTTCCTGCGCGTTTTATTTTCGATATCGCATCTCATCCCGGAACAGCGAAACTACATAAAAATAGTCATGTTCAAGCAGTAAGCTTTGCTAAAGACTTTAAATAATTTCAAGCGCTAGGTGAATATGAGCGATGTGATAATCTCTCGAAAGGAAGTGACCTTGTCTTGAGTGACAATCATCTCCGCTTCCGGCTCGTTTTATTTTCGAGATCGCATTGTCAGCCCACGCAAATTGCAAATCGCCTTCTCAGCCCGGGACAGAATAATCATGTATGGGTGGTTGTATTCATGCAGCCCAATTTCACGTTGTATTAGCCTTGTTTGATAAATAATTTGCCGCTTTTTTAATCTGATATTCCTGACGAAACAGGCGCACACCTGATATTCTTGATTTATTCTATTACGTTTTGTTTTCTTCTGTTACAGATTTTGCTTGGTGGGGGATGTCAACTGTACACAAAGAGGGAACTAAAACTAGACGGTATTAAATTTGATGAGGAGTAAGTTCAAGCGAGTCTCCCAGTACTGGTGATACTCCAGAAGACCTGGCGGTACCTGAATCAACACAGTTTGGATTGGTTATCATGTGACCTGAACACCACTGAACTCCACAAAGATACACAGACTGCTATGTAGATAGAAGCACATAGTGCCCGTGTGTATTGAGCCAATCCTTTATTTTTCCCTGCTATTCCACTGTGAAACACGCCTACACTGCATCGGGGTAGTTTTCTGGATCAAAATCAAAGATCAGCCCCTCTCTCCAGCGCACTCGAAGTAAATTAATAGGTTTTCCGTTGGTTTTGTCACCTTGAAAGCTTAATTCTTAGATTAACAAACAGCCATCTGGACATTCTAAACTCAACTACCACAGGACTACACTGTTTCCCTGAGGCGCAGGCGTGTACCATTGGGGGCAACTGTGCTTTGTTTTGACGTTGAAACGCTTCATCAAAATTTTGTCCGCTGAGGAAGCAAAACTGTCCTTTAAACTTTGGCCAATTTGGTAGGGTTTCAAAGCAACTTATGCAGTTGTAAAGCTCAGTTTTGACGAAAATACAAAATTCGCTCAGTGCGATCGGGTACTCATGCGCATGTGCGAGTTGTTTTAGCTACACGAGTGACCACATCTTATGCTCGAACCTGTTTGAAGAGTCGCTGTATGAAGGTTCCACTCTCTTTTGTAATCGGATGAATGTAATGGTAGCACTGTAATGTCCCAAGAAAAACCTCACTACTTGAGCTGTCCAAGGGTGACAAAAATACTAACAAGTTTGGTCTTAGTCACGCGCCTCCACTTCTCAACCCTACCGGGAGTTTGGACGGAGAGACTTCTAACACTTAGGACCGAGGTGATTTCTCTCTCGGGACGCAGAAGGCAGTGAAACCCGAGATGCTGATAATAGATTGAGACGTATTTTCACCAGTAAAATAGTGTCCCTGTGTCATCCGTTTAAGCGGGGAACCACGCAGTGGTGTGGTCAGTCGCATAGCTGAAACTACTCTTACGAATCAGGAAAGAGGTTGTTGTGACTTATGGCACAATGCACAGGAGAGTTTTGTTAACCTGAATTCCTGATAACTCGAACTCAAAGCCGTGTCGTCCTCATAAACCACGACAGTAATTACTAAAAGCCGTGGCAACTGTAACTAACTTTAGCGGGTTTTTTTTTTATGTTTCCATTGCACTTATTACTAAAAGTCGTAGCAACTGCAACTAACTCAACTCTCATGTTTCGTGTTAATATCGCTATTGGTGCTGTACATCCAAAGGGATTGGTCTTTGCTCTGCGGCTGTGTTCACCCTACACTGCATCGATTCTTGTGCCTGCACCAACTGATTAGAAATCGTTCCAGTGTGCTTCGCATCACTTTGTGTGCTGTTCTGATTGGCTATTTTAGTGTTCGAGTGGCACTAAACAAACCGTTACAAACTGCTCAAATCAGTTCAAGACAGGTGCTGCTGCGTGAATTAGCGTCTGTTGAGTGAACAATAAGGCCATCATAGATTCTGCTGGCGCAATAGTTATGCGGAGCAGTGTAAACATAGCTTTATTCCAAACACGCAAACATATTTATTGAACATAGCATGGCGTTGTATCTTGGGAGGTGAAGTAGATCTTCTCGTTTGATCGTGTTGTTGATTTAAAATCAAATCTGCACGGCGCGTTGTAAAACTGGTCACTGGTGTACAATGGATTCTTACTCCTCAATCGACTGCCAAACTAGCGCCATGCGTGTCTTTTTGGACGCCGTGCCTTTGATAGGCTTGGTTTATCTTTTCATATTGAGTAACAGGCACTTTGAATTGATATAGGACGCATGCGTAGGCAGCTCAACTCACAGATGGATGCACTCCAATCTAGTACCCAGAGTCTTCGTTCCCGTTCACCAGCGATCTGGAAACGAGTGGTAGTAGCAAGTCCGAAAATGTCGATCTTCAAGTTGAATTGCGCATGTCCAACTATAATAGATGTGAAAATTGCGTCATATTATAGTTTTGTTTCTTTCCGTTCATTTGAATTGTTTTAAAGTCACTTCCTCCATGGACGTTTCGTGAGTCGCTTGTTTCTTGAAGCGAAGGTACGAGTTGATGTACATTTTACATCGCTTTTCCAGCTGCTTTGTAGTCGGTATGGCAGTCGTTAGAAGAGAAAAAGGGAAATAAGGCGCGCGCGAAACGAGGGAGCTCCGCGCGCTTCCAGGTGCCTGGCGAGTGCGCCCGCCCTGCTGTGCAGGGTTCATGTTATGATTCTTACGGAGTTTTTTTTTTAATTAAGGTTTTCAATGCAGTTGACATATCGGGTTTGGCTAAAATATATGTAAACATTGTATAGCTGGCAGAAACATATATATTTTGATATATTAGAGATCGAATGTAGATACTTATTACAACGTTAATTACACTGTAAACATTGTAAAATGTATCGTCTTCAAGTTAAGTCATGAGCGTAACGCTCGAGGGGGACTAGTCTTACACCATATTGCCTTATTTCACTGCAAATAAGTGAAGTTGCTTTTGCCGGAGATGAAAAGGACCTCAAACTAAACTATATCATGTAAATTAATCAGAAAATAAATAAACATCCATAAATGTTTATTGCTGATTACAGGCATCAGTGAGCAAAATATCATGACAATGTTTTCTTGGTGGGCGGATGTTTTCTTATTTCAGTCCTTTCCACTCCAGTAGCTACATGGGGCCAAAAGCTATGGGTCTGTTGGTTTACCTGTGTGTTTACCATTCATAAAAAATCGAGGAAACCTTTCGGAAGGAAGAAGGAACACGGCTTTTTGGGATGTTTCTGGCGGAAATTTTCTCAGAGAAACGGTGGTGGCTAGTTCCAGACTCTCTCTATACATTAGAGTGAATTGCACAAATGAATTTCTCAGCCTGGAAGTTTGTCTACCGTTTACGCAAAGCGTGAACTGACCAGAGTTCCCATGGAAACGGTAAACAACCCTTAACAAACAGAGGCGTTCCTGGGAGATGTGGTGAGTACATCGCCAAGCCTCCACCCAACCCAGATATGCAATGCTTAATAGATCAGACCACAGATAACTTCTCCACGCGGTCTAGTTACCATGTATCACGACCCATTACTCACTTCTCATGATTTGTAAACTTCGAGAGTTAAGAGAGACGGCACCATTTACGATATTTCACAATTTACAGGATTCACCTTGTACACGTCATATTCTTTGTAAAGACCGCCAGGATATGATCCAAAATAGGTACTTTCGTCTCTCTTTAAAACTGTCATTGCCTAAAAATGTCCAAAGCCCTTTTTTTTGTATTATGTAGAAGCCAGAAAGACTTCGTCGGCTAAAAGCTGCTCCTCAGATAAAGTTTTAGGCTGACGAAAACTACAAGTCTGGTTAGCTCTCGACTCGCTCCTTCCTTGATCTCC
Organism: Pachyseris speciosa; assembly: GCA_016490735.1. Lineage (NCBI taxonomy): Eukaryota > Metazoa > Cnidaria > Anthozoa > Scleractinia > Pachyseridae > Pachyseris > Pachyseris speciosa. The sequence goes on from JAEMWC010000074.1 coordinate 869,655, forward strand.
GCTATCGTGTGTCAACTGCAATGAATGACTGCTGACAAAAAATAACCAACTCTCACAAAATGTAGCAGGCAAAGAGTTGTGGAAAATGCGAACGAATGTATGCGCTGTTGCTCGTTAAAACGATTGGTTCTAATTATACAGAGAATATATTTGCTATATTGCATTGCATTTTCATGCGTGTTTGAGAAGCCATATAAAAGACTCATGGTTCGTGTTTCATCAGGGGTTCCAAACACCTTGAAACAAAAGCACTCCGCGTCATAACCTACTGGAAGAGATCTCAAAAGCCTTTTGAACGAACGCTTTGACTCAAACAAGCCTTCTTCGTTTAATTGTTTCGCAATGATATCTTGGGCAAAAATGTTTGCATTCGCCACTTCCTCATCTCCCATAACACACTTTGTTTTCCACCCAAAATTTTGCGTAAGCATTGTTTACAATTTCTCTCGAGACGATTGTACGGCCAAAGACTATGCAAAATTTTGGGGGCAGACAAAGTGTATAATGGTAGATGTGGAAGTGGCGAATGGGTAGACCCTTTTTTCGCTCAAGTCCACCTCGGAAAGTTAGGAGTGTTATAAGGTCAATGAAGTATTTTTTTCGGAACTGTTAACGCATCGCCGACGAGTACATAGTTTGTGAACATTAGACTGGTTCTTCAATGTTTCGCAACGAAATGCTGTCGTCACCGTTGCATTTGTAAGTGGCAAGAAAACATGACCTTGCAGCAACGTTTTGATTTAGAGTACATCGCTACACGTTAGGGTGCGTCAGATGAAAGAGATCAAATGAAATTAGCCTTCTTTCTTAGAGGGAAGCATGAAAGAAAGCAGTGTGTTATTTTTGAATGTCTTTTCAAATGAAAATTTATCCTGTAGCTAATTGTAAGTATGGCGAGCCTACTGTAGATTAGCCCTAGCTACCTGGGGGACAGCCAATTTTCTTTCTTCTTTTTCTGTATAAATTTTGGAAATAAAGCTATTTCGTTTGTTTGTTTGTACCTCCCGTAACCGACCACTTTTCCAAAATACCAAAAAATGTCCATTCAAGTCACCGTGATGGGCCCTTTGCAGCTGGTCAGTCACGTGGTATAACGCCATCCTGAGACGCAAGCGACGCACTGGGACTAGACAAACAAAGGAAATTACCACTTTAAATGACGTAATCTCTTTGTTTGTCTTGTCCCAGTGCGTTGCTTGTGTCCCAGCCTGGCGCTTTTGTACCCCGTGACTGACCTGCTCTAAAGGGCCCTTCTGGTGAGCCCCGTGCCTCGTAGTTTGTCTCCGATTAGGAGTTTTTCACAGGATCTACAATATTTCGGACGGATGACACACCCTCTTGAATTACACAAGAAACAAAAGTCAAGAAACATACATATTGAAGTACGTACGCGGTTTTTGTTATTTAAACTATGATTTCTTTCATATTTTTAGGTTTTAGAAACAGTTGTTTTTCCCCATACAAATCCTTATACTTTGCAATAGCACTTCGAGCTTGGGGTACCTGTGACTTGACTGCAAATTTCGGTGAGCACAACCCCGAACAGAAAGCATTTCCTCCTCTTCGATGGCTCAAAGAGATTCTTCGAAGATAGATGGATCTGCTTGCCCGGGTTGATTCCAAATTTCAAAAAAGCCTTTCAAATGCTGTATTTATCAATTTGCTTGTTTGCAAACTTTTCACAACTTGTGAAAAATTCCTTCGAGCAACTCTGTGCCGCATGTGTGTAAATTTTCGTCGGAGGTAATTTTATGCTTTCGGCTGCTTCTGGTCATTAAAATGCCCTTGAAGCGAAATTTGTTTCTCGCTAATTTTAAAGTTTACCCCTAAAATCGCAAGAATCTCAAAATTTGAGGTGCTTGTGATTAAAATTGTTGATTTTACGAGCGTTTGAGGTTGGGCTATTTGCCTTTAAAAATGGTCAGGGGTCTGGGTCGTGTTTATTCGCGAAATTCTGTGATGTGACGTCATTTTGGGTACAAAAATGTGTTTGCGCTTATGAATTATAGTGAAAAAGTTGGAATACTTGTCCCTAAAATTACGTCAAAATTACGTCATAGCTATTGTCACGTGTCTTTTTGGCCGCGCGATTCAAATGCCAGTTTTGAGGGCAAAATAGTCCAATTTCAAACGCTTGTATAATCGCCGATTTTAATCAAGAGCACCTCAAATTTTGGAATGTTGATTTTTATGGATTTAACTTTAAAATTAGCGAGAAACAAATTTCGCTTCATAGGCACTTTAAAGAACTTCAATTTCATTGGCTGGCAAATCATTTCCCCTGTTTTGCATGAATTTTGCTTGGTACCAAAACTCCTACCAGTATAGAAATTTGGTTTATCAACGGAGTTGATAATGTAAATTGACCACCGTACAGGGATTCAAAAAGCTGACGTATCAACTGTTAGCCCTTTGTCAGAGCAAAGAGCTAACGCTCGAAACGTCAGTTTTTTGAATCCCTGTAGGGGGGTCAATTTACATTATCAACTCCATTGATAAACCAAATTTTCGTATCTCACTCCCCCACCGACGCAGCACCACAGTTTCTTTAGAAACTAAATTTGAAGCAACCAGTTGTAATCTTCAAACTGATCCAACTTGCAACTGTTGAAACACAGTCCAAACTTGTAGTATAGTATAGTATAGTTGTAAACAGTTTCGACAACAGGAATGTGAAAACACAGGGAAATAAAGAGACGAGGGTTCTGAGTATGTGAGCTCGTGCTTGCTGTCAGTTTGTTTTTCTTGTCCACACTATCAGGGCCTAACATAATGTTATCCAAACTATAAAGCATTTAAGGAAAGAGACTCAGTACAGTTGATTACTGCAGTAAACAAATGGGACA
>JAEMWC010000074.1:880000-915000 GCA_016490735.1 Pachyseris speciosa
GAGAGTAAGGGGCCAGGTGGAAATTAGTTACTGTTTCAGGCAGGCATCCTTCATATATTTTTTCTGAAATAGTACGTTTTTCTCTCTTGATTTTCTCGCGGTGACCCGTTCGTGATCCGCACCTAATCATCCTTTCCCTTATTTGGTTGTCCAGCATCCCAAGGGCTTCTGGTGTCTCACCTAAACAGGAAATGGATGGCTCCGAAACGAAAGCATCTACAGTTTCGATTTCTAAAGAAAGGATTGTACGTATGGCTTTACAGTGGACTTATGCAATAGATTTTCATGTAATTTATTAGGGTATTTCTTTTATTGCCAGAGCAACGTTTGCTGCTGCAACTCACTGACGGCTCTCTTCTTACGATCTGTTCTGGAGCGAGAGAAACGCAAACAAACTTGGAGCGTCTGAGTAGTGGGCGAGGTATGAAAGGTTTGAGTTAATTTAGCACTCTACCGTATTTTGGAAAGTAGTTAGTGAAAGATCTCATAGCTGACCAATAATCGGCTGTGTCGACACCGCTGAATAGCTGGCGGAATGTCTGTCAAGAGAACTGAACATTCCCTTACGGCGGAAATGCGAATGTACGATTTTTCTCGCTTGTGAGATTGTTAAATGGACTTTACCTTTGACTGGTGTGATACTTCTTAGTCACTTATTCGTATGGCACCCGTACGCGGACTTTGATGTAATTCATGGTTTTAATTTGGTTTTTACAGGAGCAACGTCTTTTCATTTAATTTACAGTGCTGCAAGGCACATCTCAATCCTGATTTATAGCTTTCTCCTCCTTTCGGAAGAGAGTGCACTCTTTTGCGAGAGGTATGATACTTAAAGGTTTTAGTTTTTACTTTACTTTAACACATTTTCCTTTAAAGCAACTGAAATTCTGTCGCCCTGACTCAGCTGCAGAAGCAATTGTATTGAGTACAAACCACTGAATTCCCAATTAATCAAGCGAATGTGAGCTTTTCACAGAGGAGAATGAATAATCAGAGAGCCATCTTATGCGAACGGATGATGGGATCGCCAGGGGGCAACATTGCAAGTTGTAGAAACAAAAGTAGTTGAATGCTGGAGTTTGCAGCTTGCAGTCTTGAAACAATCGAACAAGGCACTGAGACTTGTTTTGCACAGAGATAAGGAAATGTTGCCATAGCAATTTATAATTTCATATGTGAAATTATTTATTAATAAAGGTAATAGGATGGAGTGGATTCCAATTTGGTCTGTAATCATACTAGTGATTTACAAAATCAGACTGCAGCAAAGTATGAGTCTTATGATTACAGGCAGAATTGGATGATACAAAGTCCAGTTATTAATTAATCACAACCATGACAAAATTTGAGAAACGAACTAATCATCAGTTGAGCATTAATGGTTACTCAACAAAATGCATGACAACGGCACATGTAAAATGACTCGCACTGTCCAATTGCATACACTGTATGATGCCTACACTGTGACATTAGGCACAAATTGGTTTGCTGATGACCAATCATGTTCAAGAATTTTTGTTAGTTTTAATTAATGAGTACGTGAATGATCATTGCAGTTATGAACACTACTTAAGCAGTAGTGAAATTAAAGCCTGAAAACAATTCAGTGTTGAAATTTTATGCTTAAGGAGTAATTTGTCATCCATGACTAAGTTGTCATGTGGGTTATTTTGCATGTCTTTGGATGCCTTTTTAGCTGCAGACATCTGACAGATCAGTGTCAACAAATCAATCAAAACTTTAACCACACAAACCACTGTGCCATATTTGCCTAAGGACATTAACCTTAATTCTTGTTCACATTGAACAAAGCGAGCATTAATCAGAAGTCAAGACCTCTGTTGACAAAACTGTTGATGCGTGGTTTTCACTCATGATGGATGATTGGTCTTTGATCCACTTTCTTTTCAACTCTAGTAATTTCTGCTTTGGTAAAATTATTCACTGAAGTGCTTAAACAGAGGAATTTTAAGTTTGTAGAAAAGTGGAGAAAGAGAAAAAAGAAAGTACCTTGGAAAACAAATACCATGGAATAGACACAAAGCTCCCTTGGGAAGGAAACACTACGGTACTTAAGCAGTAGTGAAATTAAAGCCTGAAACAATTCAGGCTTGAAATTTTATGCCTAAGGAGTAGGCATAAAAAGGGAGCAGAGTTGGCACAGTGGTGAGAGCACTCGCCTTCCACCAATGTGTCCCGGTTCGATTCCCGGACTCGGCGTCATAAGTGGGCTGAGTTTGTTGGTTCTCTTCTCTGCTCCGAGAGGTTTTTCTCCGGGTACTCCGGTTTTCCCCTCTCCCAAAAACCAACATTTGATTTCATTTGATTTATTTAGAGTTGATTTGATTTAGTCTTCCCAATTAGTAGAGCATCTGTGCTCGGCTAAATACATTTGAGACTTAAATAAAGTGATTTTTGTTATTAATTTGTCATCTGTGATGAAGTTGTCATGTGGGTTATTTTGCATGTCTTTGGATGCCTTTTGAGCTGCAGACATCTGACAGATCAGTGTCAATAAATCAATTTAAACTTTAACCACACAAACCACAGTGCCATATTTGGGTTAAGGACATTAACCTTAACTCTTGTTCACATTGAACAAAGCGAGCATTAATCAGAAATCAAGACCTGTATTGAGAAAACTGTTGATGTGTGGTTTTCACTCATGATGGATGTAAGAGTTGATTGGTCTTTGATCCACTCTCTTTAAAGACCCATGTTCATCCAAGAGGCCTTGCGCACATTTGTTATTGTTTTTAACCATCTCTATTGTTCATTCTTGCGATCTGATTGGTTTACCAGATTCTCCCACTGAGTTCAAGTGGCGTGACACTTAAACTAACTGATAACAATGAAATGAGAATCGATTTAGTTTTCTATATTGCTGTGATTTATTTGAATCTTTTTGTGCCTACGAAAGACATCAGTTCCTCCAAAAACGCTGCAAATATGTGTGGTTCATCATGTAAAACTTTCAGCGACTGAGGAAGCGAGGGAAATCGATCATTTCGCTTGCATTTACTAGTATGGCTAACTAAAAGCGACGCGGTTAAGGATTCCAAGAATTAAATAAGTTACCATCACCATGAATACTCCCAGTCCATATATTTTACTTTTAGTGCTCCATAAGGCTTACCTTATCATTAAACAAATTGCTGGGAAGAGAAATAAACCGAGTTCTACTTGATGGATGCTCATTTATTGGATACAAAACTGCACTTGAGTCTGACTCATTCGTAGATAAATTAGAACTGCATGATCAAAATATTTGCCAAGGTCGGACATCAGTTGATACATGTTCGGAGGTATCAAATCTTCTCTTTTCTTTGCTTAAAAATACTAGCTAAGCAAAGTCAGAGACGAGTATCTTCCTTCGGGTTAACTGTACGGCGCGGTCAGCTTTGAGATCAGAGGTCATTTGGCAGCGACTATGTAGCAACAAAGTAACGGGACAAAAGTCATGTTTTGCTAGGATAACTTACAAAACAAAGTCACAGAGACAACAGCCTCACAATGGAAGAAAATATTCCAACAAGTGTGTGAAGAATTACCTTCAGTTTGACCCCAAACTAAATGGATTTTTAACAAGAGCCTGCCAACAAATAATTTCGCATTACGCGAAGTTCAACAACAACACCAGCCACCTTCAAGGTCTTTTCCTTACTGCCATGACCACTCTTGTTGAAAATATTGATGCAAATGAAGAGAGAGGATGTTAAGAAAACCACGACGACACAACAAATAATAGCAATACTTGGGGAAATAAGCAGGATGAATGAGGATTATTTTCTGCAAAATAGCGCTAACTCACTATTTGCGTATTTTCCGTCTGTGCGAAATTCAGCGCGGCCCGCAATGCATCTTGGATGAACATGGTTCTTTAACTCTGGTAATTTCTGCTTTTGTAAAATTATTCACTGAAGTGCTTAAACTGAGGATTTTATGTTTGTAGAAAAGTGGAGAAAGAGAAACAAGAAGTACCTGGAAAACAAATACCATGGAATAGACACAAAGCTCCCTTGGGAAGGTAGGAAATTGATCATATTTATATTGAAAGGATGTAAAATGCTCATATTTCCCACTTACCAAAATTTAACCTTTTTGATAGGAGTTAATTCTAGTGATGGAAAATTAATTCTGCCTGCCATTTGAAGTATTTTTTAGTGAAGCTAGCAGTCTTTATTGCAGTAAAATTAAGTATTGATCTCAAGCAGACATGTTTATCCAATTTCCAACCTCCAGTTTTGTTACTGAATGCTTGTCCTACACAATGACTGCTCCTCAATGGGCCACAATATTAATTAGTCTATACTAGGGGCAATGCTAGTAGTGGTTATGTTAACAGTTTTTTCAAATTACCAGTGATGTCCTAATTGTCCTATACAGAATGGAAAAGAATGTTGCAAAGTGAAAAATAAGAAGAGAGTTTGTCCTTACCTTCTCAGATCCAGCCTGTGAAGTGCTGGGGAGATAAGAAAGGCTTTGCTAAAACTGTTATTGTACCCCATGTTGGGAGGTTTAGCAAGGCTTTCTTTGTATTAACCAGTAGGCCTATAATGTGAAGTTGACAATATTTACCTACCACAGGGATGTCTCCCCCTCAATTATGTCATGTTGTTGTCTGTTTACTTTATCTTGTGCGTGTTAGTCTATTTGCATGATGCTACTATTGATTGTCAATTTGTGGAATAGTGACGCATATTAATTGATAAAAAACATTGACAACATTGTCATATTTTTGTAACCAGCAATGCAAATCCCTTCATGAGTCTTTGAACATTCTATCACCTGTGGGAAACAAACACAACCCCAATGTTTCATTTCTCAGCTATTAAGATTTGTAACTTAATGGGCAGTTACCCATGAAACCATGAAAACTCATGCAATAGATTTTCATATAATTTATTAGAGTATAAATTTCTTTTTTTTTTTTTCAAGAACAAGATTTATGAATGAAAGTTTTTGAGCCTGAAGAAGTATCTCTTCTCTGATCTGGAGAGAAAACAACCTTGGACTGTCTGAGTACAGTACTGCAACTCTATCATTTAATTAAGGTATGAAAGATCCAGCTTATGTTTGCATGTAGCTAGAATAATTTGTACAAAAGGGCTTTACTGGAACCTTTGGCAGTTTGTTTTCATGTAATTGAAGGCTCACTTTCTTGTTTTCAAGAGCAGCATCTATTTACCAAGCAAAGAATTTTGAACTTTCTGCAGTGTTGAACAGGGCAGTGGTTCAATTTCTTTGAGGTGTTTGTCCTCCCTGCTTTTCCGGCCTGTTGTATGTTATAGTCATCCCTTGACACAAATGGTTGAGTCTTTATGGTTCAGCTTTCTTTTCATGCTGGACCAGCTCCAGGAACCGTTTGTTTAGGACAATAATTCGGTGTTAGGCATTGTTGCTGCTGTTTGTAATATTGTTAGCTGGTGATCGAGTTTGAATTTCAGTTTCACTCTCTTCTTCACCACTTTTACTGGGCTTCAAGATGTGATGATAGGAACATTTCAGGTTAAATATTTGTTTGATTGACGTGGACAACCTGAATTATAAATTTCTTTGCCCCAGTTACTGGTTGAAATTTCCACTGAGTCTCAACAATTTTTGTCATTGTAGAAAGAAAAAACTAACTTTGAAATATTAACATGTGTAGAATTTTATTGTCAGCTAGTGATGTTTGGAATTTCAGCTGTTAAATTGAAGAAGCCTTGCATTCAATCCCTGACTTTGGCTGGAAAGTGACATTAATTCTCACTTAATTGTTCAGAAGTGGAGTTAAAAATTAATATAGCATGTTAAACTGAATTTAAATGAAATTGCCATGTTTTAAATAATCCCTTAAGTATATCATTGATCTGTCAGCTTGTCTGAATTTTTGTCTTTTCATTTGTTTTATTGGTTTTTTTCTCACAGTAGTTATATGTGGTGAAGATGATGGTGTCTAATGAAGAGAAAAGGTGGATCGTGGTAGGAATTGCTATGTTCAAAGTTGTTGCTCCAGTCTTGCGAAATGTTGTCAAACAAGGAATTGATACTCATTATACAAACCTGGATGCACACTGCAGTGGTCTTCCCACACCTTGCACTTTAAACACACTGACTTATCGTCAAGTGAATGCTGATCTCAGTCTTAAAAACCTCAAATTTCAGAATGTTAATAACAATTTGCACATACATGGTAGAAGCAAACACCTCTACAACTACTGCATCAACAGTTCAGTAGACTTAGCAAAGTTGTATCTGCCAGATTATCTTACCCAGTTTGCAAACTTTGATGGGTCACTGGACATGACTGCCATCCTTCGCCTGTTAGGCTTTGCCAGCTATGCACCTGCAGCTGTCTTCTCTCCCCTCACTCAGATGTCAGCTGATGATGTGAGGGAAAATGTCAGAAACAAGTGGGGCCATTTTGATGTGAGTCAGTGGACAGAAGCCTTCTTCAAGATTGTTTTGGCAAACTTGAGACATTAGTGAAAAATGTACGATTGGCTACTGGCGTGGAGACTACAACATTAAATCAGTTAAATGACTGGCAAACTAAAGGTATGGCAGGGATTATTTTGATTTTTGAAAGTCAATGCTAAAACATTCCCTTCCAAATCCAGCCTATCCTCAGTAAATGTATATACCATTCACATGTGTTGTTTCTATTTTTCCCATTGTTTATCCTTATCCACCCTAATTATCTTTCCCCCAAACCCCAGTTTCTCCCATCATTGCACCTTATCCCTTAACATTTCTATCCACACATTAATTTTTTGTTGTTACGTTCCTTATGCACTGTAACCTTATTGGTGTCTATCATATCTCCCTCTATTCTCCATCTTATGCAAACATGTGGTACCCCATAATATTTCATTACAAAGGCAGCACTTTCTCCTTAATTATTTAAAGACCCTGATTGTTGGTCCGGCTGGGGTTTAACTTGCGACCTCCCACACAGTAGTCCAGTGCTGTACTGACTGAGCTAAGCAGCCTCCTCCATAACTCATTGCTTGGACCCCTGTATTTAGTACCTGCAAAAAAAGGTTTATTATAGATCACTGTCTTTGATGTCTTATTGCTGGTGTTTCTGTCTGTGTAAGTGTTTGGCAAAGGCTGTAGCTTTCAACCAGACACCATGTGCCATCCCACATATTTTACCTAAATTACTCTATTCACACCGTGGGACTGCACCATATTTTTATTTAAGATCTCACACCAATTCCATCCATCTCTGCTCCTTGACTGAGTCTTATATCCATGTATATCCCTCTTATACCCATCATCATGTTCATCATACTCAAACCTCATTTCCAGGTCACCCTACTATATATATACCCTGTCACTGCACTCAACCCATGTCAGTCCCCTCCTACTGTACATGTACATCCAACACTATCTTAATACCTCTAACCATGCAATCATCCTGTTATTCGCACCACTTATTCTTTAGCATATCCCATCACTTATACCACATGGGACCACTTTATAACACTAATGGGCTCTTACAATTATCCCAACCATTATCCGAACCAGTTTTAAGGTCTGTTAACATTCAGTACCCTCTTATTTTGTTAAACCAGTAGGTAAAGTTTTTTCTTTCTGTTCATCTTGTAGGTTGCCAGCTGTGTGTGGGTCATGCTGTTGATCAGAATCTGCTTTATTTGGTTCAACAAGATGTGAATAAGCTCATTAAGAAGTACGAGAAAACTGCAAACCTTCTTCACCAGCAAGAACAACAAATGAAAGAAAGTAAAGAAGTATTGGAAAAGTTGATGTCTGTGGAGAAAACCCTCAGAGAGGAGTTAGTGATCCGAGTTCAAGAAGTAGAGGAAGGTCTTGCACAGACAGATGAGAGAGTTCAAGGAGTAGAGGAAGGTCTTGCGCAGACAGAAGAGAGAGTTCAAGGAGTAGAGGAAGGTCTGGCACACACAGATGAGAGAGTTCAAGGAGTAGAGGAAGGTCTGGCACACACAGATGAGAGAGTTCAAGGAGTAGAGGAAGATCTGGCACACACAGATGAGAGAGTTCAAGGAGTAGAGGAAGGTCTGGCACACACAGATGAGAGAGTTCAAGGAGTAGAGGAAGATCTGGCACACACAGATGAGAGAGTTCAAGGAGTAGAGGAAGGTCTGGCACACACAGATGAGAGAGTTCAAGGAGTAGAGGAAGGTCTGGCACACACAGATGAGAGAGTTCAAGAAGTAGAGGAAGATCTGGCACACACAGATGAGAGAGTTCAAGGAGTAGAGGAAGGTCTGGCACACACAGATGAGAGAGTTCAAGGAGTAGAGGAAGATCTGGCACACACAGATGAGAGAGTTCAAGGAGTAGAGGAAGATCTGGCACACACAGATGAGAGAGTTCAAGGAGTAGAGGAAGATCTGGCACACACAGATGAGAGAGTTCAAGGAGTAGAGGAAGGTCTGGCACACACAGATGAGAGAGTTCAAGGAGTAGAGGAAGGTCTGGCACACACAGATGAGAGAGTTCAAGGAGTAGAGGAAGGTCTGGCACACACAGATGAGAGAGTTCAAGGAGTAGAGGAAGATCTGGCACACACAGATGAGAGAGTTCAAGGAGTAGAGGAAGATCTGGCACACACAGATGAGAGAGTTCAAGGAGTAGAGGAAGATCTGGCACACACAGATGAGAGAGTTCAAGGAGTAGAGGAAGGTCTGGCACAGACAGATGAGAGAGTTCAAGGAGTAGAGGAAGCTCTTGCGCAGACAGATGAGAGAGTTCAAGGAGTAGAGGAAGGTCTTGCACAGACAGATGAGAGAGTTCAAGGAGTAGAGGAAGGTCTTGCACAGACAGATGAGAGAGTTCAAAGAGTAGAGGAAGGTCTTGCACAGACAGATGAGAGAGTACAAGGAGTAGAGGAAGCTCTTGCGCAGACAGATGAGAGAGTTCAAGGAGTAGAGGAAGGTCTTGCACAGACAGATGAGAGAGTTCAAGGAGTAGAGGAAGGTCTTGCACAGACAGATGAGAGAGTTCACGGAGTAGAGGAAGGTCTTGCACAGACAGATGAGAGAGTTCAAGGAGTAGAAGAAGGTCTTGCACAGACAGATGAGAGAGTTCAAGGAGTAGAGGAAGGTCTTGCACAGACAGATGAGAGAGTGAAGCAACTGGAGGAGGCTCAGAGGATGAAAGGTGATGGACCAGGTTAGTTTGGTTACTTGGTATGTGGATTAATTGTTATTGTTGTATGTCTGTATTAGCAGGGTTCGGATTGGAGCATGTGGCAAGAATGAGCCAGCCTATTTGTCAATATTTATTGTTAGCTTAGTTATACTGATGAGCTATCTTTAAAAACAAAAAAACATACAAAACCTTCCTTCGAATTACTCGGGCTAGGAATGCCACCAAGTCTAAAAATGAGCTCTATTTTTCTTTTTCTACTTTGTAAACGTGATTCATCTGCAAAGCTCGCTAAAGTATTTTTGCGCAAGTGCTAATGAAAAATAGCCATTATGGAATAAGTACACTATTTTTACCTAATTAGCTATGCTCAATGACTGTGGCCAAGTGGTCATTGTCACCGCTTGTGGTGCAGATGTTCTGGGTTTGACTCCTTCTATCAGCACTTTTTTTTTTCATTTCTCTTTGTTTTCTTTTTTTAATATTTTTTGACAAGTTTTATCATTGTTGTTATCAATGGAATTTTGCAAAGGGATATGTGTTGATAGGGGTCTATAGATATACACTGCAAAGAAATAGACACTAACAGAAGCACAATGTGTCCGATGTAAGAAGGACAGAGTTCCCCTCTTTTCTTTTGTTTAGCACTAAATTAGGTATTTTTGCAGGCCCGATTTTAGGCTAATTGCAAACCTTTGCTTGATGCTGTCCTGTGTTTTTGAAGGTTACATGGCCATTAAGAAACTGTTTGACATACCTGACTGATGCCAATCATGTGATTTTAAATGTGAATTAAATAAAGCAGAGCAAACGTTAAAATCACGACAAGATGTAAGTTGTTGAATGAATAATACATGAACTTAAACAAACTTGAAAAAATGTATGTTTGAATGTCACTTCTGGCATTAGGAGTATTATAGGGAGAGATGAGGCAGATGGCCTCCAATTGTGTTTGGAGAAAAAATGTGTCACCTAAAAATAGCCTATCCTGCTATGAACACTTTTATCCTACATGGTGGTGGTGATAATGCTTTTTTATTTGTTTTTGTAGATGTTCTGTCTACATCAAGGCAACAGTCAACAGTCCCACCCCGTTCTAGTGCCCAGGCTTCCAGCCCAGGTAATATTTATGACAATTTCCACTGGTTACTTTAGCATCCTAAGTCATTGTTACCCGTAGTTGATAGTCAAGCTAGTGATTTTGCAAAGAATGGTTTTCAAGTGTTCCCTCTGAGAGGAATTTTATAACTACAAATTTTGTTTAAAAGAAATTCCAGCTGGCTGACCTAGGGATTAATGAAATGTGGGTTGGACCAGCCATCAGTGTCTGCATGTGGTGGGTCCACTTTAAAGGGGAACTACCACTCTTACAACAAATTCATGCTAAATTGTTGGAAATAATTACAGAACTTTTTTCCAAATTTTGTTTTCAAACGTGGATATAACATTTCAGTGTAGAAAAAATCGATATCATTATCGCCTATTTTCGCTTTCAAATTTTCCTGGGCGTGGCCATTTTGGATTTGATGACGTGCAATGGTTGCAACTATTGTCAGGAAGCAAATGAAGCAGAAAATCCCTTGTGTTAAACAATAGGGCAACCATTACACATCATCAAATCTAAAATGGCTGTGCCCGGGAAATTTAAAAGGGAAAATAGGCGATGATGATATCCATTTTTTTTTACACTTAAATGTTATATTGACGTTTTATATTATAACAAAATTTGAGATCTAGTAATTATCACCTACAGTTTAGCGTCAATTTGTTGCCCCCGCTGGGTTTTGGCCCAGAGGCCAAAACCCGAGGCGGCACTCTAGGAGTCCCCGCGAAAAATATAACAAGGAATTTCAAAAATGTAAGAAATGCGTTTGTAGTATGGGAAACGTTTCCGATTTGATGAAACTAGGCGTGCAAGGTTGTGCCGGGTAACATTCTTGCTTTCACATCAAAATGGCTTCTAGCAGCCGAGTATGCCGTTCTCAGAAGGAAAACACAGCTTCTTAAAACTGTAAATCAAAATAGCAAGATCCATGGAAACACTCGACAGCTTAAACAACGGAAATCGGTTCATAGCGAAGAAATTCCTCTTCGAGCAAGTGGTGGCGAAGAGACATGTGCTTTCACTGCGAATTATCATAATAATTTTGCGAAATGTTTGAGCGCTTCTGGGAGTCTATCTTTCAAAAAAGTACATGTTTGAATGTGAATTTATACCGTACTTTATATTTAATTCACCAATTTTTTTTGTATTCCAAGCAACTTCTAGCGAAATTTACGAAAAACATGCTCAGTTCCATTCAAGTAAATTGTCCTCGTATTCGCTTGCTTCGTCTTCGCGTAGATTTACTCGAGTAAAAATTACATTGAACGCATTTACTTTTAAGGCATTAAACTCAGGCTTATCTGAATATTTTTTTATTCAGGAAAGCTTATTGTCTGTTTTTCTGTGTGTCAATTCACGGAATTTCAGTATTACTTAATCTATACGTAAAGAAACGGCGTCGACAAAACCAGGATCGGATCGGATCGGATCACGGATCTTATCGGATCGGATCGGATCACGGATCGGATCACGGATTGGAAAAAAGTGATAAACAAAAGTATATTACAATGAACATTGGAGAAATGCTGACATACTGTGACATATTGCGTGACATATTGGAGCCTTAGGCCCTACTGAAGGTGATTTCGTGCCATGGAAAGTGATTTCCCGACATGTCGTCTCCTTCACGGCTGTCGCCATGGACGAAAGCAAGCGGAAGGGACGCATTATTATCATTCAGTCATAATTTTTTTTTTTAATATCATCTCACGCGTTTATTTACTTTTTCTATATTTGATATTATTTTAGCAAGGGCAAGAGAAGAGACGAAAACGAGGTGGGGAGTAACGTTTTTTAGATGTGACGATTAAAGTGTAGTGTACGCGAGCGATTTATTTAGTTAAGGTAATTCCCCTGAAAAGGATGTACTATTAAGATTTTTTTCAGACTTGGCACAATTGATAGTCATGCATGGACATTGAAAAAAATGCAATAAAAAGATGGGGTCACCGTGCTTGTTTTCGCCCTGCATACTCGTTGTTCTAAGTGTTTTTACGAGTTCTGCGAGAAATGTTCGAAGCATGAACAACTGAAGAAAGCTGTTATTATGTAGCAAAACTATGAATAGTAGTGAAAACTAGAGCCTAATTGTTTTTCTGGGCAAAAAAGTACATGTTTGAATGTGAATTTATACCGTACTTTATATTTAATTCACCATTTTTTTTGTATTCCAAGCAACTTCTAGCGAAATTTACGAAAAACATGCTCAGTTCCATTCAAGTAAATTGTCCTCGTATTCGCTTGCTTCGTCTTCGCGTAGATTTACTCGAGGTAAAAATTACATTGAACGCATTTACTTTTAAGGCATTAAACTCAGGCTTATCTGAATATTTTTTTATTCAGGAAAGCTTATTGTCTGTTTTTCTGTGTGTCAATTCACGGAATTTCAGTATTACTTAATCTATACGTAAAGAAACGGCGTCGACAAAACCAGGATCGGATCGGATCGGATCACGGATCTTATCGGATCGGATCGGATCACGGATCGATCACGGATTGGAAAAAAGTAATAAACAAAAAGTATATTACAATGAACATTGGAGAAATCCTGACATACTGTGACATATTGCGTGACATATTGGAGCTTAGGCCCTACTGAAGGTGATTTCGCGCCATGGAAAGTGATTTCCCGACATGTCGTCTCCTTCACGGCTGTCGCCATGGACGAAAGCAAGCGGAAGGGACGCATTATTTTATCATTCAGTCATTTTTTTTTAATATATCATCTCACGTGTTTATTTACTTTTTCTATATTTGATATTATTTTAGCAAGGGCAAGAGAAGAGACGAAAAACGAGGTGGGGAGTAACGTTTTTTAGATGTGACGATTAAAGTGTAGTGTACGCGAGCGATTTATTTAGTTAAGGTAATTCCCCTGAAAAGGATGTACTATTAAGATTTTTTTCAGACTTGGCACAATTGATAGTCATGCATAGGACATTGAAAAAAATGCAATAAAAAGATGGGGTCACCGTGCTTGTTTTCGCCCTGCATACTCGTTGTTCTAAGTGTTTTTACGGAGTTCTGCGAGAAATGTTCGAAGCATGAACAACTGAAGAAAGCTGTTATTATGTAGCAAAAACTATGAATAGTAGTGAAAACTAGAGCCTAATTGTTTTTCTGGGCTATATTCTTTTAGTATTGTGATTTCAAATTGCCCGATCTTGCAAACAATGTGAGGAAACTGTGAACTCTATGAACTCGCTCAGCTCCTCTTAACCTAAATCGCAATTATTACACGCCAAAAGACTTAAATTCCACGAGTATATGGAACTCTCTGATAAACAGTTAGAGATCGCACAATAATTTTGAAATTGCCCCGATCTCATCATCCCAAACTCCTTCCTGACTCCAAAAATTATTGTGCGATCTCTAACTGTTCATCACTGAGCTCCATATACTCGTGGAATTTAAGTCGTTTGGCGTGTAAAATTGCGATTTAGGTTAAGAGGAGCTGAGCGAGTTCATGGAAGAAGCCAACATGGATTTAACTAAATAAATCGCTCGCGTACACTACACTTGAATCGTCACTTCCATGTCAGTCACATCTAAAAACGTTACTCCCCACCTCGTTTTTTCTCTCTTCTCTTGCCCTTGCTAAAATAATATCAAATATAGAAAAAGTAATTAAACACGTGAGATGATATTAAAAAAAGAAATAATAACTGAATTATAAAATAATGCGTCCCTTCCGCTTGCTTTCGTCCATGGCGACAGCCGTGAAGGAAACTACATGTCGGGAAATCGCTTTCCATGGCGGGAAATCACCTTCAGTAGGGCCTGAGCTCCAATATGTCACGCAATATGTAACAGTATGTCAGCATTTCTCCAATGTTCATTGTAATATACTTTTTGTTTATTACTTTTTTCCCATCCGTGATCCGATCCGTGATGCGATCCGATCCGATCCGATCCGTGATTCGATCCGACCCGATCCGGGTTTTGTCGACGCCGCGTAAACAAACCCGACGAAAACCGCTCAAACAAAACAAAACAACCATCTAAATCTCAATTGTTGAACAATGACACTAAATCAAATATTGCTGCTGCCATTGATGTACGCGGAGAAATATGCTTCATCCGCATCAGTAAAATTTACAGAACTGCTTTATTTCACTAACGACAATACATAAATGAGCAACGGTGTCTTCAGTATTCAGTTAATATTTACAACCATAACTACTCAAAATTAAAATAGGGGGCAGCTTGGTGAAAACTTTTCTAGTTTTAAGAGTGGAGGTTTCCTTTATCTTCTTCATTAACAGAATCCGCCTTGATGAGGGTTAGTTACAGATAAACGAACGAAATGCGATCAATGGCTGCCTTAGGAAGTGTCAGCCTATGTTGGTGGTGGAAGTCGAATGAAATCTTCTTCATCAACAGCATTTGTAAATCAAATGACCTTTGTGTGTATTTTTCCTTGTCCATAATAATACGGGGCCTGTATGTTCTTATTTCCTCCGACGTGAGTTCGCTTGGGGACGAATTTTCAAGCACCTGTCATTTAGAAATATACACCTGATTAAAAAAACGTGTCGGGAGAAGAGTACAAACCATAAACGACAGTGGTTTTCTGGGACATTTCTGGACAGTTTACTTATTTGCATTTTAAGAGATGTTTATTTTCATTGAAGATTAGCATGCAAAAAACTCACTCCGAACACTGTCGTTTAAGGGATGTATGGCTGCATTTCTTTGACTTCTTTGGAAGAAGCGTTGACAGTATATATCTGTTTTCGAAATATTTCTGTCCCACGAGCTGGCTGTAGTGCCACAAGGAAAAGGTTTGAATATTAATGTGCACTGTTTTAGGTGTCCCATCATTCCGTATGGTCATATCGTTTATGCTTTATACCTTCTTTCAACAACGTTTCTTTTGTTAGGTGGATGTATTTCTTGTGTGGCTAGTCCCAGAGCAGGTTACAACAGTCTTGCATGCTTGTCTTTGGGCATTGATCAAGGCCGTACCACGTCCCCCATTTTAAAAATACCATTGGAGTAATTTCTTAGTCAAACTCTGCATGTAGAGATACCGAAAGTGGTTGCTTAGAAGAAATTCAAATGCTTCATTCATAGTTGTTACAAACAAACCATTTTAGCATGTTGATGCAATTCGGTGATTTGTTACCAGGTTCCACTGCCGCAAAGCAGAGTACATTATGGTCAGTGATAAAGGGACTTTTCAAGCAATCTGAACATGGTAATTTGTCATATACTGTTCCTTATTAAATCGTTTTTTACTCTTACTCTGTTGAACTCGCTTATATTATTCATTCCTTGAGAATGGCGTCATGAGGTCGCCGAAACGTTGGAACATTATATCGTTAGTTTTTACTTGCCTGTGTATTTCTATTTTTTTGGTTGAGATAAGAAACACTACGTGCTTTGTTGAGCTAGAGCTGCTCGTGGCAAATTTGGTCTCGGTTGAATGCTCCACTTTGCTTTTAAGAGGCTTAAACAGGTACAACAGAAAACCTTTCATTGTAATAAGGGATTTGACGGCATCTTTTTTTTTTTTTTTGTAAAAATGTTTATAGACAAAACTGCAGTGTCATTTATGTTATATAAGGCTTTTTTTACCGTATCACAGATGCCAAGATCCTGTGAGATATACTGACTTTATTTATAGAGTTGTTGAGAAGTTAGACTGGCTTTAGTGACTGTATTGATGGTTACTCCCAAGAAATGTGCACTGGAAAGTAGAAAAGCATGACAACATTAAGTTAGACCTTTTCTTAACCAATCTTACAGATGCATTTTTGACGTGGTGTCAAGAGCAGCTGAGGTCATTTTACAACAGCAGCATGAGTCAGGTGATGATTTCCCCTTGGAACCCTGACGACACTGTGGACATTGATGAGGTGTACGTGGAGTTATCATTCCTGAGAGACGAGAGAAAAGCCCATGGAACAACAAAGAAGAAGCTTGAAGACTACGGCGAGATATTCAGTAGCCACGAAGAACATCTCATCCCTAAACGAATTGTGGTGTATGGAAAACCAGGCATAGGAAAATCAACCTTTACCAAGAAACTTGCTGTAGACTGGTCGAGGGGGAAGAAGGGGATCCTAAAGAAATTCGCTGTTTTACTTTTAGTTAAGCTGCGAGACGTTTCCGACGCTCAAGACCTCAAGTCCATGCTAGAAAAAGCTGAACTTCTGTCTGCCGATGACCCGACGGTCTTTGATAGTTTATACAGCTTCATTATTGAGAACCAACAGAAAGTCCTGCTTGTATTGGATGGTTATGACGAGTACAGTGGTGAAAAGACGTCACCAGTTCACCAGATTTGGAGAGGCACCCTACTGAGAGATGGTTGTGTTGTGATGACGAGTCGGCCGACAAAAGATGAGCTAATAACATCAAGTCATGCTCAGTTTGAGATCAGTGGGTTCAGTGAGGAGCAAGTGGAACGGTTCGCACTCAAGGTTTTCAATAACCCAGAAGACGTGATGCAGTTTATTGGTTTCCTGACTGAACACCGCCTGTGGGGTATGGCAAGAATACCTCTTCTTTTGCTGATGCTTTGTCTCACCTGTCAGGAAAAAGGGCGTCAAGAACTATCAGCTTCTCGTGCGAAGCTGTATGAAAGTTTTCTGGAGACCTTGTTCAATCACATGGCAGCTAAACACCCTGATGAGGCATTTGCAAGTTTAGATGGTTACAAAGAAGACCTCGCAAAGTTTGGAAAACATGCCTTTGATGCACTTTTGGAGGACTGCCTTGACATCAGGCTCGACAAACTGCCCAAGGATATTAACGCTCTCATCCAGAAACTAATTAACGTTGGTTTCTTTCAAATTTCCAAGCTTTCGAGATCAGCTCGTCCTGAACAAGTTCTTGTCTTTCTCCATAAATCTATCCATGAGTTTCTTTCTGCGTGGTTTATCGTTCGTGAATTGAAGAATGCCGAGAAAGAAGACCTTACCTGCCTGTCGAGAATTGATTCATTTGAGAAGATTCAGAAGATGGTTGAAGTTCTGAAGTTCGTTTGTGAGCTGTCATCAGAAGCTGCTGGCGCTGTCCTTTGTCACCTGCAGTCAATAGGAGAGAAGGAAGGTCTGACAGAGTGCAGCTTCTCTGGGACACCATCTATTGAAGACCTGTCTGAAGATCAAAGAAAGTTTCGTATTATCAGCTTGGATTGTTTGCTGTCTTGTCCGGCCTCAGAAACACAGGATGTTTACCCGCAGTTGCTACGGTGTATCAACAGGGTAGTTGTGGTAGATTGTTATCACCAGTTGCCCGTCGTTGCAAGAGAACATTTGTTTAATGTTTCCATTGGAGCTTTACCAGATTATTTATTTTTTTACGAAAGATATTTTCCCGTATTTTTAAATGATGACGTGTTCTCCGTGATGCGTGATTTAGAAACTATCGTTGTAACCCCTGATGGTGCTACCAAGGTTGATGCAGGACAATGTACTGATCTCAGGCTCAGCGACGTTTTTCTCAAAGCAGAAGGACAGCAAATGATTTTATATCTAACTTGCGTTGTTAAAGAAGTAGTTGATAAATCTCTGAAGCCTGTTGAACTGCTGCGTGTATTCTCATCAGCAATAGAGTCTCCTCCTCAGAAGCCTGTTGATCGACACGCCTCACAGAATCAGAATAACAGCAATGCTTTGTGTTTGACTGAAAACACATCTGACCTTGTTCAGAAACATTCTCTGTCATCTGTCAGAGAGATTAAAATTATGCAGCCAACAAGTGAGGAGCTCACGGTTTTAAAATAACTTGTTGACTTCTGTCGTGAATCGACCTCGAGTTATAAACATTTATGATCTCTCTGAATGTAGTGCTCAGGTGATTGAAAACTTTTTTCTCTCGCATTCCCTTCACTAACAATCTCTATAAATTAAAACTTGGGGAGATCAATTTGAAAGCCAAGTCCGCTGCTGACATTGCCAAATCACTGCACCAGGCCCCTAACTTGCAGAACCTTAACTTGTCATGGAACAATTTACACAGTTCTGTGAGTGAGCTGGTAGCGAATCTTAATCATGCGTCACAACTGACTCAACTCGAGTTGCGTGGTGTTCGTATGGGAGGAGAAGAGTGTTGGTCAATCGCTGCAGCTCTAAAACACCTGCCATGTTTACAAGTGATGGATTTATCAAGCAACCCGCTGGGTGAGGGTATCATCGAGCTGGCCAAATACTTCAGTAGCATTCCTCGTCTGACTGAGCTGTACCTGGGTAAAACACAGATGGGTGAAGAGGAAGTTACAGCTGTTGCTCACGCACTAAAGAATGTGCCGGAGCTGAAGGAGCTTAACTTATCCTACAATCCACTGGGCAGAGGAGTAAGTGAACTGATGAAGCATCTCAGTAGTATTCCTCAACTGAGACACTTGGTGCTGTGGGGTGTTAAGATGACAAAGAAAGAAGCCAGTGATCTGTTGACAGCAGCGCAGGAAAGTGACTCCAACATTTTGTCAGATTACCATGTAAGTTTTTTATTGAATTTGGTTACTTTGACTGAATTTGCCACCGTGTGATCCTTGAAAGACTCTCATTAGCTTGTTGAAGTAAAAAATTCTGCTTGGAGAAAATGGAGGTGAATTGTTCGTGGACTCGTTATGTTTATATCTTATTTGAGAGAGATACTTACATAGCGTATTTGGAAAGTTCTAGATGAGAATAAATCAGATCCTTTTACAAGGGTTTAATTTAAAACGAAAGGGGGACATTAAAGCTGTTTGCCTAACATCTGTCGCAGGTGACATACGGGATATTCCAAATAACAACAAGTTCCAAAATTCTATCCGAAACGTTCTTTTAAGTTTCATGGGTTTGTGTACAAGGGTTTGAGTCTCTTTCGTGCTCACTAATACATTTAAGACCAAAATATGTCATTAATTTTGTTTTTCTTCATTGTTCTTGGAGATCATTTTGTCTTTCTTCGTAAATTGTACTCGTTGTATGTTACTAACTCCTTTATTTATTTAGTTTTCGTGCTGCACGATCACTCTTTTTAGCTTTGCAGTTGTGGAATCCGTGTTATTCCAGTCATGGGGTAAATGGCATAAAAACATTTTATGATTCTGCGCCGGGTGGTTGTGCTACAGTGCTGAATACACTCGTCCTCTAAAACTCTTTACGAAGTGCATTTTTAGTTACTGGAATTTCAAGATAGCAGCATGAGTTTATCAATTATTATTTAAACCAAATTTTTCAACTATGATAGGAACTGCCGTCTTGTGCCAGTTCTTAAAAAGTCTTCGCTTTATGTCTTTACATCCAATATTGACTAATCTTGCTGTGTGTTCCCCTGTCAGTGCTTTGGTTTGTTTTTCGTTGCACTCAACGAGAATGTTGGCCACCATTGGATAATCTTAATAGCTTGTAGGCGAACAGTGGTACTTCAGTCTTCTTGGACAAATATTATTATCAATGCCTAATATTCCCGAAAATTATTTATTCAACCGCACCGTTATATGCATTTTCAGCATGTTTAAAATGATGGATTTTAATCGGGTAAGCCATAGGTAATTACGCTTCGCTCGAGATAAAGCAGGGATTTTTGATAAAGGAGTTTGAGTCGGTTTTCCCCGTTTGACGTAGTAGTGGATTTAAGATAGGTTGATATTTAACTTTCAGATCATCTTCCTGGCTTTAGAAAAGTGAGAAACGAAGAAATAATCTTTTGGTCGTGTTGTTGAATAACAGATTTTGTATGTTCGCGTTGTTTGGTGTGATTCGTGTCTTAGTTGGAACTAAGAAACCATTTCAAGTTTCAAAACCACCAAAAGTTTAAGGAAAATACTTGCATGAATATATGCACACTTTTATTTAATTTACAATCTGCCGTCATGAAAGAAAAAAAGAGGGATTAAATAAATTTTTTTTCAGTCGGTTTCAGTGGTATAAAAGGTGCATCACTCAAGAGATTTAGCGTCACGTTTACGGAAAACGTCAGACTTTTGTAAGAAAAAGTATCTGGAAGCCATGTAAAACAATGCTTCCGGTTACGTTATGCTGTACGGGAGATGCCAAATATCTCTATTGTTAGCTCGCTCCACAAAATTGTTAGACAGTTGTTTGATCAAATCCTAATCCCTCCTTCCAACCAAAACTTATCAGGTTTCGTCAAGAGAGGATAAAATACTTTTCAAATCATTTTAAGGCCCGATTCATTACTCGCATTTCTGTCGTGTGGAATTCAATTCAATTGCTGCGATTCAATTGCTGCAATTGATGCGAATGTTGATTCATGCCGCGCACTTGCGCCGCACTTAATTCATTCTACAAATTATACTTCTGATTGTACTTCTTTTCTCTCGAGAAAATGCAACAAAAGTTACCGATCCTGTCTAAGGCCCGGTATGTAAATCTGTGTATTAAATTCAACACGGCAGAAATTCGACGTTTGAATCGGTACCGCATTTCTACCTCGAATAATGCAACAGGACCAGTCTGATGTGTAGCAGAAACTAGGCAGCTGATTCAGACGTCGAATTTCTGTCGAATTTAATTAGTTTAATTGAATTCGACAGAAATGCGACGTATGAACCGGCCTAACTGATCCAAAGTACGATTTTATAGGAAAGCTCAGTTAAAGTGTAATGCCTTCCTGGCCGCTCAAAGCAGTAACCAGACCGGTAAACGCGTATCCGAAGCACGATTATATAGCAAAGCTCAGTTCAAGTGTAATGCCTTCCTGGCCACTCAAAGCAGTAACCAGACCGTTAAACCCGTATCCAAAGTTCACTCTCGCACAACATTCAGACTCATTTTCAGATAAATTCAAATTATCAGATACTTTGATTATGAAAAGTTAAGTTTAAAATAACACGGAAATTTTCTTTTCTAAAGGAAAAGAAATTGGTTACACTGGAAAACTGATAACCTAAGATTACACGGTGTTATGCGGTAAGGGCTGCACTTGTCATCGAACAAAGTAACGCAGTTGAAGTCGGGAAGGTTCTTAGAATTTTCATGGAGCAGTGAGCTTCTTGCTAGAAGCTTCAATCATTTCAAGCTCGAGGCGAAGTGGAGCGATCTAATTATGTCTTAGAACGAAGTGACCTTGTCTTGAGTGACCATCCTCTCCGGTTCCCGCGCGTTTTACTTTCGATATCGCATCTCAGCCCGGAACAGCAAAACTCCATAAAAATAGTCATGTTCGAGTATTAAGCTTTGCTTAAGACTTCAGTCATTTCAAATGCTAGGTGAAGTCGAGCGATCTAATTACCTCTCAGAACGAAGTGAACTTGTCTTGAGTGACCGTCCTCTCCGCTTCCCGCGCGTTTATTTTCGAGATCGCGTTGTCAGCCCGGAACAGCAAAGTACATAAAAATGGTCATATTGAAGCAGTCGAATTTTTATCAAGCAGTAAGCTTTGCCAAAGACTTTAATCATTTCAAGCGTTAGGTGAAGTGGAACGATCTAATTATCTTTTGCTTGGAAGAGACCTTGAACCCTTGCTGGAGTAGCGCATCTTCCCTCTTGTTCAAATGCGTTTTATTTCGCAAATCGCCCAGGAAAGACTAATCATGTATAGGTGGTTGTATTCATGCAGCCCAATTTCACGTTGTATTAGCCTTGTTTGGTAAATAATTTACCGCTTTTTAAATCTGATAATCCTGACGAAACAGACGCGCACCTGATATTCTTGATTTATTTTGTTACGCCCTTTTTTATTTCTGTTACAGGGTTGGGAATCTGGGGGAAGGCGACTGCGCACAGGGAGGGAATTAAAAGAAAAGGGCATTACATTTGACAAGGAGTGAGTTCAAGCGGCACCCTGACGAGACTGGTGATACTCCAGAAGATCCAGCAGTACCTGAATCAACACAGTTTGGATTGGTTATCAAGAGACCTGAACACCACTGAACTCCACAAAGATACATAGACTACAATGTAGGTAGAGGAACATAGGGCCCGCGTGCACTGAGCACGCACTGAGCATGCACTGAGCAATGCACAAGCATGCACGCACTCAGCGTGCACTGAGCAATCCTTTATTTGTTCCTGCTATTCCACTTTGAAACACGCCCACAGTGCATCGGGGTAGTTTTCTGCATAAAAGTCAAAGATCAGTCGTCTCTCTCCAGCGCACTGGGAGTAAATTAATAGGTTTTTCGTAGGTATTCTCACCTTAAAAGCTTAATTCGAAGAGTAAAAAACAGCCATCTGGACATTATTAAGTCAACTGCCACAGGACTACCATGATTTTCCCGAGGCGCTGGACGTGTTTCTTTGATGGGGGGAAGGACTGTGTTTTGGAACTCCGTCATCAAATTAGTATTCCTGACGTTCGGACGCTTCACCAAAATTTTGTCCGCTTGTTGGAAATCGACGTAGTACAACAACACTAGTCGCTCACGTTGGTTTGAATAACTTCTCTTTAATCACAGATGACAATAGTCATACCCTTCGTCCCGCGTCAATCCCCCGTTCTCCTCATAATGCTTGAAATACCTAAGGATACACTCTTCTCTACGGTTACTAAGGTTACAGCATTGACGTCACGACATCTCTCAGTGAAATCCTAATAATGATTCACGGACTAATTATTTCCGACACGCTGAGGAAGCAAAACTGCCCTTTGAAGTTTAGCGAAGTTTGGCAACATTTGGTGAGGTTTCAAAACAACTTTTGTACTTGAAAACCCCAGTTTTGACGAAAAAGGTCGCACAGTAAATACAAAATCCGCTCAATGCGGTCGGGTATTCATGAGCATGAGCGAGTTGTTTTAGCTACACGACTGACCACATCTAAAATCCATGTTTTTATGATCGAGCCTGTTTGAAGAGTCGCTGTATGAAGGTTCCATTCTCTTTTGCAAGCGGATGAGTGAAATAGCACTGTAATGTCCCAAGAAAACTTCACCACTTGAGCTGTCCAAGGGAAACAAGAATACTAACAAGTTTTGTCTAAATGTCAACCGCCTCCACTTCTTAACCCTTCCGGGAGTTTGGACGGACAGACTTCTAACACTTATGACTAAGGTTATTTCTCTTTCTGGACGCAGAATGCAATGATTCCCGAGAAGCTCATGATAGATTCAGACGTATTTTCACCAGTAAAATGGTGTTCCTGTGTCATCCGCTTAAACAGGGAACCACTCACTGGTGTGGTCATTCGCATAGCTGAAGCTACTCTTACGAATCAGGAAAGAGGTTGTTGTGACTTATGGCACAATGAACAGGAGAGTTTTGTTAACCTGAATTCCTGATAACTCGAACTCAAAGCCGTGTCGTCCTCATAAACCACGACAGTAATTACTCGTGGCAACTGTAACTAACTCTAGCGGATTTTCTTTTTTCTGATGTTTCGTGTTATTATCGCGATTCTGCTGTACTTTCAAAGGGATTGGCCTTTGCTCTGCGGCTGTGTTCACTCTACACCGCATCGATTCTTGTGCCTGCACCAACTGATTAGAAATCGTTCTAGTGCGCTGTAAGCAGAACAGCTCAAAATAATGAATATTTATTTCCACTCACTACAGCAGAACGTATATGTTTAAGACTTTGTGTGGTGTTCCGATTGGCTGGCTATTTTAGTGTTCTAGGGGCACTAAACAAGCCGTTGCAAAGTGTTCAAATCAGCGTTTGTTGAGTGAACAATAAGGCCATCATAGTCTCCGCTGGCACAATTGTTATGCGGGGCAGTGTGAACATAGCTTTATCCAACCAGTTAAAAAGTGTATTGATCCAGCAGGAAGTAGAACATAGCATCGCGTTATATCCTTGAAGGTGAAGTAGATATCCTATTTAGATCGTGTTGTTGATTGAAAATCAAATCTGCGCGGTGCATTGTCAAACCGGTCACTGGTGTACAATGCAATCTTACTCCTTAGTCGACTGACAATCTTGCACCATGCCTGTCTTTTTAGACGCCGTGCAGTTGCCAGGTGTGGTTTATCCTCTCATATAGCGTAACAGGCGCTTTGAGTTGATACAGGACGCATGCGAAGGCAACTCGACCCACAAATGGATGCACTCCAATCTCATACCCAGAGTCTTCGTTCCCGTTTACCAGCGACCTGGAAACGAGTGGTGATTGCAAGTCCGAAAATGTCGATCTTCGAGTTGAATTGCGCATCAGTCCAACTATAATAGATATGAACATGGCGCCATGTTGGAGTTCTGTTTTACTTCCGTTCATTTGAATTGTTTTAAAGTCGCTTCCTCCACGGACGTTTCGCGAGTCGCTTGTTTCTTGAAGCGAAGGTACGAGTTGATGTGCATTTTACATCGCTTTTCCAGCTGCTATTTAGTCTGTATGGCAGTCGTTAGAAGAGAAAAAGGGAAATAAGGCGCGCACGAAACGAGGGAGCTCCGCGCGCTTCCAGGTGCTTGGCAGGCGCACCCACCCTGCTATTCAGGGTTCATGTGAGGATTTCAATACAGTTGACATCTCCACTTTGTCTAAAATATATGTTAACATTTCGTAGCTGGCGGAAACATTACATATATCTTGATAGATGAAGAGTTTGAATTTTCTCTACGTTACCATTCCAACGAGGTCGAACGTTCTATTAATCGAATTCAATCACGTGTAAATAGTGCAAAAAAGAATAAACTCTAAACTCTAACTCTGGGTTTGTTGGTCGCGCTCTGACAATGATATTGAATTGACTATTGTATCGAACGGGTCAAGATGTGCGAATCTTTACATTGGACGCAGATTCATTAACGCAGATTTTGAAAGTTTCGACGTCTTCGTAACGTCTTTGTCAACTTCTTTTAAGTGACTAACATGTTTTTATGTAGATACTTATTACAAAGTTAATTAGACTGTAAATATTGTAAAAGTTAAGCCGTGAGCTGAACGCTCGATGTGAACGAATATTATATCATGTTGCTTTATTTCACTGTTCATAATTTGAAGCTGTTTTGCCGGAGACGAAAAGCACCTTAAACTAAACTATATCATGAAAATTAATCAGAAAAGAAATAAACATCGATAAATGTTTATTGATGATTACATGCGTCACTGAGCTATGAGAACGTTCTCTTAGTGGACGGGCGGGAATGGTGGGGGACGAGGCCTTTTCTAGACAGGGGCGTAGCAAGCCTATAGGCCCGTAGGCCCGGGCCTACAAATTTTCAGCCTGCCCGTCCTATATATTATTATGCCATTGTGAATTTCCTTAAATTCTTTGCGAATGTTAGAAAAGGAAACGCAATTTATCAACGTATCGTATGATTATAACAGTCGCAACCACTCTGTAAGGGTGAGATTACGAAAGCAAGGGAAAAGCGGAACCATCGACAGTTTCTTCTAGGAATACTTTTTTTCTTTCTCAAATTTGTGTGCGTGGTAAAGAGGAGTTCAGATCGCATCTATTCATGGCAAATAAAACGGCCATTTCTTGCTTAGGGAATACTGGATGATAAAAATATTGACGGTTCTCTGGTTCAAAATTATGGTAAAATTCAGAGTATATATCTTGACTTCATAAACACTTTTCGAGTCTGAGGAATGCATAAAATGGCGTTTTAGAGGTTTCAGTAAAAAAAAATGCCCCCGGACCCCCTAGAAGTTCGCAACTTCTGCGCACGATACACGCCTTCGGCGTGATAACCACTCTCGCGTTAAAAACAGGCCTACGACTATTCAAAACCCTCCCTACGCCCCTGCTAGATCCAGCCCTTTCCACTCTAGTAAGAACATGGAGCCAAAAGCTGCGTTCGTTGGTTTCCCGGTGTGTATTCACCATTTACAAATCATTTCCGGAAAAAACCTCTCGGAACATGGATGGAACATGACTTTTTGGGATGTTCTGGCAAAGATTTTTCGGGAAAAGCGGAACAACTGAAAAGGTAGTCCCGTTTTTGCGGTTAGGATTTACCAAACAGAAATTCGTGTTTCATTTACTTTGATTCCAGTTTCAGGTCTTTTGTTGGTTTCTTCCAGACTCTCTATATAATTAGAGTGAATTGCACAAGTGAAAATAGGGCGGTACGTTCCTAGTGATGGGCTCCTGATACCTACCTACCTACCTACCTACCTACCTACCTACCTACCTACCTACCTACCTACCTACCTACATACATGCATACGTACATACTTTACATATACCTTATTTACCCTCGAATTTTAGAGTAGCTTACACAGCTGATATCTCCAAGCATTTACCAACCCAACCATCAGATCGGGTAAAATCCTTCCGGGACGTGTCATTTTTCCCTTCCTCGCAGTGAAATGCCAAGGAGTGGGGGCTGAAATGTAACCGCTTTTGCTTTCATTCCCTGTACGGTGTAAGGCGACGGGGGATTCTGAGTTGATAACTAACATCTATCCTGTGCTACATGAAACTACTTGGCCAATGTCTTGAGGCAGTGAGCAAGCATAAAGCTGGTGAACCTGACGCTGATGTAGCTGAGCACACTGGTATGGTTGAATGCCATCTCAGCAAATCCTGTGCTTCGCTGAAAGAGTGTGGAGACTGGTTGCTTGGCGTGCATCAGGTAGCACGATCCTGACCAGCTTATAGGTTTGCCGAACAAAATATTCATTTATAAAGCACGATGCTTGAATTACGGACAGAGCTGACCGGAAGGCGCCAAAATGATAACAAGGGAAGCCGTAACACACACCAACGCAATTACAGTAAAAACCCACAGCTAAGAACCTACATTTTTGGGAAGTAGCCTAAACAGTTTCTTATATAAATGGCAGTTACCGGTAACACAATTTTAGGCTACTTAGGTTCTTAAAATATATAGGATCCTAATTCTGGAGAAAAGCAAATGGTAATGGTAATGGTAATGGATTTATATACCGCACTTATCACATAGTTTTTCATGGCGGTTTACAATGCTTCTCTTGGGTGAGATTGGACGTCAGCCTGTAAAAGGATACGTTTGATTAGTTAACTTTTTAGTTCTATTTAGTGGTAACATTGAACAAATCATGATAAATCCCACTTTAACTCTTTGCTGACTCAGCCGCAAAGCAAGATGGTTAATGGCCTATTTTCTATTTTCTATTGAAAAAAACCCCTCATTTTTACAGTAATGAGAATCTGCTTTTTTCTTCAAATAGGATTCTTGCACTGCAGCTGTAATGTACTAATACAATTTTTAGGCTAAATAGGTTATTGTTTATAGGGGATATAAAATCCAAATTTAGGCTAACAGGTTTCTTAGTTGCGCGTTTTTACTGTAGTTGAGAGGTAAGTAAGAGAACAGAGCAGAGTCAGCAAAGAGTTAAAGTGGGATTTATCATGATTTGTTCAATGTTACCACTAAATAGAACTAAAAAGTTAACTAATCAAAGGTATCCTGTGGTAAGCTCGTGGAGTAAGTAAAATACTGTGTCAGGGAGGTGATATAGGGAATTATCAAGCCTATAGAGTGGTTTGAAATACAGTGTAATACATTTTTCTGTTTTACGATTTGATTCGTTCTTGACTGTTGTTCATTGATTAATATACGATGTGGAATGGGAGTTTTGAAACCACTCTAGTAGAAGAGTAGTTTGGTCAATAAATACTGTAATACCAAGTAACAGTTTACCGTATTTATCCGTGTATAATGCGCACTTTTTTCCTAAGATTTTTTTCATGAAATTTGCGCTGCGTCTTATACACGGAACCTTTTGTTTCTTGATCGCTTCCCTAATTTGCATACGCATGTGCTTAACAAATGATAAAATCAAAGTACAACTATGAAGAAGTCGTGGATATGTGACCTTATTTGCGATAACGGCAGACCTTCCAACGCTCACGGTTTGGCCGTGAGACTCACGGTTTCAGATCCCATCTCACGGTCTCACGGTCTAACCTCAAAATCTCACGGTTTTCCTCAATGAATGACAATCTTAATGAAATACAGCCTAAAATCAAACTTGAGTTACTTTATTTTCGTTTCTGCCTCAGTTTGAGCACAACATGAGTATGAAGATCACGTGAAGATCTTTCACTTTGTGTTTTGAATTGCAATTTGACGTTCTTACATGAAGTAAAGGTTAAAAGCCGTAAGAAAAGCACATGTTCAACATGGCGGAACGAAGCTGTGATCCGGAAAGCGTCCCAACTAGTCCTAAAAGAAAAAAAATCTACACATGTCGGCACTGCCCGGTACCGTTCAAAGTTCTTTGTTTTCGAACACTTTATAACCCTCAAGGTTTGGGACCTAAATCTCAAGGTTTTTTCCACTTCATTTTTGAGATCTCAAGGTTTCGGGGTTGCAGAGGTTGGAAGGTCTGTAAACGGGGATTGAGCCAAGGTGACACGAGAAAACGGCATTTTAACTAGTTTAAACGGGTGAAAACTCTTTCTCGAAAGTGTTTAAACAACTTTTTAATGCGTTCCGAAACGTCAAGCTCTTTTGAGCATCAATTTTATTGTTCATGAGCTTAACAAAATTTAACCTCGGGGTTCATATTTACATATTCGCGTTTGAATGAATTATCGAGGCAGGGAGCGGAAAAAAATGAGCTCCTTTTGAAAGGTTTCTGTCTTTTCAGTATGGTCGGATAAATATCAGGCGATAGGACGATTTCGCCAAAACGAAGCCAGGCAAACACTGCAGTATTTCGAGAAAATTGTTACACAAAGCACAGGCTTCCCAAGCTCAACAATGGTGACGCGTTAACATGTTGTTGTGTTACTGACTGTATTAAAAAGTTTTAATTTGTACGGGAAACAAACAGGAAATATCACACTTTCTTAATAAAATCAACTTACCTCGATACAATGCTGTACCCTTCACTGTCTGGTAGTTTTTAGGCTGGTTTTTGGCGATTTTAGCCGGATTTTCGCCGTTCGGGTTTCCTAACAATAATAAATATGCAAGGCAGTACACAGGCTTCCAGACTGTCAGCCGCTCGGAGCGAAGAAAACAAACATTTAAAATAGACCAACTTGCCCATTTTCCCCAAACGATCAGAGAAGAGATGTAAACGCTTCCTATCAGCCCAATCTCAAGCCAAAACTACCACCACAGCTCTTGCTAGAAATGTTTTTTGCCGGGCTAGCTCGCCCGATGAAGTTTGTCAACATGCTCGGACAGACCGCCATGGACACATCAAACTTTCCAATTGCATGCTGGGTTACAAAACTATCCCGGCAGGGACGTAGGCGGGCAATTGTCGACAGACAAATCAATTTGCTCCAGGGGTCCACACGTGGGATTTTGTCAAGGTCAAGGGCTTATTGTGAGACCAATCGTAATCGTCGCCGCTAGAAGTGCTGTCAAACTTTATTTATTTACTTATTTATTTTCAACTCTGAGAAAACCCATTGCGGTTTCTCTTGATCCAAGTTTCCCTGCCAATCTCTACGATGCCGACACCTTCAAAGAAGACCAGGAGAACATCACCTCGAACGCCAGTGAAAAGACCAAAACTCCCGTTCCTCAAATCGTCCGACTTCTTCCAAACCAGCATTACCTTGCAACCCTGTTTTACTTGTAGCACGGGGACTCCCGGCCAACTCATATTCCTTGAGTTTTCATTTTCATATGATGCATTAAAACTCAACAGTTCTCATGGTAGTTTATCAATCTCCTCTCTGTTCATTAGAGTGGCGGACATTTTGCGGAAAAAAATGTGGGTGGCATTTACCTTCAATGAATGTGGCAATTCCCTTTTCAAAGAGGAAAGATAGATTTCGGTTTCCTTTGAACACTGTCCCATTCTTAGATGCGCTTTTTTATCCTATCTCGTCCTCAGATTGGCGCATCACTTTGGTTAACGCAAAACGGTGACTTACTGCGCTGTCAAACAAACATATAACATCCCTCGTCGAACAGGTTTGGGACGGGCTGCAATTGCAGAAACTCACCCACCAGAATTAATTGTTTTCCTGCAAACGGAAACATGCTTGCTTCGTCCCATATAATCATATCGATAGCCTTGACGCGGTCGCAAATTAAAGTGTTTGCAAGGGACCGGTCGACCAATTGACGCCATGGCAATTCAGCTGTCATAAGACCGTAGAACGAGTGAACTGTCGATGCTACTCCACGATCATATACTTGACAAGAAATGCCACTCGCACAGATAACAGCCACATTTTTTCCTTGCGCATTAGCAGCAGTGATAATTTTCTTGACAACCTCACTCTTTCCCACCCCAGCTTGACCAGTAATAAGTAGATTGTGTCCTTGAGCCGCGAATTTTACAATTTCTTCCTGATCACTGTTTAGTTCAATCCTGAAAGTCAATTCAGTGCAAGTTATTAGAGGAAAAAGAACAATCACCATTATACGAAATGTGTTAAAAGCTCAGGCTCCAGCTTTCCAGATCACAGAGTAAAAAATTGTCACTTATTCATCACACTCACATCTTGAACAAGAAGAAATCATCTTCATTTCCCTTTCATTATGCTTCTAATCAACGTCCTTTCCGTCGCAGATGTTATTTAGTAGCAGCTCTTGGTAGCAGTTAGTGAAACCGCAATGGGTTTTCTCAGAGTTGAAAATAAATAAGTAAATAAATAAAGTTTGACAGCACTTCTAGCGGCGACGATTACGATTGGTCTCACAATACGCCCTTGACCTTGACAAAATCCCACGTGTGGACCCCTGGAGCAAATTGATTTGTCTGTCGACAATTGCCCGCCTACGTCCCTGCCGGGATAGTTTTGTAACCCAGCATGCAATTGGAAAGTTTGATGTGTCCATGGCGGTCTGTCCGAGCATGTTGACAAACTTCATCGGGCGAGCTAGCCCGGCAAAAAACATTTCTAGCAAGAGCTGTGGTGGTAGTTTTGGCTTGAGATTGGGCTGATAGGAAGCGTTTACATCTCTTCTCTGATCGTTTGGGGAAAATGGGCAAGTTGGTCTATTTTAAATGTTTGTTTTCTTCGCTCCGAGCGGCTGACAGTCTGGAAGCCTGTGTACTGCCTTGCATATTTATTATTGTTAGGAAACCCGAACGGCGAAAATCCGGCTAAAATCGCCAAAAACCAGCCTAAAAACTACCAGACAGTGAAGGGTACAGCATTGTATCGAGGTAAGTTGATTTTATTAAGAAAGTGTGATATTTCCTGTTTGTTTCCCGTACAAATTAAAACTTTTTAATACAGTCAGTAACACAACAACATGTTAACGCGTCACCATTGTTGAGCTTGGGAAGCCTGTGCACAAAGCTGTCGAACGAACGTGAATGCAACCGAAATTTGACATATGCAAATTATGCTTTTTACTGCCGGTCGGAAATGCAACATTTGCCGTCGTTTTCACAAACAACCATCGACGCTATGCTTTCATTCAAAACTTTTACTGAAAAAATGGCGCGTTTAGTTAAAAAGAAGAGTATTTCTCAAAGCAAACTTGTGTTTACATTGTGGCTACACGCGATGGCGCCACCTAAAAATAATTTAATTTTAAATTGTATTGTTTTCGTTAGAATATTATTTCCAACGCTGAAAATGGCTTGGCGAATGCAGCTATATTGGTGTCAAAAGTTTTCGTCGTTAGTTCCTATACAAACTTGGAAAATATCTTGGGTTGAACGGCTCATATATTTTTTCCACAGATCGTGAATTGGATGAACGTAGGAGAAGCTGCGCTTGTGACGATATATTGATTATAATTTCTTTCGCCGTTCGGCTGTTTGATCGGACGTTCCTTTTGCCGTATACTTCTTTCGATCCGAGCTGAAATAAAGTTACTTTACTTTACTTTTTTCATTCCGTTCATCGGTTCGACTGTCGCTCCTTACACATTACTTCGGAAAGGGTTGGCGCAGTGGTGAGAGCGCTCGCCTTCCACCAATGTGTCCCGGGTTCGATTCCCGGACTCGGCGTCATATGTGGGCTGAGTTTGTTGGTTCTCTACTCTGCTCCGAGAGGTTTTTCTCCGGGTACTCCGGTTTTCCCCTCTCCCCAAAAACCAACATTTGATTTATTTAGAGTTGAGTTGATTTAGTCTCCCCAATTAGTAGAGCATCTGTGCTCGGCTAAATACATTTGAGACTTAAATAAAGTGATGATGATGATGATGATGAAGCCGATAGAGGTGTTCCGGCAATACTTCGGAAAATCGATATCTATTGGTATGCCGTTGAAATATCGACTTGTTTACATCTGAGTGAGTGACAAATTTGCATAATCTGCCCCCTAACAATACTCGTTCCTACGATTCGCGTATCCACGACTAAAAACCGGTAAACATGAATTCAAAAGGCTGTTGTCCATGCCGTTGTTATAATAAACAAGCAAATAACAGGGGCACCCAACGAGCCAAATCAACCAAAAGCTACAGAAAGGCATTTTTATGTACCTTATGGTGTTTGAAGTCTGTTTAAAGTGATGTTTTCGTAAGCTAGAAGAAGTTCACCTGTTCGGATTCCCTAGCTGAAATTTTTATTGCCCGAAAATGGTAGGGAACAAAATCTTCCTTTGAGAAAATGCAAGCGGAAATGAACTTTCCACGAACTTTCTAGAGAACTATTTTCTTTCCGAAAATTCTATTTGACGTTTTTGACTGCCAAAAACGGACATTACGACCTTTTCGAAAACCTCAGGGGCTATGATTTCCCAATTGCGAATCTTTTAGGGTACGTTTTAGTTACGAAAATCCGAGAGCACTCTTTAATCGACGCCGAAAGCACAAGGCGAATTACCTTCCACCGAACAGATATCTACCGAAACTTTTCGTTGGGTGCCCCTGAAATAACCTATCACAGCTGCTTTTAAATTATCGCCGATAAACTGGCTGGAAAAACCGTGAAAACCCGCCCAGATATTTTGTGAGCAGACGCCAAAAATTCCTTTTATTTGAATATGGTAACGAAACGCACATTTTGTGAGTCAAAATTTTTTCAAAATTACTTTGCTCGAAGTACAGCAGCTCAGAACGAAGACAAAATAAGTGAGGTATATTTTGCAGAGGCTGTCGAAGATTGAAAATCTTTTGACAACTGAAAATTGAAGGGCTCAGTGGAAGAAGGGCATAAGTGACGATTTTGGTTATTTTGCTGACGTCCTCCAAATGAGCTGAAGTTTTGCATGTGGCCTTTGATACATTAGAAAAACATTGCCCTATATTCTTTTCGCTTGTTTTACGCTCAGTTTTCGACAAAACGCGGACCAAAATACACATTCTACGCGTCACTTAGCACAGTTTTTCCTGCTTGGATTACTGAAACTGGACATGAAATGATTGGCAGGGACTTATTGTTTGATAGTGTGACGTAGACTATAAGTTTAGCGGTTAAAACATCGATTCACTGATACGAAACTTACGCGGTTGAAGTCAGCTCGATCGGTACTGAGTTCCATTTAATCGCATTACGCCCGAGTGTTTGCCTGCTCGCCTGGTGGTAAAAAAGACATCATGAAGTCTTGAATTACCCGCAAGCCACTAGCTTCTCTGAAAGAATCCAAAGAAGTTTTCTCTGTGCTTTCCAAATCATGAAATCCCTCTGTTTTGGAGTACAGATTAAGGGGCCAGGCGATAAAAAGTCTGAAAGCAACTCTCGTCTTAAAAGCGGCCCTCCGTTGCTAGTCTCGGACCGTCTGTCAAAGGTTACCGTGCTAAAAGTTCGGAAAACGAGAGGTGTTTTTGGACTTTAGGCTGAAAATCTCCGATGTTTGATGAGAGTTGTCCGCGCTTGGATGCCATAGTTTTCTCCCACAATTCATTGCGGCCACAGAGGGCGCTGTCACAGTGAAAAGTTCCCGCGGGTGACGTAACGGGATTAAATCCGCTCAGACTACGCGTACTATAGATTATTTTCACTTCGGAAACATTACGGAGAAATCATTGAAGACAGGGAAACCGGCAAGATGAAAAGTCCGTCCGTTTACGACGAGTATCCTGAAATTAATGCAAGGAAAAGTTGACGCGTGTGGCAAATACCAAAAGCGAAAATGCATTCGTTATCGTGTGGTGTTTTGTAAACCGGTTAAAACATGCTGGCGAATATCCACACATAAATCACTTTGCCGCGATGACCTCGGTTATTTCGCTTCCGTGGAGGCTTGTAAACATCACCAAAGAGCATTTTCATGCGAGCTAAACGTCAGCAAGAAGTATTTTCACGCGAGATAAACAGCAAAATGTATTTCAAGTTGTGTGACGCATGACAGGACATTAACGATTCAATTTCAGAACATGCAAATAACGCCGTTAAGTCTAACTTAATTAACTTTAGCGCTAAGCCCTTGAATGCTGTTTTCAAGTCAGACAAACTCGTTGCGCGCTGACTTAAGGTTAACCAAGGCTTCTGTGTGCTGTTTTAAGTCAACCAAGAATGTTGTGGACTGTTTCTGAGCCAAGCAAGCTTGCTGAGCGCTACGATTAAGCAAAACACGGGTAGTAACACCTGTAGTAAGTGCTGCATTCAAGAAAACAAGTAGACCCGGCATATTTCCAAGTCAGCTGGGCACCTTGTGTGCTGTTTATGAGTCAAAAAGTCATATAGCACATTATGGCTTATTGAGCAGAGACGTTCCGTGTTGTCTTAAGCCAATTACGAACATTTGGCGCTTAGTTTTCATAAGAAGGGCTTGGTGGAAGACTGTGCTAAGTGACGCGTAGAATGCGTATTTTGGTCCGCGTTTTCTCGAAAACTGAGCGTAAAAAAAGCGAAAGAAATATAGGGCAATGTTTTTCTAATGTATCAAAGGCCACATGCAAAACTTCAGCTCATTTGGAGGACGTCAGCAAAATAACCAAAATCGTCACTTATGCCCTTCTTCCACTGAGCCCTTCAATTGTCGGAGGCGCATTTCACAGGAGATGATTATCTTTATTCCTCACCGCGTTACGCTTGATTGAACATATGACACCATGAACATTTGTTTACGTGAAAACAAAACAGAAAGTGTCAGCGAATGAAAATGAAAATTTTTACACAGCAACCAC
>JAEMWC010000074.1:917500-972500 GCA_016490735.1 Pachyseris speciosa
GGTTTGGATGCATCTCTGTCATCTTTCTCAACAACATCTTTCTGTATATAAACCATACACAACCTGCAATTCCTCGATTCACTCTGACTAAGGGCTAACGCTTGAAATGTCAGCTAATTGAATCCCTGTACGGTGGTCAATTTACATTATCAACTCTGTTGATAAACCAATTTTTTTTTTACAATGAGTGTAAATATGGTGATGGAAATATACAATAATCACTAATGAACACAAATGCTTGAGCAGCTCAAAACAAAAGGTCTTTGAGTTCGATGCATTCTTCACGGGTATTAAATAAAAAATATTCATTTCACTTTCCTGTGCCGATGCTCGGTGCTCAACATCTTCCCGAAGACAATCTAAAATCTCAGAGTGCTATGCAGTCATGGAATCAAGTCCATAGAACAAAGACCTACACTGTACATGTAAGCTGACAACCAAATGCTTCAAACTAAACAAGAGCAAGAAGATGTTCAGAAAAATATCTCCGTAAAGCAACATAAACAAAGACAACTCAACGACCAGATTTCATCATACCTGACACCTGATGTAGCCGCCAAAGTCCATTCTCAGAGATATCTTGCATATAACATCACCAGCAAACTACACAGCAAAAGATTTCAAAAATTGTTAGAAAAGCTCCGACCAAGTAGCAACACAATCAACACTGATGATCAACAAAACGCAGCCAGCACACAAATCACTCATGAACCACAGGACACCATCAAACCACAAGACACAGAAGAACCACATGGAACCATGGAACATGGAGTCGATTTGGTCACTGACCTTAAAAACAGCCTTAATACCCAAGAGATCAACCTCCTCTCGAAAAGGTCTAAGTTTAGCCTTTCCCCCCGGAGTAAATGAACACATGACATACTGGTATCAACATAGCATTTACCGATTTGCTACAAAAACTTCATCAAGAATTCCATGCCACACTAACAAAACTAGAGCCCCAAAAGGTTGGTAAGTACTAGACCACCTTAATGATCCCAGCACCTACCAGATGGTAGTGGTAATGTACCGTAAAATCTCGTGTATAAGCCACAGCTTTTTGCAGACTGAAGTTTTGGGCTCAAAATCGTGGGTGCAGCTTATACATGTATACAAGACCATTGCTTTTAGAGGGAATCAACTGACTTCTATGGGGTCACAAATAGCACTAAAAACCTTCAGTAAGTAAAGATTAAACACATTGCTTTCAATAGAAATGGCGGCTCCTAAGGAGCCATTTGTATCTTCCAGTTCTAAACTTGAATCTTGCTCACCAGTAGTTCTAACTGGCATAGAATCTCCATACTTCCACAAAGCTGCTCACAATGTCGTCTATGACCGATCACTTCAACTCTGATCTCATCATCATTTTTTTATTTGCCTTTTTTTCAATTTAATAAAAGTACAATATGTGGCAGGTGACCTCTAGAAACCACCAGGCTTTTAGATGAGGCCACCTTGGCATACTGACAAGTGTGCGGCCTAGCCAATTCAGTAATTTTTTACTAAAAACTGTAGCAGTTTCTTCTTAAAGTTAGGAAAACTTGATAGAGAAGTGATTGTAACAGGGAGGGAATTCCAGATCTTTGGACCTTGGTAAAGAATTGTGAATTTTTTCGGATTAGTTCGGGAATGATACACCCAAGAATTGTTAGCTGTTCTGGTGCTGTAGCTATATGAATTTGACTATTTCTAAGAAACAAGTTGACAAACAATGTATGCAGCAGGTTGTTGTGAAAACAGACAAATTTAGCTTTTTGAAACATTTATTTGAAAAATGTCTAAAATTCCTAATTTGGAGAATAAGGGAGCAGAATGTGCTCTATAGTCTGAATTGGTAATAGCTTGCACAGCCAGTTTTTGCAAACAATAAATTCTATTTAAGTTAGTGCAAGAAAAAACCACGCTATATGGGAGAATGCACAAGGCAAATGGCCGACCGTTTTGTTGCCTTTCATTACTTACATGGTGTGTTTATCCTTGGAGTTGTTAAACTCTCATTTAGGGACAAGTTTTTCTCTGACCGATGGCTTCCATACATGTTTATAAACATGATATCCACACATAGCTGATGGGGATGGGAAAGCGAACCTTTCCATGTTGTTTACTGATCTTGGTCAGCTACTCCCTTTTTTTTCTGTGTGGTCACCAAACAAACGTTTTGTATCGTTCTCCTGCACTTTATTTTCGTTCAAATTTCATCATTTTCATTTCAACTGTGGGCTATAACAATGAAGACAACCATTATCAGTCCCAAGAATTAATGAAATCGATTTAAGATAAGCCAAGTAAAAGGTATTTTAAGAGTTGTTTAACATCTTAAATTGCCTATGACACAATCTTTTTTTTCACTTGTTTTCAATAGACTAATATCACGCTTGTTGTGAACAACAGATTTGCCAGGCCACCCTCATCCACAAAACGAGCAAACACAAAGGATCTTAATCTAATGGGATCTAGAAGTCATCCCGATAATAAGTCGGGACAGGCAAAATCTATTGTTCATCAGAAATGTGATATTGGTCTATTGTTTAACATGTATGAAAAATGACTCAAAGCTTAAAAACTGCTTGAATCTTTGAAAAAGCCATTTTTGCATGTTTAAATTACACTGACGCTGTTTAGCCTCTAAAGTGTCTTGGAAACTGGGATCTAACTTACTGCATTCACTCTCCTGGTGTGACGTCATACCATCATACACAAAGATCTGTGTCATATGATGCTTTGGCCACACGATGTACAGTGTATGGGACACTTCCGAGGCAAAATAGCGCATATTTTTCAGGAATTTCAAAGAGTTCTACACATTCAAGTCGTTTTTCATACATGTTGAACTTAAAAATGGGGGAAAAACTTTCCGTGTCATACACACTTTAAGGTCACTGCAAATAATTATGTACAGTATTAGGTTTCAGCAAGTTTATCGCAAACAACTGTGAATAAACAAAGAATTTTTTTGCCAGAGTGCTTTTTTCAAGTTTTTATTTTTTTCTCAAAATCTTGCTTGAAATTTGGGGGTGCAGGTTATACACGAGTTTTTACGGTATTTATATACCACTCATAACACATAGTCTTATGGCGGTTTACAACACTGCGGCCAGAGGACTTTAGCAGACTGCTAGTGCAGTTTACAATCAATGAAGTAACAAATGGCTGCCCCCATGTCAGCCAAAACAATAGAGAATAAAGTCAACTCAGTGTGGAAAAGCATCTGCCTACACAACAAGTTCCCTCAGTTTGTGCTAAAGAGTTTCTTCTCTACAAACACTAACTTACCCACATTCTATCATCTCATCAAAACATGCAAGACCAGCCTGGACATCAAAATAAGACTAATTGTTCCAAAGTTCATGCGCCTACACAGTGCATCTCATGGTTGCTTTCTAGAGCCCTAGAGCCCATGCTTAAGAACATCCCGCCACATCTCGGAAACAGCTTCAAACTCATTAGATACATACAAGACGGAGACTGCAACAACAACAACAAGACACTACTATACCCATGTGGCCTGGATGTCATATCCCTAGACACATCCATATCCATCCAAGAAGCCATCAACAATGGTGTCAACAGAATCAAGCACACAATACACACCATCTCTCCAGACAAGATGTTGCAGACCTACTCAATGTGATGCTCCACAACATGTAGTACTTCACCTTTGAAGAGCACATTTATTCTGCCAAACCAAAGGCCTACCAGTGGGTTCCAGCATATCAGGCATCTTAGCCATACTGTTCATGGATAAACTGGAAAGCATTGCACTCTCCTCCTACTGCCTCATCAGTCCATACAAGAGATATGTACATGTACATGTAGATGACATCTACCTCCAAACAACCAATGAAGAAAAGGCAGACGAATTCCACCGCACCATGAACAACCTACACCCTGGGCTGAAATTTGAGATTGAGAAACCAGCCTCCTCTCAAGAAGGCCTCTACCTATCCCTCCTTGACTTCAAAGTTACAATCCTGGAGAATGGAAATAGCTCCTTTGAGTTCTACAAAAAACCAATGAAGAAGTAGCTATTTGTACACCATCAGTGAGCCCTACCTAGAAACTCAAAGATCAACTTCATCCGTAATGAATGAAGACATATACAGCAGAGATGCTCTACCCAAACAAAATCAGATAAACATGATCATTTTGTTTGATAATATCCTTTGCCTTAACAGATATTCGGAAAACATCATAGATAAAACTAAACACCCCCAGAATTATTAACTTGACCGTCAAACTTCAAACACAGAATGGTTAAAGAACACCTTCCAGTGCATGTCACTCACAAATCCTACACTGTCACTCCTATCGTGTCACTCACAAATCCTAAGACAAGCCCTCTCTCACCACACCCAGAACACAGGCACAAGAATGGCAAACTGCCCAATCTCCAACACCAACCTGTGCCTACGAAGAAACACCGTGTACCAAGTCACATGCAAGGGATGTAAAAAGTTCTACATTGGGAGCACCACTGGATTTGTTCATGATCACATAAAAGAACACCTAAACAATAACAATTTGTCCGTAAAAAGAAACACATACACCCCTGTAACATGCCAAAGGACAACTAACAGCCACAACATTGATGTCAAAATAATCATACAAGAAAATGATCCTGTCAACTTACGACTATTCGAGGTGTTTTACCTCTAAAAGTAGTAGTAGTAATAATAATAATAATAATAATAATAATAATAATAATAATTTTTATTTAAGTCTCAAAGGTATTTAGCTGAGCACGGATGCTCTACTAATTGGGGAGATTAAATCAAATCAACTCTAAATAAATCAAATGAAATCAAAATAATGTTGGTTTTTGGGGAGAGGGGAAAACCGGCGGGAGTACCTGGAGAAAGACCTCTCGGAGCAGAGTAGAGAACCAACAAACTCAGCCCCGAGTCCAGGAATCAAACCCGGGACACATTGGTGGAAAGCGAGCGCTCTCACCACTGCGTCAACTCTGCTCCCAAGTGCAAGCCCAGACTTAATTCCTGTGAAGAATGCATCTTTATTACATGTATATACCATAAAAGCTCTATTAACTTATTTAATTTCAGGTCTTATTGAGGGGGGCTTATTAGAGAGGAGGCGGAAAAGAGGAGGGGGGGGGGGGGCTTATTTCAAATCTCAAACACCCTGTTTTCGTCTTAAAACAGTTTTTGTACAAAACTCAAACAACTATAGTGAAATTTTATTATCTACATGTAGTAAAGAACAGCAAACAGTATTACGTGTTTGAGTGTATAATTATTATTTGTTTATGGGCCACATGAAGTTGATTTCGCAAAAAGGAATAGGAAGGACTAATTACAAAATCTCAATCCCAAAAACGGGTGGGGACTTATTAGAGAGGGGGGGGGGCTTGTTACAAAAAAAGACTTCCAAACGGGGGCTTATTAGAGAGGGGGGGGGGGTTAATAGAGAAGGGGGGCTTAATGGAGCTTTTATGGTATTCAAATTTTCAAATTATTTGCGTCAGCTACAATGTACACCGCTTTTTATATCACGCACAATTGAACATTTTCTTTACATCCCCTGAGGATGCTATAGAATGGCAAAAGCTTGGAATTACAAGTAACAGTAGCTCAAGGCCTCAATCGAATTAGCTATCTATTTCACAAATGATATTTATCCTATAATACCGGTAATTAATTTTACAAAGACTCATTGCAATTCTGTGTTGAAAATATAGGACAAAATTTTCTTGACACTGTTGAGGCATGTCAAAAAACAGCCAGCAAAGCCGAGTGAAAACACTTGTTTGCTTTCAGGCAAAACACACATTACCATGCAGTGTGTGTGTAAATATTTTGTTGTAATTAATTTTGAACATTATTACTCAAACAAGGGACCCCAGCTTACACCCCCCCCCCCCCACCACCCCCAGTAAAAATAAATGAAAAAGAAATAGTATTTAACTTGTCAACACATGGAATGGCAAAAAACAAAGTTCATAATAGACCTTATAGTTAGTGTAATGTTAGCAAGGTTTAAAAATGTTATTTCATAGGACATAAATAGATAAGAAGACATAAAAAAGAATACTTGAAACGGAAGTCCTGGAGTGATCTGATGGGTCAATTACAGCAGTTGCCAGTCACATGCGCCCTCCAATGTTTTTTACCCATTTTCGAAAGCTAAGTTTTGGTGGACATTGATCAAGTGTTTTCATGACAATAGTCCTGTTCATGTCATGCCAGTTCCACGGCCTTATTTGATCCTTGTTGGAATCAGGTATAATCGCTCAGTTATTATGACAAAGTCATTTCCAATTTCGTTGAGATGGAGGGTTATTATGTGGGGACAACGTGGTCTGTCTTTGAATCACATAGCAGAAACACTTTTTGTGAGCAAAACGTTTGTGAAGAAGGTGGCGTTTCAACTGTACAAAAACACAGCTGGAGCCATGAGCGATCCACCAAAGAGAAAGTCAAAGAAACA
This sequence comes from Pachyseris speciosa, assembly GCA_016490735.1. Lineage (NCBI taxonomy): Eukaryota > Metazoa > Cnidaria > Anthozoa > Scleractinia > Pachyseridae > Pachyseris > Pachyseris speciosa. Next base: position 923,948 of record JAEMWC010000074.1, read on the forward strand.
AAAGATATCATCATGTAGTTGAAAAGTTGACCTCTGAAATGAGCTGCATTGTGTCGAGATTGACTTTTTAATCAGCTTTTTATGGATGTAGATTATTTTAGCCACAGGAATTCTTGTCATTCACCTTGCTACATGTATAGGATAATCGAGAGCTCTATCTTGACAAGTTGCAAACTTGGTTGGAATACCAGACAAGTGAAGTGTATGCAATGCAAACCCTCGGCAGAACTATAAATGGCAAATGGGATTGACAGTAAAAAAGCTACTGAAAGCCCCAAGAGACAAGCAGTCAAATTTTTGTAGTTCATTCTTTAATAAGGGTTATTATTTAGTTCGAGATCATGTTCTTGTAGTATTACACTGCAGCCCATGAGCGAGACGAATGAAAAGGCGCAGAGTTCAAATGATTTACTTCCACAAGAATAGTTTCTGCAATGAGTCAAGTAAAGATGAAAGACCAACTCAGATACTCTATGAATAGACATTGAAATAGTGGCTCCGGAAACTCTGCTCACTCTGTGTTTGTTTAAAAGAAATGCCGTTATTGTCATGGATACATTTGATTGACATCCACCAAAACTAATAGTTTTCAAAAATCATTGGAGGGTGCGTGTGACTGGTAACCACTGCAATTCACAGGTGGATGCCCATTATAGTGTTTGTTTCTTGTGTATTGTTGGTCAACAAATTGTCAATTTTGCTCACATGGGATTTATAGTACAGTCAAACCTCAATTATCCGGACCTTGATTATCCATACTTGCTTAGCTGGTCCCAGTTTTTCATGAATATTAATTAGCCATATTTAAGATCCGCAGCAAAACTTTTTGCTTCAAATTAAGTAATGAAACTCTGGTTCAAACTGAGTTTGTTTCACTTCAAAACACAATTAATCTGTACCTGTTGTGAGCTCAAGTGGGCCGTGCTACTGCAATGCATTTCACTGAGCTCTGATTTGCTCGGGTGTTCTTTGTATCTAAGTGAAATTTCACGCTCCACTTGTTCAGTCATTCAGTTTTAGTTTTGGACTGTTTAGCTCAGTCCCCATGAGTTTAGATAATCGAGGTTCGACCGTAGCATATTAGACCATTAACTCGCCTTAAACCTACTGGTACTGAATTTTTTATTTACTCACAATGGTTATTACAACTCTCACATACAGTACTTTAGATATAGGTCATCTATGCAATACTGGAATACTAGTTACATGTAGCTAATATGTGTCCTGCCAAATCAGTGGAAAATGCTTATCTGGAAGCTTTTCTGTCTCGTCTTAAATTCAGAATAATTTTGTACTGTATTCTGTATGGTTGATCATAATGCAGCATAAATTGAAATCCACATATTAAGCAAAATTCTCCCAACCATGAAATAGGTCCAATTAAATGACTAATACTGCATTTACATGTAGCCTTAGTATCTATTGTGATTTCAACAGTTGTTATTTCATAATGGCTCCAATTCACTACCATAACTTTATGAGAATATTTAGACACTGCCTGCAAATACATGTAGTGTAGTGCACATCACCCATTTTGCTTGGATTCTGTCACTGATGGCTTGATAAATTTGTCTCTCTTGGCAAATGCATTATTATCATTATATTTGCAGGAGTTGTCGCTTAGCAATAGTTACAACAGTTATTTGATTGCTTGGTATTAAATATACGTGAAATCTACAATCATTTGTGTTTTTCTTTATTGCCTTTGAAAAGGTAAGTTTCAACATTCTACACTTGCATTTATTGCATTACTAACTTATGCACTGTTTTTGTTTGGCAGGGATAATTCTGGAGTATGAGCAGTCTGGAGTGACGAAGTCCAAGTCAATTGATCTGTTGGATTTAAAGCCAACGTGAGTACATAACTTAGCAGATGTATCATAGAGTAGCGGAAGCTGGTTATGACTTGATTGCCGTAAATAAATTATACAGGGAAGTGTTATTGTGACTATACAATTGAGTATATTGCATAACATAGAGTATGCACTAAACCAATTATTACTCCATTGCAAATAGCAAGTTTCATATTATTGTAACAAGATGTTATACAAAATGCAGACCAATTTGGCTATCATATAAATTATTATTATTTTGCTGTCACAAAATGTAAAAACTCAATGTCATTAATTAGCCTTAACCCATTGGCACCCGTGCCGGCCAAAACCGGCCGTAAAAAACTCCCATGCTTCAAAACATTGCAACTTTCTCAATCGCACGAATATTGCCTTAACTGTTAGTTGTGAGCACGAAATGGAATGCCCTTTAAATTTGGATATCCAATAAATGCAAGAAACGTAGCGATTTTTACCAAATATGGCCTTTTGAGTTTGGACAAGAACGAAACTGGCCGTTTTTAACGTCAAAGAGAAACAACAAAAATGCCCCTTTTTGCCTTCATGTTTTTTAGGGAAATCATCGTCCAAAAACCAAAATTCAACCATCATAACAAAATTCAGTCCTTTTTCTAGCTTATAAATCACTTTTTTTGTTCATATTCTTCTCCCGAGCATAGATACAGCCTTTTGTTCCAGTGCATTCGGGCCTTCCCGATATTTTCAACATCTTGAGCGCATTGCATGCTGGGAACTAACGAGAATTTTTGACAGCGCCCGTTCCTTCCCCCAATTCTTTCACATATAAACTAAGTCTACAGCCACTCCGACCTACCGCCAAAATTTCCTGCTCATAGTCATCTTCAGTACACAGAAATTCCAAAATATGTGGCGGTAGGTCGAGAAATTCATCAATAGTCGAGTCCCAAAGGTACTAAGTGTTCGACCGGCCAAATTCCCAGTTCGTCGAGTAACAAGCCAAATTCAACAACAAAGTACATCACCTTGCTCGATTCTTTGAGAAAGTGGACTCTTAGCTACCGTCACGCTTAATGATGCTCATCAGGCAGCCGCTAAAGATGAAAAATGGCTGTAAATTTAGCAGAAATCGCAAGCAAACCGAACTTGGGCCATTGTTGTCGCTTCACGGATAAAAAATATCTACGTCAAAATGACGTTTTCAGAAACCTTGAGCCTCCAGTGGCTTAGGACAGCACCACTTTTCCCTGGTAGCTCAAATAAGGAGTCACAAATTGCTATCCATCGTTTATAGGTGGAAAATCACTCCGAAAATGTAAAAACCTGCGGTAGTCAATGGGTTAACAAAGAAAAATAGAGGTCACGTGACTGGTCCTTTTAACACTATCCAGTGAAAGTCATGGTTGGTGGTAGTTTAAATCCAGGGTCAGAGTTAAGATTCTACAGTTAAAACAGTTTCTAGGGGGGGTGGGTAACTTAGCAGGGCCAGGCTTCATTTCACGTTACCTCCTGGGTTTGTAGTTGGCTAGGTCACGTGACAAGCCACAGTATCAAACTCAATTACCCTAGATGAGATGATCATCGACTTCTGACTGTCACTAGTGGCTCCAACTCGACCTCCATTGTCTAGTTTTTAAAATCACCACCCCCTCAAGTTGGCTTTCATGCAACTTTAACCTTGAAGCTAAATACTGGCCAGAAAGTGGTACCCTCCCCCCCAGATCTTGCAGCATATGGTTGTTTTGAAATAAAATAGCGTTGATATGTTACTAGCCTCAAAGGCTTTTGTTTAACCCATTGACTACCGCAGGTTTTTACATTTTCGGAGTGATTTTCCACCTATAAACGATGAATAGCAATTCGTGACTCTTTATTTGAACTACCAGGGAACAGTGGTGCTGTCCTAAGCCACTGGAGGCTCAAGGTTTCTGAAAACGTCATTTTGACGTAGCTATTTTTTTATCCGTGAAGCGACAACAATGGCCCAAGTTCGGTTTGCTTGCGATTTCTGTTAAATTTACAGCCATTTTTCATCTTTAGCGGCTGCCTGATGAGCATCATTAAGCGTGACGGTAGCTAAGAGTCCACTTTCTCAAAGAATCGAGCAAGGTGATGTACTTTGTTGTTGAATTTGGCTTGTTACTCGACGAACTGGGAATTTGGCCGGTCGAACACTTAGTACCTTTGGGACTCGACTATTGATGAATTTTTTGACCTACCGCCACATATTTTGGAATTTCTGAGTACTGAAGATGACCACGAGCAGGAAATTTTGGCGGTAGGTCGGAGTGGCTGTAGACTTAGTTTATATGTGAAAGAATTGGGCGAAGGAACGGGCGCTGTCAAAAATTCTCGTTAGTTCCCAGCATGCAATGTGCTCAAGATGTTGAAAATGTCGGGAAGGCCCGAATGCACTGGAACAAAAGGTTGTATCTACGCTCGGAGAAGAATATGAACAAAAAAAGTCATTTCTAAGCTAGAAAAAGGACTGAATTTCATTATGATGGTTGAATTTTGGTTTTTGGACGATGATTTCCCTAAAAAACATGAAGGCAAAAAGGGGCATTTTTGTTGTTTCTCTTTGACGTTAAAAACGGCCAGTTTCGTTCTTGTCCAAACTCAAATGGCCATATTTGGTAAAAATCGCTACGTTTCTTGCATTTATTGGATATCCAAATTTAAAGGGCATTCCATTTCGTGCTCACAACTAACAGTTAAGGCAATATTCGTGCAATTGAGAAAGTTGCAATGTTTTGAAGTGTGGGAGTTTTTTACGGCCGGTTTTGGCCGGCACGGGTGCCAATGGGTTAAGTAGGTGAGCAATAAAAAATATCAACATCAAAAAAAAATTATGTTTTATTTAACCCATTGGCACCCGTGCCGGCCAAAAGCGGCCGTAAAAAACTCCCATGCTTCAAAACATTGCAACTTTCTCAATCGCACGAACATTGCCTTAACTGTTAGTTGTGAGCACGAAATGGAATGCCCTTTAAATTTGGATATCCAATAAATGCAAGAAACGTAGCGATTTTTACCAAATATGGCCTTTTGAGTTTGGACAAGAACGAAACTGGCCGTTTTTAACGTCAAAGAGAAACAACAAAAATGCCCCTTTTTGCCTTCATGTTTTTTAGGGAAATCATCGTCCAAAAACCAAAATTCAACCATCATAACAAAATTCAGTCCTTTTTCTAGCTTATAAATCACTTTTTTTGTTCATATTCTTCTCCCGAGCATAGATACAGCCTTTTGTTCCAGTGCATTCGGGCCTTCCCGATATTTTCAACATCTTGAGCGCATTGCATGCTGGGAACTAACGAGAATTTTTGACAGCGCCCGTTCCTTCCCCCAATTCTTTCACATATAAACTAAGTCTACAGCCACTCCGACCTACCGCCAAAATTTCCTGCTCATAGTCATCTTCAGTACACAGAAATTCCAAAATATGTGGCGGTAGGTCGAGAAATTCATCAATAGTCGAGTCCCAAAGGTACTAAGTGTTCGACCGGCCAAATTCCCAGTTCGTCGAGTAACAAGCCAAATTCAACAACAAAGTACATCACCTTGCTCGATTCTTTGAGAAAGTGGACTCTTAGCTACCGTCACGCTTAATGATGCTCATCAGGCAGCCGCTAAAGATGAAAAATGGCTGTAAATGTAGCAGAAATCGTAAGCAAACCGAACTTGGGCCATTGTTGTCGCTTCACGGATAAAAAATATCTACGTCAAAATGACGTTTTCAGAAACCTTGAGCCTCCAGTGGCTTAGGACAGCACCACTTTTCCCTGGTAGTTCAAATAAAGAGTCACGAATTGCTATTCATCGTTTATAGGTGGAAAATCACTCCGAAAATGTAAAAACCTGCGGTAGTCAATGGGTTAATAACATATTTGTTATTTACATGTGAAAAGTAAAATGTTATTGATTGTCAAAAACGGCTTACCCTGTACTGATTATGAGCTTACAGTGAGTTTGAGGAAGCTGTTTAATGCAATCAGCAACTGAAGGTGTTTTTAATTACTTGGGCTCACTTCCGGAATTTCTGTGCAAGCACTAGCACATGCAAGAATGCATTATTGTGGATTTTCTCCAAAAATTAATGTTTGAGTGCTTCTGGGAATCTGTCGTGCAAAAAATTACAGGTTTGAATGCAAATTTTTACTGTGCTAAATATCTTTAACTGACTGATTCACTGTATTTGAAGCAACTTTAGGAAAATTTGTGAAAAACATGCTCAGTTCAAGTCAATAAATTCTGCTTCAAAGTGACTGGCAATTCACTTTCTTCCCTTTCACGTAGATTTACTTGAGGCAAAAATTGAACATGTTTGCTTTTCAGGCGTAAACAAAGGCTCATCTGAATATTATTTTTTTTATTTAGGAAAGCTTATTGTCTCTTTTTCTGTGTCTTAATTCATGGAATTTCGTTATTACTCGACCTACATATTAAACAAGCCGAAATCCTTGCAGTGCATATCAAATTTGCCCATGTGTCAACAATTTTCTGTACATGATCAAGTAAACATACATGTATAAATTACAAACATGTGGATGAATCAGTTAAGTAGCAAACATCAATTTCTGATTGCCTCTTGGAAGGCTGATTGAAGACCAATATGGCCTCTAGGTGAGTACAATGTTGTGCTTTTTTGCAGAACTGATGTGGATCTGCTGCTTGATGATATTGTTGCGAAAGAACCCTTGATTACACCCTCAAAGATGGAACAAGTTAGAAAGCTGATTATCAGTATCCTTCAACTGTGTACAGCTATGTACAGCTGGTTATCAATAAGGCAGTTAAATTTAGTGCCTCTTAATGCGAAGATATTTTTTTGCTGATTATCACTACACAAAAAAGTACTAGATGTTTGTAAGGGCTAATTGAAAATTGAAAAGAAAAATGGGGGTAACCACACATTTTTCAGAGATATTTAAGTCCAAAGCTGGAAAAAATAGATTATTTTCGTAAAAAGAAAAGAACACTGAAATATTTCTCTGACAATTTCCTTAGAATTCCCGTTTACATATACCAAGGCAACAGCAAACCACAAGCTTTGAAATTCATAACAATTGGTGATATAAAACTACTTTTATGTGGTATTTAATCCAAAATCATTGCATTGGAGCCATTTTCGGTCCCGACGGCTCCCTTCTAATTGAGCAAAATATAATTATTAAATATGTAAAAATATAAATATATATTAAATATAATTATATAAATAAATTATTTTGCGAGCAATGGTTATTTTCAACTTTTAAGGCACTGTTTTGGGGTTTGCACTGTCCCCTCCCTAGTAAGTTAAATATTTGCATCTCTTTTCCTTGGGCATGCTGGGATATCCGATATGGCTGCAAATTCTGGAGAAAAAAGTTTTCTTGATCCTTTGGGAATTAGAGGACATTAATTTTTTTAATTCAATCAAGAGGGCTTTGAATGCTCAGAACAAATATGAAAACATTTTGAGATGTGCATTTTGCATAACTTTTAAAGTTTTTTCTAGTATAACTTGCATGTTTGGGCTCTGGCAAAATGGAATCAGACAAACTCGTAAGATCACCTTGACTTGTGTGTACTTTTGTCAATTACTTGTGCAGTTGATTGTTTCTTGTGATTGTATTATCTGTTTGAAATGCATAAATGCATATCTGTATCAAAATAATATGCAATTTGAGAGCCAGTCTGACCTTAAAGTGCCTATGAAGCGAAATTTGTTTCTTGCTACAGTGTAATTTTAAAGTTTACCCCTAAAAACGCAAGAATCTCAAAATTTGAGTTGCTTGTGATTAAAATTGTTGATTTTACGAGCGTTTGAAGTTGGGCTATTTTGCCTTTAAAAATGGTCACTGGGTCTGGGTCATGTTTATTTACGAAATTCTATGATGTGACGTCATTTTGGGTACAAAAATGTGTTTGCGCTTATGAATTATAGTGAAATAGTTGGAATACTTGTCCCCAAAATTATGTCAAAATTACGTCACAGCTATTGTCACGTGTCTTTTTGGCCGTGCAATTCAAATGCCATTTTTGAGGGCAAAATAGCCCAATTTCAAATGCTTGTATAATCGCTGATTTTAATCAAGAGCACCTCAAATTTTGGAATGTTGAGTTTTATGGATTAAACTTTAAAATTAGTGAGAAACAAATTTCTCTTCATAGGCACTTTAATGGCTTGATGTGATGCAGCGGTGTCAGCATTACTCCTCGAATAAATTGTGGGCTATGGAAAACATTGTTTCTCTTCATCCAAGACTTGGCAATGAATGAAACACATGATTTGCGTTGACACATGAGCATAAGGTTATGAGAAACATTAACTTTTTAAACTCACCTCGATCTTTACATGTAGCACATGAAACAGACCACAAGCTCAAAAATTACCTTTGGCAGGTTGACTTTGAGGCTTTGAAAAGTTGTAATTTTTCAGTCCCTCTCTGCTTACTTTGCACATGGTTTACAAAAGGCACTTAAAATTTGCCAAAAAAGCATGGGAAAACTTGGCTCTTAGTAATGGATGTAAACAACTTAGTATTTTCTTTTTCATAAGCTTACATTGAACAATAAATCTGTTTGTTGATGAAGCATGTACAGTATTGTGCAAAAGTAATGCAAACGAAATTCGACGAATTTCGCGAATATTCATGAATATTCGTCAATAATTAGTGAAATTGTGTTTGGAGCAATTTTTCGACAACATTTCGGGAGTCCTATTGTTTGAGCCATAATGATATTCCGTGGCACTCCGCGATAGTTCGAGTGAATTTCACAGCACTCTGTGATAGTTCGAGCAAAATTTTGCGGCACTCCCCGATAGTTTGAGTGAAATTTCGTGGCACTTAGCAATATTTCAAGTGAATTTTATTATCGTTTCGTTCTATTTCCCTCGCATCACGAACATGATGTGTTAACATTAACTCCTGCCAAGCAACTTCTAAAATGTCTATGTTTACACCTCCAATTAAAGGTTTCACATTCTGGAAATGAAACTTACCTGTTCATGGTCTGCTTTAGAAAGTAAAACTGAAAGACACTACACACTTGCATGAGTTATGGCGACATTAAATGTATTTATTCTTGACGACAAAAACACGGCTTTGTCATACTCAATACGGCCATGTGAGTCTTGAATCCCGTACAAGCCTGAATTGTCTATTTTTTTCCAGGCTTTACTTACACTATTGCTTAAGTAGTGTTCATAAATGCAATCACTCACATATTCATTGAAAACAGTTTGTTACATTGAGGTTTAGCGTGCAAGTAATATGAATCCCATCAGATCAAATGTTAGTCTTCCTCGCAACGCAACGCAACGCTCGTGGGGGAGCGTTGCGTGACAGCCAAAAAAACGGCTGCGAGGGAGACTAATTGAACGTGACTTTTCAAATGTGTCACACGTGTTATTTGAGAAGCATTATCTTAGCTCTATGCAAATAAGTTGTTTCCGAAAAGTTTGGACATTTGACATTAAAAATCTCAGCCATTGCAACCTTCTCAGGAAACTCCTTTCATTTCATTAGCATTACACAAGTATAGGAGAATTATGGACATGGAATTAGCGTTTTAAATTTAGGCACCATTTTCCGTCGACTGAATTGTTTGCTGACTCATTGGTGAACAACCGCAATTCGTTTTGTTTACTATTTTACAGCACTTTCCATTTCTAAACTTTAAGAAACTGAACGTGGACTTTTCTCAATCAGAGATTATATTTTCATCTCGTTAGCATCACACAAGTATGGTGGCCGAGGACTGCCACTAAGTTTTGAGGACCATTTTTACTTTTTTTAAGCAATTAAGCAAATAAATGTGAAACAAAATATGCAAATAAAATTAAAATCAAATACAAATGCAATGCAATATAAAAGAAAATGCAAATAAAGTCAAAGTCAAATGCAATTAAATGTAAAACAAAAAGCAAAGTACAAATCAAAATCAAACTTGATTCAGATTAAAATTGAATACATTTTTAAAAGAGGATCTAAATTCGAAGTTAAAGTAAATTAAAATTGAACACACTTGGAAAAGACAATGCAAAACAAAATTAGTGGCAGCGCTCAGCCATGCGAAAATTTACTTTCGTTTGAAAAATTATTTCACATGGCCAAGCGCTGCCACTACCATGATGCTTTGCGCACTTCAATGCTTCGAGTACCGGAGCGACTACAGAACACAGGACCAAATTTTGAGTGCTTGTCGGTGGCTCGCCGGCTCGACAGTCGCTTCAGTGCTTTAAGAACGAGGTAGATATACTAAAGAGTGGCTCGATAGCTCGCCGGCTCTGCAGTGGCTTGAGTCCTGAAGAACGAGGTAAATATGTTTTGGAGAGTGGCTTGGTGACTTGATGGCTCGGTAATGACTGGCAAGCCACCGAGCTGGGACAAAACCCTACAAAATTGGTCCTAGCCTGTATCCTGTAGTTAAGCCAAATCCATTGCAGTCTCCTTCGCAGCCCAGTTTCCGTTGCGTGACATCCCAAAAACTAAAGCGACTAGCAAGCCGGCAAGCCACCGAGCCACACTGGTATTTCTACCTCGCCTCGTTCTATACTAAAGACCACTAAAGTGGCCGGCTCGCTAGTCGCTTTTAGTGCTTAAAGAACGAGGTAGATATACAGATATACTAAAGACCACCGAAAAGCTCGCCGGTTCGCTAGTCGCTTCAGTGCTTTAAGAACGGGGTAGATATACTAGAGAGTGGCTCGGTGGCTGGCTTGTTCGCTTTAGTTTTTGAGCTGTCACGCAACGGAAACTGGGCTGCGAAGGAGACTACTATTGATTCAGCTTCACTACAGGATACAGGCTAGGACCAATTTCGTAGGTTTTTTCCCCAGCTCGGCTCAGTCATTACCGAGCCATCGAGTCACCAAGCCACTCTCCAAAACATATTTACCTCGTTCTTCAGGACTCAAGCCACTGCAGAGCCGGCGAGCTATCGAGCCACTCTTTAGTATATCTACCTCGTTCTTAAAGCACTGAAGCGACTGTCGAGCCGGCGAGCCACCGACAAGCACTCAAAATTTGGTCCCGTGTTCTGTAGTCGCTCCGGTACTCGAAGCATTGAAGCGCGCAAAGCATCATGGTAGTGGCAGCGCTTGGCCATGTGAAATAATTTTTCAAACGAAAGTAAATTTTCGCATGGCCGAGCGCTGCCACTAATTTTGTTTTGCATTGTCTTTTCCAAGTGTATTCAATTTTAATTTACTTTAACTTCGAATTTAGATCCTCTTTTAAAAATGTATTCAATTTTAATCTGAATCAAGTTTGATTTTGATTTGTACTTTGCTTTTTGTTTTACATTTAATTGCATTTGACTTTGACTTTATTTGCATTTTCTTTTATATTGCATTGCATTTGTATTTGATTTTAATTTTATTTGCATATTTTGTTTCACATTTATTTGCTTAATTGCTTAAAAAAAGTAAAAATGGTCCTCAAAACTTAGTGGCAGTCCTCGGCCACCATACACAAGTATTAGAGTGGTAACGGCCAAAGAACACTATACAACTTTATGCCACGGTCGACTGAAGTGTTTTGTTTACATTTTGTGCAACTTTCACATACGCTCTTGTCATGAAAAACACTTCTCGTTTACATGTGTGTTTGACTCCAAGTAGGTACAATGTATGGTCTAGTATGACAGGAGTTACTCATCTCTTGTATTCTGACTTTCCGAACCTGATCGCCTACATGTAAGTACATGACCTGCATGACGTGCAAAAATATGCCACCATACTACTCACTGAACCACCCAACAAGACAATTACATGAAAATGCACTTGGGCACTGACCTGGGTATCTGTGCTCTCCAATGTACATGTATGAATGTGTGATATAATATAAATATTTTTATCTTTATTTTTGTAACAATGGTATTGCCCTTAACCAGTTATTCATCAGGACTGCAAGAAAAACAAACAGAAAGCATGGATCATCATTTTTATCTTTTCAAGGTACATACAGTGTATCTGGCATAGTCTGTCTTTTATTTATATGTTCACAGAGTCTTTCTGTTAGACAGTTCAATTTTAAGTCGTATATCTTGGGTGGTAAATGGCAAATTTAACCCTTTAACTCCCAAGCATTTTGCCGAAAAACACCTTATGAAGCTCATTGAGCCGTTTTCTGGCCAGAATCTAGCCAGTAAGAACCAAAACTGCCCAAAGTTGAGGCATGCGCAGAAAACAAAATTTCGAGATAGTTGTTAGGTTGAAAGGTTTCACAGCCCCCTCACCTCCCCTTTTCTCTCTCTTTTTAAAGGTAGCTTTTGATTCAAAAGTCTAGGATCTTGTATATCTTTACCCTCATCAAGCCAGATGGGTAGATTGGTTGTTATCATATTTTTATAATCTTCATTCACCAGTAACATAGTGTTTAGTTTCCAGAAGCCAACACCACCTCCACAGGAGTTAATTTCCTCACGTTCTAGAAATATAGCAGAGTGGTCCGTTTCAATCGAAAGTACAATATTGACCCTTGTAACCAAATCGTGTAATTTGTCTGATATTAACCAGTAATGTTATCCGTAAGATAAAAATGCAAATGGTGAACAACACCGCCAATTAAAACATTGCCTTGTTGGATTTCTCTGAACCAGTGAAAGTTTCCGGTAATTCTTGTTTTCAAATAGAAACTGGTTTTTGGTTGCTAAGTTATGGCCAGTTTTCTAATTTTACGTTTAATTTCACCCAAAATTAACATGACCTAAAATGGGAAAACAAAATGAACAAGCTAAAGAGGTCTAAAAGATGGGTAAAGTGTGGCCCTCGCAAAAAGTGAGAAAAAGATTTCCATACAGATACCAAGGTCTGGCCTTAACGTTTGCTGTAAATGTAGAATTTTGATGTAGGGGCAATCTCTTTTCGATTAAAATGTTGACCACAAAAAACTGTAATTTTTGGTGTTGTGTTTTGGTCAAAAGACTGGCAGTTTGGGCTTTGTTGCCAAACGAACAGTCTTATGTTTCGAAATTTGGGTATTGCAGCCGGTTCTTTCAGGTGTGATAATTGCTAAAAACATTAGTTGGTGCTATTCATACATTATTATCACATTCTGAGAAAATTTCAACAAGAAAGAAATAATAAATGCAAAAGTAACATTGTCAATGCTACTGTCCAGACCTGTGTAAATGAATACAATGAAAACACGCGTAGCAGCCTGATAACTTACCACTTTTCACGGCGAAAGTGAGTTTGACAGAAACTCCTACCAAAATTGACTTTTCCCTCGTTTGGCGGGAGCCTGAGTTTTTCTTGCTGTCAGCAAGTTCAAATCGAACTGAATTTGTTACCTTTTTGCTCATCTTTCTACCAACAAATTAAACTTAAGATTTAGTGCCTTAATTGAAGCTTTCTGCTAACAAATTGAAATGGAAACTGGTTGCCTTTTTTAAAACACCATTGCAATTATTTTATCGCGTGCACCGCGCGTGTGGGAACACAGACTTGATCACCTGATACGCCCACGCCCACGTGGCTGCCTTGATTCATATAAAATGAAACAGACTTCCTAAAAGCAAATGCAGAGGCCATCAGAAAAAGAGGACTGAACTGGACTTAACCAACAGCCAGGCCATTAAATCGTTGAGACCGGTCAATCCAATTGATCATGCTCTTCTCCTGGGGGATACTTGACCCATGCTCGGGTGCAGGGGTGCCCCTGGGAGTTTGAAACCATGACACTGTTTGGGACAAAAATAACCTTGAATACCTACCCTGTGTAGGGAAACGCCCCCCATTTTAAAGTTAAGTTCAGTCCCTTACTTCGCACATAACCAGCCATCATTTTGCGTGCAAAGAATGGTTCAACCTTTGAGATACTAGAGATTATTGAAAATAATCTTATCTCCAGTTCAGAAAACCCCCTCCTAACCTCAGGGAAAGCTCCCAAAAGCATCTTCCTTATCCATGTATGTGATTCGTTTTCTTGAAGGAGTTTTCTTGCTTTATATTTTCTGGGCTTCCTTTTGGTAGAAAAAGATTTGGGGATTCAAACTTTTAGGATCGTAGGATTAGATGGAAGGAAGTGCGGGTGGGTAGTGGAACAAGATTTTTATTCAGCGTTTAAAGTCAACGTCACTTGGTTTTTTTCATGTTTTCTCCAGCCTGTCTGATGGAATCATGCTCATTTGGGTATGGTTTTAAGATCTCTTCCCCCTGCACATGTTACATGTAAAAATGGTCTACAAACATTAAAACTGATGACGTCACAAGCAGTACGAGGGACGTGGTTATGCGCAGCCAGTTTTGGCTGGTAATCAAAAATGCTAAAATTCATGTTTTTCTGTTTTTCCCACTCTATTTGGCATTTTATGGGCAAATTGGGTTGTTTCATACTCAAAGGTGGAATTTTTTTTTTTTCAAAAAAAGTGTGTACTTTGCTTAACCCTTTAACTCCCAAGCATTTTGCCAAAAAAAAAAAAACCTTATGAAGCTAGTTGAGCCATTTTCTGGCCAGAATCTAGCCAAAAAGAACCAAAACTGCCCAAAACTCTGTTTGCTGGTGGAGCTCCTTGCATCCTTCTGTTCCTGATGCTTGATATAAATTTGCTTTCCAAGTTTGGGCATGCACAGAAAACAAAATTTCAAGATAGTTTTTGGGTTGAAAAGTTTCACAACCCCTCTCCTTCTACCTTTCACCTTCTCTTTCTCTTTCTCTTTCTCTTGCTGGGCATTTTCTGGGCTTCCTTTCGGTGGGAAAAGATGTGGGATCGTAGGATTAGATGGAAGGAAGTGCAGGTGGGTAGTGGAGCAAGATTTTCATTCATATTTTCGGGTCAAGGTCCCTTGGTTTTTTTGCTTTTTCTCCAGCCTGTTTGACAGAATCATGTTCATTCGGGTATGGTTTGAAAGATCTCTTTCCCCTAAACATGTTACATGTAAAAGTTGTCTACGAGCATTAAAACTGGTGACATCACAAGCAGTATAAGGGATGTGGGTTTGGCTGAAGATGTGTGAGGTATCTCTTACAGTGTAGCTTTCTGATCACAAGAAAATAGGAAAAATATTTACAATGATAGATTATTAGATCTGGTGCTCAGCCAAACCCATAATTGGGTTAAAATGCAAGCCAGACATTCATTATTTTGTGTCTGCACAGGGCATGAACAAAATAGAACCTCTGTTTTTTTTTCTTTCACTTCCATTGGCCTCTCCAAGTGGTTGTCTTTTTTTTAATTTTTGAACTGAATTTTCCCCTTTGATTTGATTCGGCTCAAAACATGTGGTGTGCAATTGTGGAGGAAAAATTAGTAAAACAACTGACAATCGTTAAGAACCTTCCATGAAACACAGTATATAAATACTATTAATACTTACAGTAGCTGAAAGCATGGCTGGGCTTCCTTTTGGTAGAAAAAGATTTGGGGATTCAAACTTTTAGGATCGTAGGATTTGATGGAAGGAAGTGCAGCTGTTTCTGCTCTATTTCAGGCAAATATAGTTTTTCTGCCTGAAATTTTATTTTGTGCATTCCATTTTTTGCTCTCAATTTGTCTGTACCCTGATGTGTCTTTGTTACATAATTGCTATGTTTTCAAGGGAATTCCCCAAGATTCCAGTTTTCTTTAATCTGTTGGAATCATGGAGGTTAGCATTAATTTTATGTAATCACTACATTGTCAAAGGAATTTCCAGATATTGATTCCTTCATATTGAGAAGTAGCCTCAAAAGAAACACTCTTAAATGAATTCATTGGCTCCAATAGCAAGTTCAAAATTTTCGGAAAAGTTTTGATACCTTTTCTTCTGATTTGAATTCATTAATAATTTGTTTAAAAAATTTCCCCTGTTGTGGTTCTAAATGTTACAATTGTTATTTATTTAGGTTTTAAGGGCGCATATCCTCCCTCTGACCAATGTAGCCTTCAACAAGTCCGGTACAAGGTAACATTCGTCTAACAAACAGTTACACTGTAGCTATTCCATAAATCATTTTACCTTTTTCTGGACTATTATGTGCCAGAGATTCAGAATACAAGGTACACTGCACTAAAACCACTAGCTCATTTTGCAAAATTTATTTAGTAAAATTTCCCCTACTTTGTAGGCATTCTACTATAATAAATTACTTGATGGTTCACCTTGATGGCAATAGTTTTGAAATAAACTACTCTGTATGAACACAAGTTTGCTAACTGCAAAATAGTTTTGCAGCTCCAATCAGCAGGGTTTCATTTTCAAATGGAGTTGCAGTCGACTTGAGCAAAGCAGGCAGAGATTATGGGTGCACAAGCAAAGATGATTACTGAACAACAGCGTTTCTTTGGCGCCAGTTGCAGGCGATTCGGCCATTGACAGGCGGCGAAAATCGCTGGTCGCTGGCCAAAAAGGAAAACCCTGAATCAGTACACAAAATCATGAAAGCAAAACTTTAGGCACTATCTTTGCATAATGTAATGTAAAATAACTGTACTTGGTCATGCTGATTTTACAACACAATTGGCAGATTGTATTGTGCTTGTCATTTAGCACAAGTAGACAGTTAATGTAAAAAAACCCCACAAGCATCTATTTGTGTAAGAATGCCAGTTGCTAACAGTCTTTTTGACTAGCCTTTGGATATAATTGCTTAATTCTGGTTGCTTCAAAAATGTGAGAACTCGTTGAAACTCATAAAAGACTTTAATTTATAAGTGAAAATTGAAAGTAATTCCATAATTACTTCTTCTGCAGGTACATGTATAGAATGATTTTATGTTGATACATGTAGGTTAGTCAGACATTCTGCAGTGTAACTCTTAAGTTTCTTTTCTGATGTCTCTGGTTTTGAGCATTGTTCTCACTCTCCCTGCTTCCTGTAGTTTCAAAGACTTTAAGATTCCCAAGTTTTGCTTGTAATGTTATTCAAAGCACTTGCTTTCGCCAAGTATACTCAGTATAGATATTACAGGTTAAATTTGATTTCAGGTTATTTTTGATTTAACCTAGGTCAAAATGAAATTCCTTTGTCTCCTAACCCTAATTATTCATGATTAAACAAAGAAATTTCATTTTCACCTAACTTAAGTAAAATATAACCTTAAAGCCAGCATTGTATATGACTACAGTGTATTGGTGATGTACACTGTAGCATTATTCTGTTGACAGCTCAGGTGTCAATTTTTCAATCAAAGTTTCATAACAGGCAGCTATGACAGAACCTGTAAAGTTTGGGACACAGCATCAGGGGAGGAGCTTCAAGTACTGGAGGGACACAAAAATGTTGTGTATGCAATTGCCTTCAACAACCCTTATGGGTATGCTAGTAATTAGAAAATAACTTTATTTAATTATGAATTACAACTACTAAGTACAGCTATGGAAGCTTACTACTTACAGGTGTAGTTAAGAACAGCTACGTGCATGTAAGCTAATTTTCACAACCACTATTATCAGTTGAAGTGAAAATCTGCCATATATGTATTCAAGGGGAAAATGCTCATACTCTGAGCCTAGTCCTCATTACTATTGATATCGATTGGTAATGCATCAAGTCTGTGATTTGCCTCTGATCAGCCATTAAGAGTAGCTTTCTCTAACTGTCACCCAGAGGAGCGCAAAATGAAAAAAAAAAGTGAATTCAAAATTCCTAAACTCTGCCAGTATAATTAGGTTTAGTTGAACTATTTCTGGAGAAATAATTTGAGTTTAGATTAATTGATAAATTGATGATAATTAGATTGTTATTTTGTGTGAACAGTGACAAAGTCTGTTTGCAGGCTTTCACACGGTCCAGTCACAATACCTAACTTAATGAAAAAACCTAACAAAGAAACAAACGTCTTTACTAATGGTTTAATACCCAATTTGCTGAATTCCATTACAAACTAAATAGTTGCAGGGCAAAATTCCACCTTGAAATATGGCTTGTTGTTATAAAAATAGCAAACTCATCCAGGAAAAAGCAACACAGGGGAAAAACATGTCATTACATATGACGCATATCCTGAGGAAAATCTTTCCAATTTGGATGAAACATTTAGTGCTTTTCATGTGATCTGAAACGATTTATAATCCATGAATCTGCTTTTGTCTGGATGTCCATGCTCACAGGCAAGGCAATAACACTATTCTTTCTGAGCTGTTAAAGAAATATATTACTGCAAGTTTTGTGAGTTAGAGGCAATGTCTTCTTTAGTATGGAAATGGTTATTTGCTTCACAAGTAAATAGGCTATTCACAAGCAAAGATTGCATGACAGCTTTCCAAGCAGCCATGCAGCAGCACAAAATACACAGCAGTTTACAAACAAATATTAATATTGTATAAATAAATATTATATAAACTTCATTTGAAAACCTCAGTAATGGATTGATTGCTGTATTTTCGCTTGCTTGGTCATATGTTTGATCACCCTTTTATATACAGTGTATCACCTGTATATAATTATTGTACTCTACCCAAGTCACAAGATTATGCAGGTGTCAATGTACAGTACGTTATTAATTTAAGTTCTCTGTTGATATTTATGTCAGGGACAAAATAGCAACAGGTTCATTTGACAAGACTTGCAAGGTATGCAAATGACATTTATAATACCGGTATTACATGATTGTATAATTCTTGTTCTCCACCAAGCTTTTCTATTTTATGCTTTCTGTATGAAGGTGGGGAACCACTTTGCTAAAATCCAGACTCAGTAGATGGAAAAAAGTCTAGAAAGTGAGAAAATTGCCAACCAGCTAAAACAATAAAATAATGGTCAAATTGATTGTTACAAAGTTTGTAAGACATAAATCCAGCTGGAGCTCTCATCTAACAGTGGTTATTTTAGAGAAGTTATTTCTATAATAGTATTGGGATAAAGGATTGATGTGGATATTTGACTTTCATACAGGTGTTGTTTGTGTTTTTTCCAGACCGTTTACTCTGGACATCATGACATGAACTAAGGGTGCGTTCCTTTGGGGTGATCCGAGTTCGGATCAGTGATCCAAGATCTGTCTGGATCATGGTGCATCAAAGGAACCGGCGAATCCACTCTGGTCACGGATTCGCCGGTTCCTTTGATGCACCATGATCCAGACAGATCTTGGATCACTGATCCGAACTCGGATCACCCCAAAGGAACGCACCCTAAGTCTGTTTTAATTGCTTGCACTTTCTCTGCTAAAAGTTATCTTCGGCTTGTTAATTGTTCATTAAAAGAATCTGGACCAGACAAAACATTGAAGAAGTGGAGACAATATTATTAAAGTTTGACTGTAATCATAACAAATACAGCAAACTGAATTTTCAGAGCTTTGATACAGTATGTCAGTTTAAATAAATGTTAATTATTGAAATTAATAATAATAATAATAATAATAATAATGATAATATTCTTTAAATTGTACAGGATTTGACTACTGTGCATGTTGTCTATTGTTGCAGTTATGGAGTGCTGAGACTGGGAAATGCTACCACACCTACCGAGGCCATACAGCCGAAATTGTAAATAGCTAATTAAAGATTGTTTGTGTTACACTGTTATTATAGCCTATATGCACATGCCTTTCAGTTTACATTGTATCAAGATTTTGGCTATTAATTTGGTACCCTGGGAAAAGGTTTAGTTCTAATATTTTTTAGTTTTCTTCTAGGGTAGTGTTTTGAGAAATATTCAACATTCACTCATCCAGGACAACCCTCACTCCAAACTCCTTTTTTCATTACAAAATTGCGCCCATTGAAACACGTCAGCCATAAAAAGTGGGGTACCCATGAGGCTTTGTGCGCTAACAAAGACGTGGCGCCGCTTTCAGTTCCTTTTTTACTCAAAATCATAATTCCAAAAGGGAGCTGTAGATGTTACACGAATCTCCATCGTTATCCGTTTAAGGCAATAACAGGAGCTTGTACTGTGAAAACATGTGAAAATATGCTCGCTATCAATTATTAGTATAAATCTGCTTGCGTTCTGTAACGAATGCGGCTATTCACTATCTATTCTGTGATAGATAGTGAGTAGCAGTTGTCAACAAAATGGCGGCCGCTTCATCGTGATTACAAAGTGTCAGCGAGGAGAATTTAGATAATTTACTTGTTTAGTTTTGAATGACTTGTAGATTTATACTAAAACAATTAGATTATTCGCTCTTGATTTCTATGCGTGATAGCTGATTCGGGCTGCACCCTCATCAGCTATCACGCAATAGAAACCTCAAGCTCATAATCTAACTGTTAAATATCGGCCGTGAGAGTATGGAGAACTTTGCGAAAACAAGCCACAACTGCAAAAGATAATTATTGGCGAGTGCCTCGTGAACTTTGCAATACCTGTTTACCATCATCTGTTTTCCAGTGTTGTTTATTTTATTTTATTAGCTTTGGCGTCACTACTGCAACAGCTTGCGCCAATTACTGTAGGCCCCCATAACCACATAACCACATTCTAGTAGAGATAGGCCACCACACCGAGGACTACATCCCCTACTCTTTTTGAACAGTACATGGCTTCTTTTAACGTCCCACAGAATCAATTATGAAGAGTTGTGAGACGGGGCCTATGGTTTATCGTAAAAAATCACATCTTAATAATAATAAATAATAATAATAACTTCATTTATACTGGTAAAAGACCAGTCAGTCAATAAACAAAGGTTGAGAGACTGGTTTTAATTGGTAACCAGTACACAAAAAAATATATTAAGATATTAACATGAAAGTCAGCATTTTACCAATGATTACAAAAATATCAAAAATCATGCAAAAAACTAAGCATTGCTCTTACACTTACTGTACAAATATCATTGGTGCTATCCATGTTCATCAAGTAAGTAAATGTTGTGACGTTAAACTGTGCTGCAACTTCCTACTCTTATAATCAGTTTACGTAACATACATGTCAGTGTAAGAAATCCTACAGCAGGAGATAGTCCTTTAAGAACAAAAATTTGAGAATGCCTACAACATAACTGTTGATTCAAGATTTTCTTGAAAAGCAACTTGCATGTTTTCTTGCCTTAATTATGTGTATGTTTTAGTTGGTAAGGGACATACATGTACATAATTTACGTCTTGATTTACAGGTGTGTTTGGCATTTAATCCTCAAAGTACGGTAGTGGCCACTGGAAGTATGGATACAACAGCTAAATTATGGGATGTACAAAAAGGAGCAGAGATATCTACATTATCAGTGAGTGTGTCCCAGTTGAATTATTTAGATCTCTTTAGTGCCCCATGTAGGCATCATTTATGGCAAATGTAACAATGCAGCTATCTATACCATGCCGCATAACTATATATAACACTGCATGGTTAAAGACTTTATGAAGTGCAAAGAGACTACAGTATAACAACCAGTGGATTTCATAAGTTGTTGCATACACCATTGCACAATACAGTTCAAATATATGATTTTCATACATTCATTCTCATATATTTGCCACTCACGGGTATATTACAAACCAACAAAATGACCAGCTCCCAGATGGCTTGTTAGCTCAGTAGGTAGAGCGCTGCACCAGTATTGCAGAGGTCGTGGATTCAAATCCTGTTTAAGCCTGAATTTTTTTCAGGCTTTATTTTCACTACTGCTTAAGTAGTGTTCATAACTGTGATGATCATTCACCGATTCAAGTACTGGTATCTACAGTGTACTGTTAACAGTTAAGTCATGCTGGTTCATTACTTGACTTTTTTCTGATTATCAAGGGCTTTTCTCAGCACTGTTCGTCACTTTGGTTAGTTTCAAATCCAGTGCACCCTCGTAGAATAGTTGTCTAGCTTAGTCAATTAATTATCACAGATGTTGGCTGCAGATTGTTTAAGTTTAACACAGTTGTGTACAATGCCCACAGCTCCAGTGATAACAGGCAGCACTAGAAGTCTCATTCCTCATTGACAGCATTAATTCAAAGGTCCCAGTAGACAGAACTTGGCTTTTGTCTACTTTTTGTAATATTCATGGAACTACAACATTTTTATGTTATCAAAATCAAACAAGACTAATAAAAGACCACAATGTGGTGATTATACTGTTCAAATTGTTTCATTTTGTTTTTTGGTTACTCATAGGGTCATTCAGCAGAGATAATTTCTTGCTCATTTAATACAACTGGTGATCAACTGCTCACAGGATCATTTGATCATACTGTGAGTGTATGGGACACAAGAACTGGCAGGTTAGTCAAATACATTTAATTGCATTTCATGTCTTTATGTTTGACCCCCCACCCACTGCCATTTCATTGTATGGTTTAACAAAGGCAGCAACTAGGCATGATGATTTAAGCAAGTACATTACAGATCATTGTTATTCGACAACCAAACCAGAAAATCAACTGAGACTCTCTGCTACAGTGTACATGTAGATGTGGTACATGTACAGGGCAGAATGCTACTCTCTAACATTGGAAAACTGGTTATAATTGCTAATTAACATAGAACCAAATCACTGAACAGTGAACTGAACTGCATGACAGACAGGCAAGACAAACAGACTGATTCTGTTGACGGTAGCTACCTACAAGGGTTTTGTTGACAAGAGCTGGACTGAAGTCATTTACAGTATAACAAACACTCACAGACAGTGACATTCCAGTTGAACTTACAAAATCACCAATATATAATTAGCTTTGAACTTTGTTGACCAATCAGCTCAATAGACTTAATCCCATCTACACTGTACATCTGATGCACAACTCACTTGACTCTGATAATCACTTCTTCTTAGGGTGTTTACATTTCAGTCAACATCACCTCAAACAGTAGCTTTTAAAACTGCACTTCAATCCCCAGGTGTTAATTCTGCCGTGTTTCTTAGAAAATTTTACACACTTGTAGTGTCCTGTGACCAGATGTTTACATACCTTCATCCCTCTACTCTAGGTCATTGTAGGTTGTTGAACATCATTGCTGTTGCTTGTTAAAGATCTTTATTATATCTCTGACTTAGTACACATGCTGTAATTGGTCGATTTTGTGGGCTGTATTTCTACAGTATGGCGTGCCTGACTTCAACTAGTTTTCTTTCCCATGCGCTGGATTAATCTCAGAGATAAAATAAATATCTTACTTATAACCTCGCTTTCTCAGTCCGTACTGTAAGTTACGGATCCTCATTTTTTCCCATTAATTTATGGCCCCTGCGCTTGCTTTGTGCTTGGGCCATAAATCAACAAGAAAAATCTGGGTCTGTATACTTACCATACAGACCTCAAACTTGGTTAGTAAGAGGTATTTACATGCCACTGTGGTTCATTGGCACTGGATATCGCCCCTCATTAACGGTCATTTTTGCTTGTTACAAGTCACTGCACTTACGGGGTGGTTATTGAAGCTCACTATAGGTCACTGCTAATTTAAATGAAGGTTATTCAAGGCTATCTTACTAACTGCTTATCTATTCAATTAACTGGATCATCATTATCCTCTCTGCGCCAAGTGGTACAGAGGCTCTTGGGGCTTAGGTGGTCAGCTCATCACCCAATGAACTGCACACTGTACATTAATCAAATATTTTATCTTAACACATTATATGTGATAGTTAAGTTAATACTTTACTTAGTTACTTCTTTTTTTCACATCCTTTTTGTATTTTCTGAGTAATTTTTTCCTTGACTCTTTCTGATGTTGAGTTATAATTAAGTGTGGATTTCAAATATGCAAGTCATGAGTATGTTGCATTTTTATTTTCAGGCGAGTGCATACACTTATTGGCCACAGAGGAGAAATCTCCAATGCCCAATTTAACTTTGATAGTTCCTTTATAGTCACTGGATCAATGGTATGTTTATAGTAAAAAGCTAACTCAGTGTTTCAGATAAGAAGGCATTCTCAGGTCAAAAACACTACTAGGTCAGCTACATGACCCAAGCAATCAATAGAAAATTTATAATGGTTTGGTGGGAGCTGTGGGAATTTGACCCATTGGAATTCCTTGTTGACACCCTGCCTTAAAATCTTATCTGGAACCCTGTAACTGCATTATTTTAACCTGGTGAATGGGTGGAAAGTATATTGGACAAAATGTCCTTC
Organism: Pachyseris speciosa; assembly: GCA_016490735.1. NCBI lineage: Eukaryota > Metazoa > Cnidaria > Anthozoa > Scleractinia > Pachyseridae > Pachyseris > Pachyseris speciosa. Next base: position 947,691 of record JAEMWC010000074.1, read on the forward strand.
TAATACATTCCAAGTCAATGCAACAAACAACGTTGGACATGTTCTTTTTTGTATCAGTAAATTACTTCCTGTCCAGCCCACTATCTTCTTCTTGGGTCATCTTTCCCAAGAATCTGGCAAAGATTTGCTTATAATTAAGGCCAAAAATTTGATAACTGTGTAAACTATGTTTTGAGTGATGCAAAGCTTTTTACGATTGTCCTCACAGCTCTGTAACAAGTATTTACTTACCGGTATATTTAGGACTCAGCATTCTGTAACTAGTGCTATAGAGTCTTCTGTAGAGTGTTTTCACACGACGTCACAACAGCCATGTTGGTGTTCCAAAACAAAGAAACGGTGGCCATGTTGGTGTCCCAAACTAAACCTCTGGGAATAGAACTCTATTTTTATTCAAATACTTTCATTTCAGTGAACCAATATAGCCGGTAGTCACGTAAATGAAAACGCTCTATAGAATGAGAATGTTTGCTGTTATTGCTTAGAAGTGTTATCAGATGCTCTTCGTAAGCCATGGGGTGATTTTTTATAAACCTGTGTTACAACGTTGTCACTGCAGCCATACCCTGTTAGTAGTGTCCTTGTTTAAAAGGGCCTTGTCAACTGCTATTGTCAAAAGCTTGTCAACTGCTATTCATACTGTTTTTGTGACCATTTGTATGTTTTTTGGATATAGGACAAGACATGCAAGATATGGGACTCTAGAACTGGACAGTGTATTGGTACATTAAGGTAATAAGTGTAACTTTTATCAGTTATGTTGGAACAGTCAATCTTGAATGCACAGTGACACCTTAAATGTGACTGTGCCAAAGTTACCTCAATGTCGTGTGATCACCTAGTTTATTTCCTAAAGCTTTCATTCTTGGTCCAATTGAATGTAGATGTTGCTAGTTATGATGGCTTTTGATTAATCTAGAAGCACAGAGAGTTAGTGTGAAATACAAACAAATTTCAATCCAAACCAAATCTTGAAAGCTCAGCCATAGGCCACTTGTGAAACTAGTGCATGACAGTTTCAGTTCCTTCTGTGGAAAATATGACCAAAAGTAATGAGAGGAAGTAAATCAAGCCAAATGGAACAATGTTTAAATCTTGTTTAAATGCACTGCTTCCAATCAGAAAGTTACATGTACATGTATGTAAGTATTACTAACCATGGGATCATGAAACAGCTTTTCAAAACCCCATATGTGTAAAGCAGGTCAGAACTGTCACTTGTTGAGCTTAATTTCCATCTTATTACACGCAGTATCATCCCAGTTTGATTGCGTTTTACATAACACCATCTAGGGTACTGGTACTCCAAACTTTGTTTCCACTTCTTCAGAAGAGAATTTGCAAGTCTCTGTAGTAGTTAAAACGTGTTTGCTGAACAGAGGCATACAGGCTGTTTTGCAATGTGCTATTAGCAATTATAAGCATCATGCTCTTAGGTTAAGTGCATCTCTTAAAAGTGTATTCCTTTCAGTTAACTTTGTTACATGTGAAATAAATACCATTACACTTTTCCATAGGATTAAATCTGGAAGAACAAATGCTTCTGTTCTTTCCCAACCATAGCATCTCTCTTTTCCATCCATTAATTTATAGCCCAGAACAAAGAGCAAAAAAGAAAAAAAAACTTGTGATATGTTCAATATATAAACGTAGAGAATAGTTGTTATGATGTGTCTGGAGTATGACAGATTGCAAGTAATCTTTTGCAGAGGCCATGATGATGAAGTGTTAGATGTATGTTTTGATTTCACTGGGCAATACATAGCCACAGCATCTGCAGATGGTAAGCAACTTTTAGTCTAGCATTGTCCATGCCTGCATACCTTGCAGAAAATTGGATGTTAAAACAAAGAATTTGATGGTGTTCTACGATGATACATGTTTTTGGATTCAAGGTAGTTATGCGTCATGGGAAGATATGTAGTTACACACTATCATTACATGTCAAAAGTAACTAGACTAACCCTAGGGTAATTAACCTCTTAAACTCATGGTCCTAGGTATAACAAATGATGTTCTTTAGCTAGGCCAAAATTACAACAAAACCTTTGTTGTAGAGAACCAGCACAATGGAGTTGGCCTCGGCTTTTTCTTTACTGTGTTTTTTTGTGTGACTTGTCTCATTCTGTATTTGACTACATTCCATAGCTAACACTTGTTATGAACCTCCAAAAGCTGAACAGTACATGCTAACTTCTGAGTCTCTCAGGTTATTTGGAGTTCATAAAAATGTTCATAAGATGAAGACAAGATCTCATCCTTACAGCGGCCATGGTTAAATTTTTAGTACGTTATTCCAAAAGAGAGTTTTCTGTGCAGTGGTCAGATTTGTATCCTGAAAAGCTGGTATATTTCTGTAGCCACTGTTGCACTTCTGCCATCTTCCACACAACAGTGGTGTAAAATTCGCAAGAAGAGTTGTTGATCTTGATATTGATATGCTGACTATTTCTTCTTGTTTAAGGTACTGGTCGAGTGTACAATGCTCTTACACATCACTGTGTTTCTAAACTAGAGGGCCACGAAGGAGAAATCTCCAAAGTAGGTGTAGAAAACCTTTTTGTAATGGCTTACCTGTAATCAAAGTGGGTGCTTGTTTTCTGAGTTGAAGGTTATTTTTGGATCCCATTGAAAAGTATATACATTTTTACTGAAAACCTGAAACCCTCACAACTTGCTTATCCCCAGGAAGGCCTGTGTTGATTATTCTTATCGTTATCATTTTTTATAATTTTTGTCATTGTTATCATGTTGTTGTTCCTGTTATCGTAGAGCCCTAAGCACGACACTATAGAACAGCACAACTGCTAGAAAGATTAGCTCATTTCCCTTACAGTACAAAGCAAGTTATATAATAGCAGCCTTACCCTGGGTGTTCACAGCTTTGTGTCCATTTGAAATTGAGCAAGGAGACCATTGAAGCCATTTGTCTAATGCTGATAAAGTTTGCATTGGTGTTGATCATGGGCCATGTTGTGTAACACCAGTCAGTAGCCATCATGTATTGGGTCGTTGTCGAATGTAATGTGATGCCCAGATTACCTTTTTTGTTTCTTAGATAACGTTCAGTCCTCAGGGCATAAGATGCCTTACTGCCAGTAGTGACAAGACAGCAAGGCTTTGGGACCCCTTTTCAGGAAAATGTGTGCAGGTACAGAAAGGCCAACTAGGTTCAAGTCAGTCAACCATAATTTGAATACAGGCTGGTTACAGAAAGCTTAACCCATTGACTACCGGCTGTTTTTACATTTTCGGAGTGATTTTCCACCTATAAACGATGAATAGCAATTCGTGACTCTTTATTTGAACTACCAGGGAAAAGTGGTGCTGTCCTAAGCCACCGGAGGCTCAAGGTTTCTGAAAACGTCATTTTGACGTAGCTATTTTTATCCGTGAAGCGACAACAATGGCCCAAGTTGGGTTTGCTTGCGATTTCTGCTAAATTTACAGCCATTTTTCATCTTTAGCGGCTGCCTGATGAGCATCATTAAGCGTGACGGTAGCTAAGAGTCCACTTTCTCAAAGAATCGAGCAAGGTGATGTACTTTGTTGTTGAATTTGGCTTGTTACTCGACGAACTGGGAATTTGGCCGGTCGAACACTTAGTACCTTTGGGACTCGCACATATGACTTCATTGCAATCTGGTAACAAACGTCTCCGTGGGGAAACCAATTGAAACAACCTGCAGGTGTGTAGTGTCCAACTGCTGATCAGCCTGGTGGCTGTTTTCTTTTGCTCTAAACGTTAGGTACTTGAAGGTCACACAGATGAAATCTTCAGCTGCGCATTCAATTATGAAGGAAACATCGTAATTACAGGTAATACATATGTTTGTAATTGCTCGTAGGTAGAATGTAACGTATTAATTCCGCTTTAATGTTGGTTGGTTTTCTTCTTGCTGTTGATTGCTCTACAAAAGCTGCAGTGAAGATAGCAGGTTGCCCTTACATCCTTCTTTACTAGGCAGTTGCTTAGTAACCCTCGGAAATGCGATTGATCGTTGCTTGATGAGTACGCGTGTATTGCCACAACAAAACGATGACATGATTTTTCTTGCCTGGGATACTGAAGAACGGTCGAACATTGACGAAAGCACTCAAATACTCACGCAGAGATAAAACCAACAAGGGCATATTTGTTTACTTGTGTATAATCCATCACAGAAGATGTATTAGCATGGGCACAAATACACTGCACCTTGAAACTTTCTCCTTGTCATGGCAAAACATGTTCCCTGGTTAACAATCGTGACTTATTTCAATGTGCATATTCTGTTTTCCACAGGGAGCAAGGATAATACCTGCCGACTGTGGAGATAGAACAAAGGTCTGTCAGAGAAAGATGCGTCTTGTTAAAAGCTCTTCTGCCCATTTACCTGAATCATTTTCGTTATCATTATCAATAGTTATTAAATTTTTTTTTAATATGTGATTCAAATGTTCATAATAAAAAAAGCTATCATCAATGTTATTTTACTGTGTTTGGAATACCCTTCTGTGAGACAATTTCTGAGAAAAACAGGATCAAAGATATCACTTAGCTTATCTGGAATGACTTAATTTCTTACTTCCCTCGTTACACAACGCCCGTCAGTTTCCCAAAGGCTGCGTGTCTTCATCCCTGAAGTATGTAGCCTCCCTGACAGCAATCACTACCACAGCACTACGTTTTGAGCTGGCTTCTGTCCTGTTCGGTAAAAACGACATTGAAACTTGTAGAAATGAAAATCACGAATCGAAGGCTCCGTATAAAACAGATCACGCGACAGCCAACACGGACTTCACGAATCACTATTTTTTTCTGTTTTCCAGAGTCGCGCTGAATTTCACGCAAATCTCCAATCACGCAAATAGTTTTAAACGTTTACGAGGAAAGAGGTATAAAATTCTGTGCTTGATGATGCGATTAGACATTTTCGCTACTTTGATTTGTCGTCGTTATTTCTGTTTGCCTCCTTAATGCTAAGAAAACAACATCTCATGTAATTGAATGTAATTGGTTGATTTAAAATATTACTTTGAATGTGAGTGGCTTATTGAACTGTCCGATAACATAAACTTGGCAACTAACAACTTGGCACGTAAATTAGTGGAAAACCAATCACAATCGAGGAAATTGTAATTTTTATAATATGTGAAACTCCTGAAAAACTAAAAAAACTAATCTACTTAATGTTCATCATGGGTCCTGGAAAACCTCCTCATCGTGAGGCCTAGAAAAGTCCTGGAAATTTGTTTCTTAACAAGGGTATGAAACCTGTTTTATGATATAGTGTAAATGTCCTTTTATTTGCCCTACCAGCGTTTACTTTAATCCAAACATAACTAAGACTTTTAAACTGGAAGTAGGTAATTTATTGACATTGGATGAGACAAGTTCTAACGCACATCACTTGAGATAGGAATGTAAGGCGTGAACCAGCGAAGGACATTCTCATAAATGCTGATTTTCTATTGAATCTCGATTCGTACTAGAATATTCCCGGAATATTCTTGAATTGCAATGCTATTACAGTATGGATTACGAGTTATTACATTCTGCGTTGACTACATTTCCATCATTTTTCGTCCTCATATTTGGCGTTAGTATCGCATTTTGCGGCCTATGATGCCTGACTGTGAGTTTGCCCTTGTCTGAAAACAATTCCGTTGTACGATTTTCTTCTACGTTTCCCTTTGTATAGTATCTTGCCCTATTTCCCGATCCTGTATTTCGTTGTGAAAACGAAACAAATCCCAACGATACATTTCAAAGACTTATCGACTAGTCTGCTTTCGTTCGTTCTTTTCGTGGAGGATTCACGCTCCGTTTAGGCAGGAAGATTTTAAGTTTTCGTCGCGGTAGGTAAAATTTGTTTCTTATTGAATGTGGTTTTTCACGCGCGTCGAATTATATCTTTTCAATTAAGCGGTCTGTTCTCGCAAAATGCTCGATAGATTGTCTTTTTTTACAGGACAAGGTTTTTCAGCATACAAGAATTTTCTGATTGCAGTTTCGTGTCTCCGAGCAACACTACCAAAACGTTTAAGTGCATTTTTGGAAAGGTGTGCTTAATTCCGGACACCTAACAATAGCTGGGAAACTATAGATATTTTAAAAAGAAAGTTCATGGGATAGTGATTGAAAAACAAGTGTTTTGTGATTAATTTATCATTTTGACTGTTAAAGCGAAATCGGTCGTTAAAATGCTGAATAGCGGCAGTAGTTAGGGGTGCCACTTTGGGCAGTAACAAATCACAGAGCAGTATTTCGCTTGGGAACAAATCACGTGATTGCATAGCTAATGAGGCCAAACTCAAAAAATTCTGAAGGGGAAGGGGTTGGTGAGGGTGGTGCTATAAATTGTGTCTATTTTGTGAAATCAGAAGTAAACAAGGTTTTGATTCGAGTTTTCCCGGGGCTCATTGTAAATAAACAAAAAACTTGAATCAATGCGACAAGAATTTTGGAACAAACAATGCTTTGCAAGCAAGTAAACGGAAGGAGTTTTAACATTGAAATCTTGGGTGGACTAGCTCGAATGGTTCGTATGTTCCCTTCTAGTCCTTCCCCACTGCAATAATTTTTTTTATTGTTTTTTGCTCTACGTGTGATACCATTGTTCCAACGAATGCACTGAAAATGGAATAAATTAAATTAAATTAAATTAAATTAATAACGGAGCAAATGAACTTACCACGTGGAAATTAATTTGCCGGTGAGTCGTTGTATCGCACGCACTTCCATATATGGGAGGTTGAGATCCCGGGACTAATTTAAATGGTAATTGACCGGCGGTATAAACAACGACCGTTTGAAAAAAATGTAATCCCACCTGAGAAGCAGAGAAAAAAATTGTCGAATCTAGGAGTTTGTTTAATTTGTTTGTCGCTTCGTCGTCAGTGGAGGGATGGGAGTGGGAGAAGACACTGCGATTTTCCTGTCCGGTATCCTTGCTGCGGCGTCACCCATGTTTGTTTGACTACGCGATGACAATTTCCACAAAACACGTGTTCTGCCCCCACTGCAGACAAGTCATCAGAAAGGCCCTTTAAAGACATCAGACCAGGCGTAGCAGAAGATCACCCCCGAGGGATTCGTCCATCACTCAAATTTGAGAAAGTCAATAGCCAGCATAAATGGTGTCTCGTTAACGTAAAAGCAATCTTTTTCGAGAATTTGAATTCTGCCACGCTAAGCGCGTATTTGACTTGTAAAATGAAAAGAGGGGACGTACGAGTGCTCTATTGTCCTCAGTAAGTAAGCATATACAAAATCAAGTTTAAAAACAATGAAAATCGGGAACGTTTATGGACAACTGTGGGGTTAGGCCAAACTGTAATCACGTTAGCCTTACGTATTACATGCTCAGACCATCAGTTTTCACTGGTTGTCATCTTTATTAAACACGTGTTGGTGTTGTTGTTGTTGTTGAATTATTCTAGCTACGAATTATACGATAAGAGGAGACAGCAAAAGTACTTTAATTTTTACAAAGTAAGGGAAAAAGCGATTTTTTTAAAGTAAATGTTCCAACATCTATCCTTTTGTTGCTTAGTCCATGGTCCACGCTTCATCGGTCCTTCTCTTAAGCCAAATGAAACAGCCTTTGTTTTTTAGTAACGGCTAGAGAGAACAGAAAGTGAGTTTATGAGGTCAAGGAGTCATCCAATCTTACTACTTAATGGTAGCTTACTCCACGTAAACAAAGGGTTCTTTCGAAAGGTTATTTTGGTCTGTTTGTAACTACAAATTGAAAACGTCCAGTCGTTACATCATTTCTGTCCTCTCTGTGACAATGTACACAATTTAGTTATGACTGCAACATTACAATATCCTATTGGGAAAAAAGAACCAGAGGGAGGACGAAACGGAAAAAATACTTTTCTTTTTCTCCTACATTGAGTCAAAGGAAAAAAACATACTTACCATCCCGTGTATTCTACAGACACGGAATTGATGTCATGAAGTTTTCTTTTGTAAACGGAAGCGGCTTCTGCAGTATGTCGGAGAAGTTTCTGTTTTAGCTCCTCTGGTAAAATGTCCCAGTAACTCGCTGGTTCTTCTGGGAAAGTTCTTGCTCTCTTAGGTTCAGGTCCGTCATTCTAGTCTACTTCTCTGGCATTTTCTTAGCATTGAATTGAACATCCATACTTGAAAAATGACAGTGAATTTTGTCTCCGTCAACGCAACAAAGCGCGTGAGTGAGAAAACACCGAATGAAGAATTTGAACGAGTTTATAAGTCTGTCCCGTTAGGGACTTCAGATTCTTAGGAACTCGGACAGCAAATAGGGAATTCAACTTTCACTTAGGATCTCGGCGCGGTATTGTCAGATTGTTAGAATCTCGAACAATGAATAGGGAACTCGGTACGGTATTGTTGGTCTCACCAATCACGTTGGACCTCGGACTGTAAAGTAAAGATAAAGAGACTACATTTTTGCAAAAATGTGGAAATTCAAACTTGTTCGCTGTTCTGCACAGATGCCTCGGAAGGATAAGGCTAGTCGTCTCGTATATCAAAGGCAGTGGCGAGAAAAGAACCAGGAGAAGCATAGGGGCCAGCTGAATAGACAAATCAACAAAAGAAGAGCTCAGAGCGCACCCGTCATTACCGCGTAACGCTGACACCGGTTTTGTCCTCTTTGACATTCAGGCGCGCCAACAGACTGGACAACACGAAGGTGGCGAGACGTCCTTTACGAATCGTCAGTACACGTTTGAAGGTGATGATTGTGTGGATCACTTCCTGTAATGGTTAACACATTTAGTGGATGTCGACCCTGTTACAAATCGCGATTGGGTTGTAGTTGCACACAACTTTCAAGGTCATGACGGTTTTTTTTATTCTCGAAACCTTGTAAAGGCAAGCCATTCAGCCACATCAAGTCGCATTTGGAGCAAAACTGTTAACCATCACTCTACCTGACGGCAGAATCAATTTTATCGACTCGTTCAGTTTCTTCCCATTAGCTCGTTGACTGAACTGGAGGAGGGTTTTTCCCTCATTTTATCAACACGCGGCCCAATGAACACTATGCGAGACACATTCCACCGAGAGGTAGTTTTGACCCTAATGGTATGAGCGCAGGGAGGCGAAAAGAGTTTGACATGTGGTACCAGAGGCAAGTGGATAATCAATACATCTTTGACTCTAAAGACGGACGTGAGTTTGCTGAAGGAAGGATGTTTGGAATCAAACCGCGACTTTGAAAAAGTCTGTGGATTTAATCCATTAGAACAGTGTTTAACCATTACCCCTGCCTGTAATACGGCCTATATAGCGAAATGGATGCCAAAAGAACAAAGTTCCGTGGAACCAGTGCATAGGTGGGGAGCACACCGTAGGAATCAGTCACGCATAGTCTTGGAATGGCTTCATTGGGTGGACCACACCCTCACTGCGGCAGACACTTCTCCAGTCTCCGTCCTTCGTCAAGCCACCAATTGAAACGAACACAGAGTCCGTATCGGTCGGCATCACTTTCGCGGGTTACAAGCAGTTATGGGCCACCAAATTACCCAGCTCAGCGTACCACAACCTCCGCAAGGAGGTATTCAGTATGGCAGAATGCGTGAAGGTTCCATGGCAGTGTATAGCGGCTTCAATTCTCCTTGAATTATTAGAGGAAGATTCCATTTCCTTGCCTTCGTTTTACTATGTTTCCGCCGGCTCAGCCACGCCGATAAAACGTCTTCCTTGTTTGCCGTTTTGATTTTAGAGCGCTTCATCAATGAGAACATCGTAAGGACACCACAACAAAATAACAAAATGCTCGATTATGGCCGACCAAAACATTTTTGTTATAGCTGCCAAACGAACCAAACATCACCGACCAAACAAACATGAGAACAAAAGAAATGTTTGAAGTTGTTTGATCGAATGTTTGGACACCAAACATTTCCCGTTTGGCCAGGGCTTAAAGGGGTCCTTAAGGTTCCAGCCAAGGTGAGGCGAACGATCTCGCCTACGAAACGTTAATTTAAACTGCGAAAGCCTGTCAAACGGTTCTCTTTAAAGTTTTTTTTATTTAAATCTTAAGTATTTAATTTTTATTTAATATATTATTTATATTTTATTTTATTACCTTTTTCTTACTTATATAAACTTACTCATATAAACACTTTCAATGAAATTTAGCTTTTTTAAAATAATCTTGAAAATTTCCTTTATTTAAACCGTCAGGAATACGGCTTCTTCTGCAAATCTTGACCATGATATCAAAGAGAATAACTTTCTCACCACACCGAAGGTAGGTAACCAAGGGTTGCATCAAGTCGCGGAAACATTTTGGCCACTGGGAGCTGGGAAAAGGCACAAACAAAAACCTCTCCTGTAAAACCCTGAGGCTTTCATGCCTCATCTAAGTTACCGGCTTTTCGAACGCACTGATCAATCAGTTTAATCTTTCAGTTGAAACTGCGTTCGGTTCGGTTCTGCCAGACGATGAAAACTTCGTTAATAACCATCGACATGTTCGTCGTGGGGTAGCTAAAAGGTTAAAAAATGTGAGCCGAAACTACAATTGTTTTGTTTGCCAATGCGTGCAATCCGTTGCGTGTATGTATTTCCTGAGGAAACATTCATATTCCCAGAAGAATATTAGTTCCAAGTTGTTGGGTTGATCTAATGTAATCAACCTGGAAGAACAAAAGAAAACGTGCTATGTGTTCTTGTCACAGATTATGATGCGCTGAATGACTCCCCGACGACATATAAAGAGTGACTTAATTTTCAACACTATATAGGGTAGGGAGAAGGGATGAAAAGCTCAACATATTTGGCCTGAATTGTATGAGCGGCTTGATACGACGTAAACTAAAGGGTCAGATTAGCGGGGACATCTAATAATTCACGATGCCTTGTTTTCCCCTTTTTTGTTAGAGCCCTTGATATTTCTTCGCGTAATTACTAGCAAACGCAACGTGCCCATGTAAAGCTTGATCTGGAAGCGTGTTACGGCTCTGAATAGAGGTAGCTTCTTTCATTTCCACCAGGAAGTCAGCAACGTAATTATAACAGAAGTGCGATGAAGATGAAATGAGTTTGTTCAGGTATGAAATAACACGTATTTTATAAATTCAGACAAAACAAGCAGTTTTTAACATTGCCCGAATGATTAACTTAAATAGCCATAAATACAAGTCAGCAACAAAACTCATACGCTGGATTTAAAAATGTACAAGCGCGTACAAGTCTTCTTAGGTAATCATGAACTTTGATCGCGCTTGGCGCCTACTGGTTGATATACAGTGATTACGCGATAGATTTTCAAACATTGAAATCTGTGCATTATTATGATTTTGCACTTCATGAAATACAGTGCTGGAACAAATGTTTCTTTCTTTCGTTCCTTTCAAATAATTTTACTCTTAAATACGTTAACAGGTAGTATTGCAAAATTGCCCGGACTTCTGCTTCTGCTTCTGCAGTGGCTTGTGGGACCGTCTTTAAACGGGCAGGATACATCGACAGGATACATAGAGCAGTTTTCAGTTGAGTGTCGAAAGTAATTCTCGTTTGTCATTGTTTTTGCTTTACTTCGCTCTGTGATTGGTTGGAAAAACTCGCGCCACTTTCTCAACCAATGAGAAGCAAAACCAAAACGCGCGCATTTTCCTGCGCTTTGCGTCGGCTACATGTAATTGCTTCGAATACTGATTGGTTCGTTACGTTATTTACGTCTGTTGTGATTGGTCAGAGTAACTGCCCTTGGTTCTGGTTTTGCGACACTCAATTAAAAATTGCTCTAGTATGTGTGTCTAGTTAACAAATTTTGAAGATAAGTTCTAACTTATACCTCTGCATTGTAACGCTGTGTCCGAGAAAATTGTGCAACTTGGTGCACGTTTTAGAAATATGCTCAGACAATGCCCTATAACGATAAACAATAATTTAAAGATTTGATTCACACATTTGTGACACTGCAACACAACCGTTTCATAATTGTATACAATATTAATCGAGGTCCATTATCTGCACGGTCAGTTCGTGTCACCCACAGTTGGTCAGGGTGGTCAAAGCTGATAAACAACGCTTTCGTGATTATGTTAGTTGTCCCCGTTTTGAACAGCTCTCTTTCTTTGTTGTTCAGTGTGATGAAGTTCAAAAGATCAATGCGTGTAACAATCCCAAAGATCATCTCTTTCTCATCTAGTTTTCCTTTGTCAGTAACTAGGAGTTAATAACACTCTAGTTTAGTGAACAATCATTCTCATTTTGCGGGCAGCCCTTTTGTGGCATTCAGAGTGAGATGCTTACCACTGAATTATCAGTGAAGTTGCGCTTAACTGTGGCTGAGATTCATAATGTTCAAATAAATAGATGCCGTTGTTTGCTCAACCCACAGTCGCGCTTTGCTCCACTAAGTATAAACCAACCAAAGGCATCCTAAAAAACTAATTCTAAGACCAGTCGTGCGGCGCCATTGGTTTCCTGAATTGTAACTGGATGTTGAACCTCACAAAGCCCCTGAATGGTCATTCTTTGCATTTCGCGCAGTACCCATTGAAAAATTGGTGACCCACGATGTTATGTGCCATATCGAACTAAGGTTGTCTACATTACGCTTGCATTAAGTTGCATATATTAGAGCTTAATCGTGACTTAAAAAGCTAGGCCTTATAAGAATCATCGACTATATAGCTAGGTTGGCTTTATCTTGCTTTCTTTCTTAATGTTTTAGTTTACCTCAATTTCGCCTCAACTGAAACACCGAGACACTAAAAACATACTTCAGCCATTTGAGTTAAGGCACTTACACAGTCGCTGACGATGAACGACAACAGCATAGTGATCAAGATCTAGAATGCGTGAAAGCTTGCCAAGACTGGTCTCCAGTGTCACCTAAAAAACGAATTTGTACGTGAGACAACTTGACTTGCCTTGGTACCAAGTCCATTTACCCACTTCCCATTCTGATTCCCTTTAGCACCCTAAAGTAGACCCTATTTTTTGTCCAGGAATTGATAAAGAACTTTCAAGACGCTTCTTTCTTTTAAGTGATGATGAAAACAACAACAACAACAAAACAATCAGATAAGGATACTTCATAAATTAATGTGATTTGGTAAGCTGAAGTCACTCTAAAGGCACTAAGGCCACATGGTAGCGGGCATTACCCTTAAATCTATCAAAGCAAAGATTGAGCCCAAGCATTAGCAGCCATGGACAGCTGTTTCGGCCTTGTTAGGCCTCGTCAGCGTGGCATAGCTAATGCTCAGGCTCAAGTACCCACATATCCATAAAACAAGCAATGAAAACGTAAAGCTTGTGGGATGTGGCTGGAGTGACAAGGATACTTCACAAATTAATGTGATTGGGTAAGCTGAAGCCACTCTAAAGTGCTTGGGCTCAATCTTTGCTTTGATAGATTTAAGGGGTAATGCCCGCTACCATGTGGCCTTAGTGCCTTTAGAGTGGCTTCAGCGTACCCAATCACATTAATTTGTGAAGTATCCTTGTCACTCCAGCCACATCCCACAAGCTTTACGTTTTCAAAACAATCAGATATACTGGTAAAGCTATTCATTTCCAGTTTAGGAGAACTACATTCTTGAGGGGGTGCAGATAGGAAAGGAAGTCCAGTTTTTAGTAAGCCAATATTCTTGTTTAAAATTCACTGTTTCCGTTTGCATGTAACTTTGGTAAACTTTTGTAATTTCCTTGTAGGTTGCTCAGTAAAATGCGGTCTCTTGCCGGCTTCTTTTACCTCGGGGGTATTGGTCAAGATAAAAATATGAGACTGAATAGGAAATAAAAATGATTTTCTAACGAAACATGGTGTGGGGCGTTTCTCACTAATTTTCCAACAACTCTTAACTGGTCTAACCTTCTTAAAGTTCTTGTACATGCAGTCGGCAATGGGGCTTTCTTGAGTAATTCTTCCACTAAGAATCTGGGACATGATGTTACCAAGGGTAACCATCCCCATTACAGACCTGGTGGAAAGAGTACAACAATCCAGTTAGTGGCTATGTTCATAAAATGGATTCGTATTAAGTTTAAAATGTGAAGCGTATTCGTGACAAACAAAAGAATGTGTCATTGGGGAACGACTATCACGATATTTTTGGTGGACCGAAGCGCTAACGGAGATGACAGGTCTCTGTTCTCGGACTGAGACATAATAAACTACTGGGCTGTGAACCTTTGCTAAACAATCACGAGATAAAAACGTTCCAGACGTGCAGCGCATCCGGTTTACGGATGCACTGTCCTTATCTTCAACGTGTTGTAGTAAGGTTCATTTCCACTCGTATTCACTGTCCAAAGCTTACGACAGTGGTGGTTAGAAAGCAAACTTCGGTCCGGTTCGGTTCTGTTACGGAAACTAGCGGCGATCCGAAATTATGTTTGATAGGCATCGGTATATCTGTAAACTGCCGGTACAATCACAACATGTCGTCTGTTACACAGTAATTGCGGTTTTTTTCAACGTAATAACGATTAAATAATTAAGGGAAAAGGCTGAGTGCAGTAAGGAATGAAATGGTTGCATTTTGGAGACACTGACATTCATGTAAACGTTATAAAAGTTGACTAAAGAAATGGGACATTCGAACTTAAAGTGCTACTACGATCAGAAAATCACTTGTTTTTTCTTCAAATTTCGAAAGTGTGTTTGCTTAACAACCGACTCGCGAAATTTCAAGCTTTAATTTGGAGAAATCAGTTTTTTGTTTTGACTGAAATATTTCTATTTCGTGATCCGCCATTACTAACTTCAAAATCTTGAGAGAACTGGATCGAGGACAAAATGACGTAAAAAGCTCACAAGAGTAAGAATGCAGTGTGTGTAAACCCGGCTGATTTAGTATGCAGCACGGGAATTCTCGTGTTTTGCATACTTAATAAGCTGCATTCACACACTGCAATTTTAAACCAGTGAGCATATCCAGCTCTCCGAGGCCTGATCGGTCAGTTACGAACGTGAGTAATGGCGGACCGTTAAATTAAAAAGTTGCACTCAAAGTAAACAGTCCTCTGCTTGAAATTAAAGCTTGAAATTTTGCGAGTCGGGTGTTAAGCAAACACACTTTCGAAATTTGAAGAAAAAAGACAAGTGATTTTCTGATCGCAGTAGCACTTTAATGAACGGCGAGCGCAGTGACTGTCTCAGTCTGTTGTTCGGATAAGAACATCAGTGAAGTCAAACAGGCAGGACATTACCTTGAATCTCTGAAAAGCAGACCAATCTGAATAAAACTTTACGTTTTCTTGTTCAATGTCATGAAACACAGTAACTATATAGTCACATCTTCATTTGTCATAAAAATACATCCTGTGAAGGGGAATCTTTGAAACATTAGTTTGGTGCATTAAGACTTACCCAGCTTCACTAACCACTGGAAGTTGATCAAAACCTTCCCTGTAAGAAGTAAAAGGATCTATTAAGCTTATGCATGTTGCTTCCTGTCTCATTTTGGTTGTACTATGATACAAACCTACGGAAGTTGATTGCGGCACATTTTAAGGCGATCTCTATCAGGCCGTGGCACTAATAGCTCCAATTTCTGTATCATGAGCGAACAGATGTACTGCCGTTCAGGTTCACGGGGATTGAATCCTAGGCCGCAGTGAACAGAAAAACCTTGCAAGAGTTCACAGCCGTTTGGGTTTCAGTTGTCACCGTTTCATACAATAAGGCTGATGGTTAACTTCATTCACTACTAACCAGTAACCACAACTATTCCGACGTGCTGTTCAGGGCTCGAAATTAACGGTAACCCGTTAACCAACGGTTTGTAATTTTCAACGTTTGGTTACTAAAAATGTGTCCAACTAACCCGACGTGGTTAGGAAAAATTTTCTTTCATATTTAAATTATTTTATGGAAATAACCTTTTTACAAATAAATGTTCAGTTTTAGGAACGGTTTATGTGTTGTTATCTTGCATGAGATTGTTTCCTGACTCAAAGAATTTGTTCTCGTCGTCTATGAGATCGAATTCGAACTTTGCAGCCATTTTGAGCGCTAAGATCCTGGAGACGAGTTTGTGTCGGATCTGGACACAACTTTATCGGGTCTGCCATCTTGCGAATCCAATTGCTGTTCGCGAGGTTTTGGCAGTTCGGCATTGAATTATGCAGAGTTCTTTGGATAGATTTCTCAGAAAAAGGCAAGCTACAGCTGAACGTAACTGTGTTGAAGAGGAAAAATGTCAAGAAAAGGAACCAAAGACAACAGAAGCTACGGAAGACTCGAACTTCCGGAACCGTTACGCGTTTGTTTTGTTTGTTTTGTTTTACGAAGAAAAGAGGAAACAAGAGGGCAGAACATTTCGACAGGAGTGGAAGAAAACATTTGCCTGGCTTCTTTAATTTGTTTTAGTCGTTATTAACAAAATGTTCAATAATGAGATATTGTAAGTTGTGAGCTTGGATACCAAACTTTATAATTTGGTTAGTAAAAAAGATGTCTACTAACCCGAAGGTTTAGTGATCCAAAACTTAAATTCGAGCCCTGCTGTTCCGCACAATTTTCACTGCCTCTTAGTAGCAGAGTCTAAAAATTCCTATACTTTTGGAGGTCATTTGGTAGTGAAACAGTATTATCATCCAAAAAGGGTTGTGACGGCAAAATGCTCACATCACTTTCATAAAATCGGATGTCACACACCTCTGGGGTCACAGACCATGATCAGCTAGTTTACAGAAAATTTGAGATAAACCGGCTCAACGGGCTTGCTCAAGCAAAGAGAGGCAAGGACGGGGCAAAGGTGGAGAGATAGACAGACAGAGAGACAGACACACAGACAGGCAGAAAGCAGACAGACAGACAGACACAGGCAGACACATACAGACAGACACATACAAACAGACACAGACAGACATGCAGACAGACAGAGAGGGCACGCAGGGATTAAGAAGGATGATAGACCTGATAGGAAAAAAGGAATGAACGCGAGCCGTAAAACTACAACTGAATACCTGTCCATGATGTCAATTGACTGCTGGCAAGTAACAGATGGCAGGACAGTGAGTAATGTTGAAAGGTTAATGGCAGATACTGTCTTTGTCCACCACCTATAATGATAGAAGGTTAGTCAATATAACGTTCAAAACAATTGTCATCTTTGCGCTCACACAACCTGAAGAAAGGAGAGCGTTTGGGAATTTGAACAGTACCATGACCGTCATGTAAGCCGTCATATCATTTCAAATTCTCTCTGGTGTTTACACTGTTGTGTTCGCGCATAAACATTTTTTGTTATAGAATATAAGAAGACACTAAAACACACACACAACATTACAGTCCCCACCAAAATTTGTTGTTGTCCTCATTTCTTTCTTTTTCCAGGAACCCTTGATCTTCCATCCAATCATCACTTAAAAATTTCGTCCTGAAAACAAAATTAACACGACATAATTATACAATAAACAAAAATTCATTCTCAAATAGAATATAAAATCGGCGGTGCACAGAAACTGTGTCCACACTTTGAACGAAGAATCTGAAGAGGACTTGAGCAAACGCTTTAGGTTATTGCAAATGTTTGCCATTTTGACTACACAAAACATTTTTACTTATAAGACATTATTTTGAAGAAGTCAGTCACATAAAAATGTGAATGTTATCTTACATGTAGTTGCGGACAGAGTCTGGCAGCAGGACAACACACCTCTGTCCCTCCCCCAGGGTCTGTGCTGCTTGCACTGCAGCTGCCATGGCACTTCCACATGAACCACCTAGAGTACCAATTAACACCTTGAACATTGGTACAGATTAAGAAAATATCGACAAGAAATAACGAGGTCAAAGATAGCCGAAAACCGTAATATTATCCCAAAACACATAAGAGGCAAGTTTATTCATTTTATTGAGCAAAAGTTGAAATTTGGCTTTAATGTTTGGAAACTATGATATTTTGTTCCCCATGGGACATGTCAAACATGTCATAAAAGAGCTCAAAATCTCAACGGACACTGGTAATCCTGTACCGCTTCGCTTGAGGATCAAGTTCACCCTTGCGCAACGCTTGTGAGACTTGGCAGAGGAGTGAGTTTGGCCCACCTGTGGTTACATCACAACCCGATTTTTATACGACGGACCTTCCTCCCCTGGAAATACCGAAAAAAATCGTCCAGCACTTACAAAAAACAGTAACAGAAATAACACAAAAAGTGCTGACCCCCTAGAG
The DNA here is from genome assembly GCA_016490735.1 of Pachyseris speciosa. Lineage (NCBI taxonomy): Eukaryota > Metazoa > Cnidaria > Anthozoa > Scleractinia > Pachyseridae > Pachyseris > Pachyseris speciosa. The sequence continues at coordinate 965,817 of JAEMWC010000074.1, forward strand.
ATGAGTCACATTACTGAAGGCTGTTAAGCAACCACCCGGATACAAAATCGCCATATGATTAGCAAAATGCTATATGATTAGCAGTTTTTAACGGCTAACTTATGGTCTTTGGCTGAAAGCAAATCCGACTCGCTTATTTGCTACAAGCTAGTAGTCTATGAGTATTTGCGGTGTATATGAGTCAGAACATTACCACACAGCAATCCTTCTTCTTTTATCATTCGTCTGGCAAAGGTAAAAGCTTCTTTGTCTCCAATCTTATACCACTTGTCAACAACACTACGGTCCAGCACAGTAGGAACAAAATCATAGCCAATACCCTCAACCTAGAAAATGTATATATGCGCTTATTGTCAAGATAGCTTGCTATAGAAAAACTCGGGGGAAAAAACCTATGGATACAGAATGCGACAGAGCACATAATTATGCCTTTGAAAACAACAGGCTAACTTTCACCCGACATGTAACTACATATCATGAAAGGTGTCGAGTCATCGGGGTTAGAAATGGCCGAGTTAATCGTCTCGGTTTGTCTGACGCTCTGGCGTGAGGTAAGGTTTATTGACCGTGACCCACACTGGTATGTCCGTGGGTTTAAAGAGGCTATTCACAACCTAACAACATCAGCAAGGACAGTGGAACTGAAATGTTTGAAGCATGGACGACCATCATCAGTCAAACAACACATAGCCAATCGGCACCAAAACGGATCCCTGAGGGAACAATTTTGTACTCTGAGCGACAACGATCGAAATCGTCCAATCATAAAGGGGATCGAAACGCACTAACCACGGTGCTACTCACAAAATCCACACCCAGTCGACACCATCGTGGCATCGTCTGATGAATATAAGCAGCAACTAGCGGTTGAAACGTTGCAATGATCCACATACAAATGACTAACGATTAACTCAGCTATCATGTAATTATATGTTCTAAAGTTCTAAGAAATTTAGAGAACTTGTGGCTGTCTTAAGTTTGTCAACATGTCAACAAATATTTCAATTTATGTTGTTCGAAAGCCTACGTAACAAGACCACAATTCAGCTGATGGTGTAATTTGTTTAACAAACTCTCCTCCGGCTCACCGAGTCTGCCTAAATAACAGGAGCATATGTTTATGCCACCTCTTACATCAATGGCAATGTCCTTTTGATTCACTGACGTTTTCAAAAGTGCACATAACTTACCTTTATATAGCTGAAAAAGTCTGACCGGCTATCTTATCTATGTGAATGATATATGAAATGAATCATATATGAACTGCGGAAATGAAATCAAATGAAGAATGATCCTCGCAGTTGTGAACGCAATTTATGCAATTGCGAAAAGAAGCCTGAAAAAATTTCAGGACTTTAACGGGGTCTGAACCCGTGACCTCGCGATTACCGGTGCGATGCTCTAACCAACTGAGCTATGAAGCCACTGACGTTGGGAGCAGGTCAATTGTGGGTTGATATGTTCCCGTGAAAGAAATGAGTGTGAATGATATATGAAATGAATCATATATGAACTGCGGAAATGAAATCAAATGAAGAATGATCCTCGCAGTTGTGAACGCAATTTATGCAATTGCGAAAAGAAGCCTGAAAAAAATTCAGGACTTCAACGGGGTCTGAACCGTGACCTCGCGATTACCGGTGCGATGCTCTAACCAACTGAGCTATGAAGCCACTGATGTTGGGAGCAGGTTAATTGTGGGTTCTTATGTTCCCGTGAAATAAATGAGTGTGAATGATATATGAATTGAATCATATATGAACTGCGGAAATGAAATCAAATGAAGAATGATCCTCGCAGTTGTGAACGCAATTTATGCAATTGCGAAAAGAAGCCTGAATTTTTTTCAGGCTTCTTTTCGCAATTGCATGGCCATTTCCGCAGGCGAAAATGCAGTGATTGTTGCAGTGCAGTGAACTTACATGGTAAATTGGGTTGTCACAATTGTTCAGTTCTTCTGGTTCAGCCAGGATTGAGCCATGAGGATCAACTCCAATTATCTGAACAAAGCAACAGTACTGTATTAGAAACACTGTGTCGTTATTTTGAGCAACCCTTTGAAACTCTCGCAGACCTTTTAACATTAGCAGCGGCCAAAATGAAAGCTGACGACTTTTAACAGAAAATCTTCATGTAATGTTTTCGGCCTAAAATGGCCAAGATCGCAATGAATACCAGCTGCGAAAGTTAGGCTGGGGTTTTAAAGTTCTTTTCCACTTGAATTGTCTTTACATTTTCACTTAAAAACACTAAGTAATAGCAATTTTCCTTCCTTCTAATTCAGTTAATTTCATCTCTGCACTGGTAAAGCAAGAAAAAATTTACGCGTTACCAATGCAAGCGCGGCAGTTACATGCAAATAGAGGTTTGAAAATTTTTGGACAAAAACTGGAGGTAGATCAATGATCCTCAAAATACTCAGTACTCAGCTTCTTCAAATGGCCTCCTTTGGAAAAGGGTAAATCAAAGTACAGCCCCCCATTTTTTATTTACACAAGATCTCAATAAAATAATGGGTACTTCCGACTCTTCCGAGTTTCACAATCATGAAGTGCCAGACGCAGTAACACCTTTTTAGTTACTCTAACTAATTCTCGCGATTTAAAAAAATCGCGAAATTCGCGGTTCTGGGAGAAAAAAAGAACCGAGGCTTGTTTCATTTGCCGATTTCCTCATGCCTTAACTTTAATCTTGCAAAATCCCGTATATAGCTAGTAAATATCAGTCAATTTTTGAAGACGAAAATTTGGTTTATCAACGGAGTTGATAATGTAAATTGACCACCGTACAGGGATTCGATTAGCTAATCGAATCCCTGTACGGTGGTCAATTTACATTATCAACTCCGTTGATAAATCAAATTTTCGTGTTTCACTCCCCAACCGACGCAGCACCACAGTTTCTTTAGAAACTAATCCCCTTTATTCAATTGTTGAAGACGTTTTCATTAAATAATTGGTTCATGCCTCAGCGTGCGTTCATCGAGATATGAAGCACGTGGGAAGTTTGGAGAGCACGAAAGATGCGTAAGAGGTGCTCGAGGCGTAGCCAAGAGCAACTCTAGCTTCTCGAGTGCTCTCCAAACTGCCGAAGTGCTTCACATCTCGACGAACTCACAGCTGACGCACGAACCAATTGTTTTATACTATTTTTAACGCGGTAGTTTTTAAGAGAAATTCCCTCTGCTTTGTCATCAGCGTGCACAATAGGAATATGAAGCACGCTCGCGCAATTGAATTTGACTGCGCGAAGTTACCAGCTATGTTATAATAACTGTTCTAGCAGCCTGGTAACAGAAACAAATGAAAGATTAATACAAGTCTCACAAAGAAGCTCACTACAATAGCAGTAGACATGTGTTTACGTATGAGCAACCGGATCGAGGCTTAAAATACAGCAACTGTGAAATTTGTACTGTTTTATCAAAAATAATAACAAAGTTCTACATTTTGCGACTTGGTTTTTCGCGTATTCTATTTTTAGTGAGTATTAAACAGAAATTCCTGAAAATTAGTAAGAATAAGGTAATTCAGTGGATGTGAAAAAATTTGGCCGAACTACAGTGTGTGAAGTGCTTCTGGTACGTTCCACGGGACTCTTTCCTTTCTTGGTAAATGACCTCTCATTTTACTTCACTTGACAGGGCCTGGTCTCTTCTTTGATTTTGTCCGAGGGCGTCAGTTTTGGGATCAGATTTTGCATGTGCCGACATAAGGCAACTTTTATTTTTTAAATGCGAGGTAAAAGGCACAGATATTCCACATGACATACAAGTTCCACAACGAAGACTAGGTCAATAAAACTGCTTGCCTTAAAATTCTGCGTACGTCCTGGCATCAAAGGGATTACGAGCCCTTAATAAATCTATTGACTTTTTCGGAAATACTCAGCCAAAAGAACGTGGATGCATTTCAAGGTTTAGGATTTTGTAGATGCTAGGAAGACTGAATAATCTCAATAATGTCATCAACTTTCCTCACTTGAACCTGGGAAGTACTCAAACATGGTCACCTCGCAGCTCTTACAAGGTCTCACCTGATTGGAGACCACCCTTCAGGTGAGACAAAAGAACAAACAACACAAACAATGGACCCTAGCCCTAAAACAATAGGGCTGCGATACTATCCCCACCACTGAAATTTGGAGCTTATAGGAGCTGCGAGGCTACTGCAAACATGTGATTACTGACAGCCTTTCAAATTTAAGTGTTAGCCACTATGAAACTACTGATGTCTGTAACTAGAAAGCTGCTTGTTATAGCTTTCAAGGAGAGGAATCACAAACCTTAACATCTGGACATTTTTCCTTGATCTTCCTTGCCACACCAGTGATGGTACCACCAGTACCAGCGCCAAGAACAACCATGTCAACTTGCCCTAACAAAAATAAAATGTTTATTTCAGGGTGACAGGGACTTTTGGGCATTATTCTGGGTTGCTAAATATTGTTAGGAGACCATAGCTTTTCACTTTTCTTCAAACCGAATTATTTGTGACTTCCATGTCGTTCCATCGATATCTGATTGACGCTTCTGAGGGATGCTTTCAAATCTGATCAAAATGGACTTTCTTGTTTGCATGCGTTAGGCCCATCATAAATTAAGGGGAGGTGAATGGTAAATCCCAGACTATGCGAGACAGCGAGATTAATGTAGATTTTCTTTGCCTTGCAAAAGAAATCGAGACTCCGAGACTACGTAGCGAAAAAATTAGAGATGGTGAGACCAGTGACCCTTAATTTAAGAGCATTTGAATTAATATAGGCCACAGCCTTTCATAAATTCTTCTCTCTCTTCTTTTGAATTGTAAGGCAAACGAAAGACAGCCATGGATCTGATAATTCAGTTCAGTGGTGTCAACAAGAAAGTTTTAATTATTAATGGCATTAAGTTCAGTAAAGTATATAACTCGAATATAATTGTTTAGAAAAGGTTTTTGATAATTTACAGATACAATGACCTGATTACCATCGCACTGCTCAACTATTTCCTCTCCTGTGCCATCGTAATGAGCCAATGGATTTCCCGCATTACGGTACTGAAAAAGGTGGCATTAGAATGGATTAATATCATCAACAAATACTGCATATAGATCAATGCTGTTAACTGACTGTAAAAGATACCAGCTGATTATACCTGATCCAGGATCACAGAGTTTGGAATCTCACAATTCAGTCGCTGTGCCACACCAATGTGGGATTCTGTAAAACAGAGAACAAGTTGACTTGTCATTGTTATTATCACTTAGAGCTAAAAACAGGGGATTTTCTGACATGTTATACTGTTGCTATGGCAACATACTGGATGGTGAAAATTGCCATAGCTTGTCCAAACAATGACTGGTCATTTGTTTATTAACACAAAGGCAGTATATTGAGGTATAGATGTAAATGGTAGCATCATTTCATCAAAGTATACATGTAGGTGCTGGGAATTAGTTATGGAAACCAGTGTCAGCCAGTTTAAAATAGGCTGTTATTTCATGTACGGCAGACACAGATGACATAAAACAAAAGAAGACTTCTGTCAGTGCCTTTTTTTAATAGACAGTGAGAATGGGCAGTGAAACAACTGCAAGCTCACACCTCTCCAAAACTCTTGTGTCACTTACCAGGGGAGTCAAACTTAGCCTCTGTTGGGGTGCGAACAATTTCAGCTCCAAGAGCACGGAGAACATCAACCTTGAAGGAATTTAATTCGAATAATTGGAATTTCATTTAATTGTAATACACATCATTTAATTCAACATGCTAACTTGACACTACTATATGAAAAACAATTTAAATATCACCATAGGTGCAGTTACACAGGTACTTTTACTGTGGTAAACGACCCTTTCATTATGGGAAACTGTATTTGAAGAGTGTGACCGTACTTTCCTGAGTTAAATTTCTGGTGGTAAATATCCATGGATATAAAAAAAGATCACACGACATTTAACATGGTGAATTGCAGTTGTACAATTTACAACTGTATTCACAACTGCGAGGATCTTTCTTCATTTGATTTCATTTCTGCAGTTCATATATGATTTATTTCATATACATCATTCTTTCATGGGAATTATGCATATGAACCCACAATTGACCTGCTCCCAACATCAGTGGCTTCATAGCTCAGTTGGTTAGAGCATTGCAACGATATCATGCGGTCACAGGTTCAAACAGGTTTTTTTTTTCAGGCTTCTTTTCACAATTGCATAAATTGTGTTCACAACTGCAAGTAACATTCTTCATTTGATTTCATTTCTGCAGTTCATATAATTATGATTTATTTCATATACATCATTCACAGTTTAGGATAACCTGAGCTTTTATAATCGATCTGTATGTGTAACAAACAGCTGACGAAAGGGTAATAGGTAAAAACTCAATTAGTTGTGACTTTTTATTGAATGTTGTAAATTAACGTTTACATGTAAAAGGGTTATTTTCCTTCCAATAAAGTTTTGTTTTAAAAAATATATTGAAAAGCAAATAATAATAATAATAATAATAATAATAATAATAATAATAATAATAATAATAATAATAATAAAAAACCAGGGGGGAGGGTACTCTGGATTTAGAGTGATGAGACAGTGTGAAAGGGGAGACAAAAATAAAACCAAATAAAATCCTGTTATCTAAAAATATAAAAGAATATGTGAATTAATTTGGATTTTATTTCAAAAAGGGGCATCCTAG
>JAEMWC010000074.1:977500-990000 GCA_016490735.1 Pachyseris speciosa
TTGTTTGTTTTAATTAAAATTAAAATATGTAATGAAATGTAACATTTGGCTCCAAAAAGACGAAGCGACAAAGTGAGATAAGAATCCCATAATCTAAAAAAGAGGCCTTCCAAGGGGTAGAAGCGACAAGCGACATGGCTCCGAAAACAGGCGACAATCTTCTCCCAAAACACCAACAACCGACAGAAATTGGCAGAAAACGCACGAAAGTTTGCGACAGCGACAATTCACTTTCCATTCCTCTTTGTTTTCGTTGCGACAGCGACATTTCCCCTAACGAAACAAGCGACAGACAGAGCCGTAAACGAGCGACAAAGCGACACCAGACCACCCCTTGGAAGGTCTCAAAAAACACACGACACAAGTGTCCCAAGTTCAAGTTCAAGACCTGATTGGTTAAGACAAAACACGCGCGTCGCGCATAAAAAAAAAGAAACAAACGTACTAAGGGGGGATGGGACAAAAGAACTCAAGAAAATTGCAACAACCTGCGACAAAGCAGCAGGTATGTATAAAAAGAAGAAAAAAAAAAACATGAAAAAAACACCGTAACACTGAACAGAATGTTTTCTTGTTTAGATCTATTAAAAAGCACTTATTCCCAATTTTTTGCAAATCTTTGCACATGTTCGAAACACATTGTGCTGTTTTGGGCCCTTTTTTTAAAACCAAATTTTGACTTTTATTGGCTGTAAAAGTTACAAAATCTAGCCTTCATCTGTCCCACGGCCGAGCTAGTGAGGGGAGTGGGTCTAGTCTTCATTTGCATTTGACGTAAACATGCATGCAAGTAGTTCGAGATGTCACATCAAGAATAGATTCACAATACGTGTACAATGTGCATGGAGCTGTTTTCCTATCAAGAAAGATATTTGGGTGTGCATTGTCTATTACGATATTTGAACATTTAATTTTTAGTCATTTAGATCGACATTATTACATCTCTTTTAAACATTGCACGGCACCTGATGTCCACGTTTATTAGAGCGGGTAGTTCCTTTGCGTCATAAGACACGTCTGCCCGCAGGCTACCTACGTTTTTATTGAGCTTCAGTAATCGAAAATGTTATGACGGGGATTGACAAACAAAATGGAAGCGTACGGACATTCGCTTGAACAATTTATTGCAAAGCCACGAACCCAAGTTCATATCGTAAACTGAAATAACAATAATAATGCAGAGAAAACTCAGGGACACCCAACGACAAGTTTCGGTTCGGTGGAGGGTAGTTCGCCTTAGGCTTCCGGCGTCGATTAAAGAGTGCACTCGGATTTTCGTACCTGAAACGTGGTCTATATAAAAGATTCGCAATAGGGAAATCATTATCCCTGAGGTTTTCGGAAAGGTTGTATTTGGAAAGAAAATAGTTCCCTAGAAAGTTCGTGGAAAATTCAATTCAGCTAACATTTTCTTAAAGGAAGATTTTGTCCCCTAACATTTTCGGTCAATTAAAATTTCAGCTAAGGAATCCGAATAGATTTTTGTAGCTAACGAAAACCATAAGGTAATCAAAATTGCAATTCTACAGCTTTTGCTGATTTAGCTCGTTGGGTGCCCCTGAAAACTAAGCTATGACAGACAACCAACATTCTGATCATTCCATTTCAAGAAAGGCAAAACGAAACCAGTCAATACAATATCAAACTATCAAATTATGCAAATTCAAATCAACAAATAAGCCGTAAAGGTATAAGCTAACGGAAAATAACTAATTGACAAGAACTAAAACAATGATTGGTAGGTTCCAAATGGCAATCAAGGGCATGCCATGTGTTTGTGAGAACGTAAACTTGAACACAGTGAAAACTGAGGAGAAGAGTAATTTGACTTACACAACAGTTACAGTTTGTCGATCCCGCTTACAAAACCTTCAGCGTTCTTACAACTTACTACGCTGAAAAATTCTGATCCGTCCGGTAACAAGACTGAAAAGCCAGCTAACTCAAATTGCGGGTAAGGGTATTAGCCGATATAGGTGATTAAGGCCGCCGCACACGTGAGGGAACAGCTGAGCAAAATGCCTCGCGAGGCAGATGGCTCAGCTGGCTTAGCCGTTTCCACTTGTGTGCGGCCAAAGTTTGGTGAGAAATTCGCCTCAAGAGACCGTGAGATCAAACATGTCTGATATTGATCTCACGGCCTCACGAGGCAATTTCGCCGCACACGAGAGGAAACGGCTGAGCAAACTGCCTCGCGAAGCATTTTGCTCAGCTCTTTCCTCACGTGTGCGGCGGCCTAAGAAGATCTTGTCGGGGAGATTAAGACCCAATATCCCAATCGAAGGGGATGTAGTTTACCAGTGTGAAATGGTTTTGCGTGAACAGAATTAAGTTTCTGATGGCGCACGAGAAATCGCAGTACACGGAGCTGTATCAGAGGTGAACCTGTGTTAATCTTTGCAATAGAAGTGTTTCTGTCTCATGAATATCGAGTTACCCATGCGCATGGTTGCAAAGATTCTAATTTATTTCTTCATTCATTCTTTTCTACGCTATACCCCGATTCCGAGAATCGATTTTCAGTAATCAGTTTGAAACGTGGTGGGCCGGCAAAGGGGAGGGAGAAAGACGGAAAAGGAGAGTTGTCGACAGCCTGAGCTTCAGTTTTAAAATTATAATTTTTAATGTCGCTAACGTAGTGGAAACAATTACAGCACTTTAATGAGAAGATAGAATCTTAATCTCCACAAGAAACCCTCCGAGGCTATTGTTTTCCTGAATAAGAAACCGAAATCCTCATTAAGAATACTTTATCCCCTCATTTTGTTTATTCCCGTCAAAACATGCATGGTTTTCAGGCAGTACTGAATGATTCACCTCTGATATGTTCACCTCTGATACAGCTCTGTGAACTGCGATATCGCGTGTTCCATCATTAATTCTGTTCACGCAAAACCATTTCACACTTTGCAAACTACAGCCATTCGGATAGTGGTCGTTAAATATCTTCTTAGCTATTGTTTTTTTTGGATAAGAAAACCGCAGACCGAGATCTTCAACCAGAGTGCTTTCTTACGCCGCCATTTTGTTCGCCAGTCCCGTCAAAACATAGCCATAGCTTCGATTACTGAAGCTCAATAAAAACGTGTATAGCCTGCAGGCAGACGTGTCCTATGAAGCAAAGGAAATAAGTGACGTCTTCCCGCTGGATAAACGTTAACGGAATTCCGTTTATCAGTGTCAAAGGAAGTCAAAAAACAAGAAAGGAAGTTCATTGTCCATTTTCCGATGTTGTTCAGTGGAAGCGGAAATTGAAAATGGCAGTGGAAGTCCGTTTTTCGATGTCGAAGTGAGGCGGAAAATGAAAATGAAGTTCAAATTTCGTTTACCAATTTTAAAGGAATGCCGAAATGAAAATAAAGTTCAAATTGCCAAATTTTCGTAGCAGTAAAATAGATACGAAACAATTAAAAAAGACGACACAACGTTTAAATTTGCAAGACATGTTTCGGATACTCAGTATCCATCTTCAGTTGAAGGATGTTAACAAGTGAGTGACTTATATAAAGTAAATAACAAGTAGGTGTTGATTACAAATTGTAGAATAATAGTTACAAAACAGTGAAAAGGTTACATAATACTTAAGAGATACAAGAGGAGAATAAAAAGTGCGAGTACAAAACTATGAAAAATGCTGAATACAAATAGTAATTAAAGTAAGAGTGTTAAATCAACATGTTTGAGTTGTTTATTCAGTGCGGGTTGTTCCCATTCAATATGTTAATTTAACACTCTTACTTTAATTACTATTTGTATTATTCAAATTATCATTTGGGATTGGACAAAAAGGTGATTGTAGCCCGTCTGTTACACGCGTGTGATTTATTCAATTCAACATTCCCCCGCTTACGTATGTTACTATAAAGGTCCTTGGCAGGAACGATTTGACCTTGTTTGTTTATTGTTCGACTGGAGCTGAAATTCAACATTTCGTACCACTATTACACAATAGTGACAATTCATTTTTGTCCTACACAGGTCTTAACCGTAGAAATGTATACAAAATTGAAGTAAACACCAGCAAAAATACCATGGTCTGTTTAAAATTTATTGAAAACTTGAAAAGGACTTTCCACAAAGAGTAGTAAGCGTGGTGCTATGACCTTCCCTAGCATGCATCTGAGCCTTGTGTGTAGGCTTATTGGTTAGCTACCTGTTCCAGGAAAAGCCTGATGGAGCAGCTATTTATTACCATACAAAAATAAGGGCGAACAGCCATATGAACATACCGACTACTTCACTGTTTAAAGGGCATTAGAATATTTCCATTCTAGCCAGTCAATTTTCTGGCACCGTTATTAAAAGGTACAGTGAACCCAAAGATCTCTCTAACAATGATGCGGTGTGAGAAAACTTTGAAGTTGCTTGTAACTTGTAATAAATGGCCGCATATTTCAATTTTAATCACTTATTTCATTATAAAATTATTGATGTTTTCGTAGTAATTATTCTGAATTAATTCATTAATCATGCGTTGTGTTTGGATTGTATTACAATCCATATTTTTGCAAAATTCAAATTGCTTTACTTAAGGTTTTTTCATTTTACCTCTTTGTGAAGTAATTGATATTTTATCACAGGAATACTTCATAACAAATGAGAGATTCTTTATCCAAAAGCAACAGGCTGCCTTGAGAGGTTCTTTGCCCAATAATCAGCTGTAACTGAAAGAGAGCTTCAAATGTCAACTACATGATTACCGCGACAAGGAACTCCTCCGTCATAATTTTCGTGTTCTCTGTTAACATCTGGTGACCTTGATTGGAAAGTTTTCAGTTATAAGATGATCATCTTGAAGAACTATCACCACATTTACCTCAAACTCTGAAAAGTGAAAAGAGTTGCAAAACCACACTCAGAAAACACAAGCTTCTGATAGATTTGGACTGATCACAGTTATTTCTCGGGCCTGCAGGCGTGCGTTTCTCGAAAGCCCCGAAACTTTTCGGGCCTATTTCGGGCACCATGATTCCCACTATATCTTTAAAACGAAGACCTCTTTAGGCATCAAATCTTGCAATAACGCTGCTCTTTCTCACCTTGAAAACATACTAAATTACCAGCTTTTAGGATAAACGGAATTGCAGTTTTACAAATTGCTTTTCGGGCCCCTGGTCATACTTATTGCACTGGCGGTGCCAACTGGAAAATGCAACGCTCCATTTGAGGTATTTTTCACGGCGAAATGAAATGGTTAGCCTGCGTAGCTAGCGGTATTGTAGGCTTGCAGAGTAAAATTTTGGCGGCGGGGCTGCTGAAGGCGAGCGACGTAAGCACCTCGTCCCCATTCTCCTCTCGCGGCTTCGCTGCTCGCTTTTAGCGGCACCGCCGCCAAAACTTTGCTCTCAACGCCTACAATACCGCCAACGGACGCAGCTATGAAATGGTTTGTAGTTCAGTCATTCTACGGATCTCATTTGTTGTAACTTGACAAACTTGACTTCACAAACAGTCACCTTTTATCACTGTTGAAGCAGTTTCGTTTAGGATCCAGCAAAAACTACCTAAAAGAATCCGCAGTTCATATATTCATTCTCATATATTCACCACTGACGGGTATATAAAGAACCAACAAAACGGCCAACTCCCAGATGGCTTGTTAGCTCAGTCGGTAGAGCGCTGCACCGGTATCGCAGAGGTCGTGGGTTCGAATCCTGTAGTGTTCATAACTGCGATGATCAGTCACATATTCATTCATTAATCAGTTCAAATATATGATTTTCATATATACATTGTCATATATTCATCACGCTCGGGTATATTACGAACCAACAAAACGACCAGCTCCCAGATGGTTTGATAGCTCAGTCGGTAGAGCGCTGCAACGGTATCGCAGAGGTCGTGGGTTCGAATCCCGTACAAGCCTGAACTTTTTCAGGCTTTACTTTCACTACTGCTTAAGTAGTGTTCATAACTGCGATGATCATTCACATACTTAATCATTAATCCGCAGTTCTAATATATGATTTTCATATATTCATTCACATATAAAAGAATGCTGTTAGGATAAGGAATTTGGCCATGAACTCATCAAATATGGTAGGCAGTTTGAATAGAATTTTGGCCCTTAAAGTGCCCATGAATCGAAAATTAACTACCATTTTTTTACGTTTTTTACATAGCTCATATTCCCCATATTTCATTTTCAATCGTTTCCCTTTTTATCGTGAAGAGGATTTGCTATTTGCAAGGATTCCAAAATTCCCGCCGTGGCTTGAAATTTGAGACATTTTGCGCGCGGCCAAAAGGTCTCTGTGACGTCATTAGTGTATGTTCAGGTGTGAAACATGGCGGAAAAGGCGAAAAAGGGTAAGCCTGGAAAGTTTTGCGCAGCTGGCGGCCGCGGTAGTGAATCTTGGTAGTTCTCCGACATTTTTCAAATTCCACGGAACCCATACAAACAGAGTGGCGCACTGGACTGAGTACGCACGAATGACGTCACGACTATTCAATAGAACCCAGGTCCTTGTCTAGAATTTTAGCGAGAAAAACCCAACTTTCGTCGCATTTTAAAATAAGTTCCTGCTACTTCAAGTAAATTGTTTTCAGCTTAAAACACCAATTTTCACATTGGAGAAAAAAATGGCTTTGAAATTTCGATTCATGTGCACTTTAAATGTTATCTTTGCTGTCAAATCAGCCTAACCTATAAGTAACATAGTTTAGCCTTTTCAGAGCTGCACTATTCTCCTTAAACGTAACGACTCCTTAGTCAGAAAAGGAGTTGAGGATTGTGGGTATGGATGGAAACACTAAATGACCGTGTGCCACCATGCCAGCCTTCATAAAGCCTGGGAACTATAGAATTGGTCACAAGGTAATTATCATACTAACCAATTTTGAAGCTTGCAGTGGCTAATGTAGGACAAGTGAAGAGACGAGGGAAAATCATGTAAATTGGAATTCTTAAACCACGGCAAACATCTCCTTCTGCAATCTGAAACAAACAAAACCAACACAGTGAAGCAAATGTCACATGAAATGCGATTTAGTTTTCTTTTTTTTTTGTTTTTACCAAAGTTTATTGAACAACTCAAGCCCAGAAGTAAGTGACACATTACAGTAACTGGGGAGCTGGGGGAGGCTTTGAAACCATTAACTGTGGGAATTGGCCTTGTGTCTTAGATGATATTGGGGTCTTGTATGGTAGCCCATCAACGCCATAGTATTTTTGATCAACGCCATAGTATTTTTGATCAACGCCATTGCATTTTTGTATTGTTTTTTTTTTCGACAGCAAAAGCGATAGCAGCAGCAGTAGCTCAATAACCTTCCTGGCCCTTTAATTCTTTCTCGACAGCGTCTTTCACCTCATCCATATCAACAGAATAGTCTATGTAAGAGACCCCAAAATGATGGAGACGGCGGGATAGAATCCTCGAGCTCCAAGAATACATAGGATATTAAACTTTCGTCAAGTCTACTATTTCTGATTGTCGCAGGTTACGACTAACCTGCTTCTTAAGGTCATTTTCAAGCTCAATATCTTCTTCCCAGTCCGAGTTTCTTATTCCAGCTGCCATTTTGAAACAGCAATATACTCGTGATGCATTTTGGTCTATAGCGTTGCTGGGCCATGCAAGGTTTTTTTTCTTTTTTTGTTTCTCACTCTTTTTTCCTATGGCATTGCTGGGCCATGGCAAAGGTTTTTAATTTTATTATTATTATTATTATTATTATTATTATTATTTTTTTTTTTTTTTTTTTTCATTTTGAAAGAGAAAAATAAAAAATAAAAATAAATAAATAAATAATAAAATAAATAAATAAGAATAAAAAAATTGGAAGAAAAAAGGAAAAAAGAGTAATCGAAAAAAAATTCGAAAAAATTTAAAATTCAAAACAAAACAAAAAATACATATTAAAAATAATAATAATAATAAATACAACAAACAGAAAAGAAATCTAAAATAAAAAAATCAAATAAGAATAATAAAAAAAATTATACAAAAATGCAATGGCATTGATCAAAAATGCTATGGCGTTGAGGGGCCACCATAGTCTTGACATCAAGTACCATGGCCTTGTTTAGATGCCTTGGGACAATGCAGACAACTACATTTACTTCAACTACATTTATTTCATACCTGGATATTTTGTATCTCAGTTGCTGAAAATATATACAAAGCAAAGGCAAAATGAGAACAATTTAAGGCATACAACATCTTTCATTTGATGTGAGTTAACTATGGTCTGTACCTAAAAGGGCAAGCAATAACTCAGAGCATCTTTCACAAGCAGCAAGTCTGTGCATGCTGTATTTCCCAGCAACCATCTGAGGATGTTCTTATTCTAGTCCATCAATATGGTGCAAAAATATGGCTGAATTGTACACTTTGGTGTTTAAAATAGCCACACTTGCTGGGACAGCGTCAGAACTCAATGTACTGGTCAATTTGAGCTCAGGACCTCTTAAAAATAATACTTTCTATATAACATACAGCTTCTAGGGTTTGTTCAATGTTACTTAAAGTTTTTTCTTTCATTAACAAGAAAGTGGAGTTGGCTTTGTTTTGTTTTGCACTTTTTTCCTATTTATGACAGCATCAAATAGCTTAAGATAATTCCGCCGAAATAACGTCAATAACTGGAGCTGGTCACAGTTTTGCCATAAAAAGTGATAATATAGTCACTACAATTTGCTTCTCGATTCTGTCGAGCTGTCAGGGAAATCATCAAAACTACCATAGTTTGATGTTTTCCCTGACAGGTTTCTTTCTTAACTATAGGTTTCTTTCTTAACTATAGAAACTCTACTCACCGTCTTTTGAATATCCCTCTGCACAACCTGAGGATCAGGACATTAACAAGCCTAAGTTTTGTCCACCCTATTCTAATTTTTGACAAGCACTTTTTTAACAGCAACAAGTCAACACATGTGGATTTGAAAATTGAGTTTGCTTTAAAAGCAAAAAAAATCTGTATTTATTCCACCAACTACATGTACTTAAAATTTTAAAATCTGATGGTGTGGGGTTATGTTACTCACCGCAGGTTTCTACTCTCACAAGCTGCAGCTCAATGGACTTGATTGGTTTGTCAGAGTGTACCACTTCTAGCTAAAGCATGATGACAAAAACATAAATGACAATTATTATTTTATATCAAGAAAATTCAGCAACCTCTTAGAACAAAATGAAAGATATCAAATGTTAACAGGTACTGTACATGTAAATGTAACTTTGTCAACTAAAATGTTGTATTTTTTATAATTTCATCAATTCTTGGCCATAAAATGTTACTAACTCACTCAAATTTACCTGCCACTCCTACAAACCATTTCAGAGTGTTAAGAGCCACTCTCCCTAACCACCGCGTGAGGGGTGGCACAAGGTCGGAAAAATGGACCCCTTGATATTTCGTCAAGAGATAACCAATGGTATGCTAAGAATCGTGATATAAGTTTTAGGTTCTAGAGTTTTTACATTTTTGAGAAAATTACGAAAAACCGTCAACAACCCGTGAAGCCGAAAAATCACAGAAATGAGGTCAAATTTCACGATCAGATAATCGAACTCGCGTGAAGGCGCAAAGCAAATTATGGTTTTCCTTAGTTTATAATTTTATTTAGGATGTATTACTGAGCTGCTTTGATGATATTTTAGACTTACAATTGTAATTCCGAATTCCTGGAGAGCAAGCGAAGAGAACCGAAATTTCTAGACTTTGAAAATCAAAAATTCCATACCGTTTTCAAACATCTAAAAACATACTCGGTATTATGTAGAATCCTTTCAAAATTCAATTCTAGCAAGTAGAAGAGCTGTTTTTGAACGTGATATAATTTTTTTCTTGGCAAAAGTTATTTCTGAGGCGAGCGACCCCATGCAAGTTGACCCAATTTGACCTTTCGAAGAGATTTTGTTTAACCAGGAAATGTAAACAATTCGACTAGCCTTAGCTCGCTTTCTGAGCAAACCATTGAAAAACCCTGCCATTTCCCATTAAAACTACCCAGTAAACCTGAGATAATACTTCGATGACAGCTTACCTTCCAAATGGGTGTTTGAAGGCAAATAATTTTGATGTTCTTCACTAATTTTTCTGTGTCTTGCTGCCGTGCTCAGCCACCGGCCTTTTCATACGCGGCTACGGCATTTTCTAAGTGTCACTTTTCTCTGGCTTGAGCAATATTTTTGCAGGACCTGGATGCATGTCTTGCATATAAGCATCCTCTGAGTATCTATTGAGTTTTGTATTGAATATTTCTAATGAAAAGAAGCAAGCAGTGAAGGAACGAATTGAACTGAAAAATAGACCCAGATCGATGTCACACAATATTTACATCTAGGTGATCACGTGCCGCAAATACATCCGCGTGGATATTTTTGTCTTGCTCTTGCTCATTTCTTCATTTTCTTCCTTACTAGCATACAATGTTTTCGTTTTGGTTTTTTGTAACTTTTTTATTTGTAATCACAAGCCTATTTCGAAAGAGAGTTCTTTGTAGCATTACTCTGAATCGGTGTTTATACACGCATCACATTTACTTTTCCCATTTTCTAGTGACTGTGCAACAAACTAGGAATCCTATCTAGTTTTAGCTCCAAAAGTCAAATGCCTGGGCAGTTCCATTTCTAATGATTTCCTAAAGCTAGATAAAAGGAAATAGTAATATATATCTGAAAAAGGGCTAGTTATTGGCCGCAAAGCGAGTTTTTGTAATTTGTATTAATTGCATTTACCAATTTGCCCATGGCAGGTGAACACGCAAATAGGTCCCCTTCGTGGCGCATCTAACTTTTTAGGAATTATGTTCAACAAGATACCTTTTGACGTAGAAGTAGACGCACGCTTTTATATGATTCTCGAAAATTATCCCTTTGAAAACTGAAAATGATTTGCTTTTGGGTTTGCACAAGACATGTTTCTTTTCGTACGAGAAAAGAGCACGTAACACTGTTTTGAGAGTTTCCATCGAGAGCGATCTAAGTTTAAAACAGATAATTACCAAACGCAAGTAGATCTGTGGCAAACGGTTTGTTTACCTCTAAAAAAGTTCTAAATAAAGAATTCTCACGGCGTTCGAGCTGTGATCTTTTAAAATCGAACTTTTCGATCGCTCGCCCGATAAGCGAAGCTAGCACGTGCGAGGCTGCTAACTTTTTGTTAAATTCGGCAAATCTTATTACGCGGATTACAACTTTACAATCTTTACAACTTTACAAAGATACTTAGGAGTATGTGCAGGAAAATGAGTTTAGGTCTTTTGAAGTGTATTGTGTAACCTTGAGCGCTCACTTTGTCCAAAAGAAAAAAAAAACACTTTGAAATCAAACATTATTTACAATTCGGAATCCCGAGTAATTAGCACGCATGTGTTTACTTCTGCCGAAATTGAGTCATTTGCTCTGCGTCATCGGTTGAAAGTTTGGAAGATGGAGAGAAATTGCTCGTTTCAGCGGCTAGTTGGTGGCCAATGCGGTCAAGACCCTCGAAGCACTAAAGTCCAAGATTTAGTTCCCTTGCTAACTTGTAACAAAGACATATCACGCCACAATAGCTCTCTAGGGCTGATGACCGGCAGCGGCGTAGACACTGAAGTGGAACTGATTCTAGCAAGGTCTTCAATTTTCAGTTTCCCTTCCAATATTTCTGACATGGATATTTGTCCCGCTCATCGTTCTTCGCTGGGCATTGGGTGGCGAAGGGGTTTGGCGCGTTGCCGTATACCAGCCCAGCTGTCGAAGCACGTCCGCAAATCCCGTACAACGGATCGTGGAATCAGTAAAGACATCTCCAGATTAATCTTGCGTATTACTGGGATATTTCTTCCAGTCGGCTCTGGTAAGTATCCATTCGAATAAAATCTATAGACTGCAGTGCTACATTGCATTTCATAAAAGCCAAGTCACATTCGAAAGAGCAATGCTGAACACTAAAATTGAATC
Source organism: Pachyseris speciosa (assembly GCA_016490735.1). Classification (NCBI taxonomy): domain Eukaryota; kingdom Metazoa; phylum Cnidaria; class Anthozoa; order Scleractinia; family Pachyseridae; genus Pachyseris; species Pachyseris speciosa. The sequence continues at coordinate 989,392 of JAEMWC010000074.1, forward strand.
ATTATTCAATATTTATTATTGTTTTATCTTTTTTAAGGAATATGTAGTGAATGTAGGATAACTCTTGGAGAACAGGTCAGAGCCGATTGCCAAGACCCACAACTTATTGCCCTTTCAGAGAGTATTCATGAGCTTTCTTTGCTAAGTTCTAGCTGTTTTGGGAGTTTCGCACATACCACTGATTTTATATGTAACTATACACAGGATCAAAGTCTGAATTTCATTAACTTACCATAAAACTCTGATTCTCCATCGCCCTTTTTTAATCAGACCCCCTAATAATACTTAGCGAAGCTATTGTTATGGTTGTTTCTAAAGATTTTCAATCATTTATGCCACGCCTTGTTTCCTATATACCGTAAATCCTCTATTAAGCCCCCCGGGGGCTTATTTTTTTCAAGCACTTTTGAGGGGGGCTTAATAGAGAGGCTGGGGGGGGGGGGCTTATTTAATTTAGCGAAACGCATCACTTGTAGCAAAAATACTGTGGTATGAGACAGGGTAGACTTACGCGTTGTACAATTAAAGTCACTGTCAAAAGTATTTAATTCACTTGTGGGAGCCTAAAAGTAACAAAAACAAAATTCTTATTCTTCAAAAATGTGCTTT
>JAEMWC010000074.1:995000-1097500 GCA_016490735.1 Pachyseris speciosa
AAGGCTAGTCGAATTGTTTACATTTCCTGGTTAAACAAAATCTCTTCGAAAGGTCAAATTGGGTCAACTTGCACGGGGCCGCTCGCCTCAGAAATAACTTTTGTCAAGAAAAAAATTATATCACGTTCAAAAACAGCTCTTCTACTTGCTAGAATTGAATTTTGAGAGAATTCTACATAATACCGAGTATGTTTTTAGATGTTTGAAAACGGTATGGAATTTTTGATTTTCAAAGTCTAGAAATTTCGGTTCTCTTCGCTTGCTCTCCAGGAATTCGGAATTACAATTGTAAGTCTAAAATATCATCAAAGCAGCTCAGCAATACCTCCTAAATAAAATTATAAAGTACGGAAAGCCATAATTTGCTATGCGCCTTCACGCGAGTTCAATTATCTGATCATGAAATTTGACCTCATTTCTGTGATTTTTCGGCGTCACGGATTGTCGACGTTTTTTCGTAATTTTCTCAAAAATGTAAAAACTTTAGAACCTAAGACTTATATCACGATTCTTAGCATACCATTGGTTATCTCTGGACGAAATATCAAGGGGTTCATTTTTCCAACCTTGTGCCACATTTCTTCAATCTCACTCGGTCCCTATAGAGAGTCTCTTAAGTTGCAGTGACGCATTTTTGAAGCCGACCATTAATCAAGTAACTTACCTCTCCTGTGAAAGGTTTGGTGATACAACACTGTACACTGTCCAAGCTGCCCTTCACTAGGAACTTTGGAACTTTTGCTCTCTGAAGACAGTGATCAAATCAAACAGGACTTACATGTAAGAACGTTTTCATGCTGACAATAATCTGTGCTCATTTTATGAGCAATAAAATTTACTTTTCACATAGGATTTTCTGGAAAAACTACATGTGCAGTTATCCACGACTACAGCTGTACTTAGCAGCAGCAACAACAACTACAACAACAATGTTTATTCGTATTGTACAGCTTATAAATTTATAATAAAAATGTTAGGGTATACATGTTGATGTTAAGTAAGGGGGTTATACATACATATACAGTAACTGGTCACCCAAAATAACTTTAAAGCTACACTACAGTTGTACACAAATACAGTAACTGGTCACCCAAAATAACTTTAAAGCTACACTACAGTTGTTGGGTGACTACCATACAGTAGATTAGTTAAAATATATATGTAACAGTCAGAAAAGAGAAGACAGTGATCAAAGGAAAGTTTCATGCTGACATTAACCTGTGCTCAAGGCAGCAACCTTTTTTGTGTGGAAATGGAATCAAATGAGAGTTTTAGTCATTTTTTACCTTAAGTTTTTACCAGATGTTAAACAACAATAGATCCGCCGACCGGTTAGCTCAGTGGTAGAGCACCGGACTAGCGTGCGGGAGGTCGGTGGTTCAAAACCCCGGCCGGACCAACACTCAGGGTCTTTAAATAATTGAGGAGATAGTGCTGCCTTTGTAATAACATCTGCAAATGGTTAGACTTTCTAGTCTTCTCGGATAAGGACGATAAACCGTAGGCCCCGTCTCACAATTCTTCATAATTGATTCTGTGGGACGTAAAAGAACCCACACACTGCTCGAAAAGAGTAGGGGACGTAGTTCCCGGTGTGATGGTCTATCTCTCTCTGATGATTAAATGCTCGGAGATATTAGCTGCACAAGCTACTCTAAAATCCGAGGGTAAATAATGTGATGATGATGATGAGATAATCTTAATATGAGGCATGCATAAACGATAATTAGTTTTCTCACTCACATTTGATCCTTTTTCACAGAGCACAATCAGTAGGATTAAGATTGTGACACAAACATTGGATATAAATGTAGACATGTTCAGGCCTCATATATTATAGCACCACAGCTACTGCAGCATCCAAAGACGACATGAACACTGTACAAATAGCAACAGCTTTGCTTAGGTTCTACTGTAACAACAAAACCAATTCCTAAATCTCATGCTTTTGCTTTGTGCTATAATTACAGTAATAAACAATTTTGTTCCAATACACATAGCTCATGCATGCAATCTACAATGTACTTTGAAAGAACCTCTGGAATTTTGTTATCAAGCAGGGGTATTACATGCCACCCCTTAGACTCCATACTTATCAATCAGCATAGTTCTCACTGCATACATGGTGAATACTTTTAAAACTGACTTCAAAACAGTGCTATCTCTTGTAATACCTCTGCTTATGGTGACAGAATTCCACTCAAACATCCAAGTAACTCAATTAATTCTTGAATTATGTTCCCATGTTATTGGGACCTCACATATAACAGGTACCTCTTTCACATTTTCTAGAGACTCAGGAGTCATAGAAAACTCCACTTTCTTCAACTCTCCTTTTTTTGACAGCCCCTGCAGTGTGAAACAATTTGAAAGAATAAATCAATAAGTGAGTCTGACTTACTTACTTGGGTTATTAACACAGGGTTGTCAAAAAGCACAGGTGACCGCAAATATCGCCGGCTACTTTGACATTTGCGCTGGCTACAATTCTTCTGTAGAAAAAGAAAAATGAAGGGAAAAATAGGATGTTTTTAACTTTAGAAGCATTGTGGAATTATGAAAAAGAAAAGAAAACACAACAGAGATCAAAGCCTCCTTGAGCCAACTCATTCATGCATATTGCTACTGACATGTATATATACAGTAAAATCTCGTCATAATGAATTCTGTTACCCTGATAGAAACATGAGCGCACTTTCTTTCTTTCTCCTGCATGTAGCTTGTAAAGCCTCATTGGGTTGAATTCCCAACAACTGACAACTAAATCATCAACAACACTGTGCCATGGCCCCACCATGTGACAGCTAAGATTGTTATCAAAATGTCTCATAAAATCAAAAACTACTTATGTTGTAGAACATGTCAGCTCCATTCAAGAATCATGAATTTATTGTGGCCCAACGTAAGTTTTCCCAAGCTTTCGATAAAAATGTTCTTGCCGAGGAATTTAGCAAAATTTATTTTCTTGCAAGAAAACTTATTATTTCCTGATGTCAAAAGAATAATTTTAAATAAACGCTTTACTACTACCGTATATGCGGCTTCTATTTTTAGTCTGAGAGGCCGTCTGTGTGGTATGCTTAATTCGATTTAAAATTTGTTTTTGCCAATACCCTACCTCTTTGAGTAATTTGCCTCTATGATTTTGCAATTCATCATTATTTTGATAAGCAACCGTACATCACATGTCAAATCATTTTCCACAGTGAAGCCTCTTTCAATTCTACACTTTACAACATACTTTATTCTGGACCTCATGTTTTTCCCTTTTGCGAAAAAATGAAATAATAAGAGTGTGAACTGTTGCCAGTTAGAATAGTACCAACATGTAAAAATTGGTTCAAGGAGAGGTAAATTACATGTAATATTGCCCATGTGTCCTTTAATTCTCCTTGTACCAGTACTTAAAATCTATTTGACAACCCTGTTACAGCGGTGATTGTATTGCCGTGAACACCTAAAATATGTCTGGAATGTTAATTGTGTTGTAACCAATCACAGGCGAGATCTTCAAACCACAGAAACCACAGGCAACGGTTTCCTATCTGTCACGGAACAAATTATTTTCGTTTTGTTTTAACATTCAGTCTCTTTACAAGTAAACAATTGCTTTTCCTTCCTATTTGTTTAGTGTGTGCTACAATAGCGAAGAATACAGGTTTGAAGGATTTTGAAATAAATTACAAAGCCGAAGTGCCGGGCCGACGCACGCGACGGTTTAGCGTGGGAATTCTCAAACTTTTTGTAACGATCGAAATAGGTTGTTACGCCTGATCGCAAGTTACAATGTTGCAAGGTAAGCCACTAGAATTTTCTGATTCCCATCGCTTCGCGGCTATTGCAGCACGCTTTAACCCTTTTTTGTTAGGTCAGGTAGATTTACTATTTTGGTAATTTATTCTTTTTTTTTGGTAACAAATAATAAAGTTGAAATTCGAGAGTTGTTCTTGTCGATGTTTTCGTTTCTGATAACATAATCCTCGCTAATATTTTTTTGTAGAACAAGGGGATTGGATTTACGTGCGCTAACGATTAAACCTTCGAACTACTGTGCCGGCAGAAGTTCCTTGATCTCAAGATCGCAAACTGGAAAACCACCGACCAAATTCAACATCTATGGAATGATTGACACATCGCGCAAAGTAAACAGCCCAATTTTCGGTATTCCTTCCAAAATATAATTTTGCTTTTTCTCTGAAGGCATTTATGCATTTGATATCAGGGGGATTACATGCTGTAGGAAACTAGTTATGAGGGGATTTAGCCAAGAAGATTTGAAGTCCCCTTTGGATGCGATTATTAGCACATTTTGCGCGCAAAAGAAAAAAAAACATGATTATCTCCGATCGCAGTTCTTCTTACCAAAAGAATCTCCGTAAATGTCCGTAAACTCGCATGTTACAAACCAACGGCTTTATATTGTTGAATGCATGTCTGAAAATTTATTTTTCTAAGAATACACGATTGTTCATTTTTTATTGTCTCCGTGTAATATGTCGTTCCATGGAAAGCCGGTCGTCGTCGCGTCGCGTTGGCTTCTAAATTTTCCTTTCTAAAATCGAACGATGTGCTTAATGCGGTCCTCAGCACTGATCTTGGGGAGCAGTGGTGTTTTAAATTCCTAATAAGACAGCTTGTATCCTTAAACATGTTAAACAAAACGAAAATAATTTGTTCGGTGACCGTTCGTTGCCTGTGGTTTCTGTGGTTTGAAGATCTCGCCTGTGATTGGTTAAAACACAATTAACATTCCAGACATATTTTAGGTGTTCACGGCAATATAATCACCGCTGTAAATGTCCTGGGTAGTTTGCTTTAAAACAAACCAACAAAGGACACTGTCAAAATGTTCTATCATAAAATTTACATGTAAAAAAGACATGAACCTTTCAAGAGTCATTGCAGTTATCCAGTACCAGTTATGAATCACAGGATACTTAAACACACTGTACTTTCAAAATGTGATAAAAAAGTAAAACTTGGTATCCTATGAACAACACAAAGTGCAGCCTTTACAATATCATAAATGTATCATAAATGTCCATAGGCTCCGTCTCACAACTCTTCATAATTGACTCTGTGGGGCATAAAAGAACCCACATGCTGTTCGAAAAGAGTAGGGGACGTAGTTCCTGGTGTGATGGTCTATCTCTCATCTGATGATTAAATGCTCGGAGATATTAGCTGCACAAGCTACTCTAAAATCTGAGGGTAAATAATGTGATGTATGTAACTGATCACAGTAGGCCTTGGGTTAGGTCCTAGTTAAGCAAAAAGGCCAATGCAGCCACTGGTAATGAACTTCATTGCTATTTTAACTCAGACTTCATTCATAAAAGCCAATGAGGGTAAAATGTGAATCACAAACAAGAACCTGTTGGACCTAAAATCAGATTTTAGCAGTAACAGGTGAAAATGAATACTGCCTAATGTCTTTAATACACATTAACCTTGTTCTCAACTATAAATTCTGCTTGACTCTGAAGATCCTTGTTCAGCAATGACCTTTTCATCTCAGCTCTAAGATAATACTACCAGAAAAACAATCATAATATAACAAATAAACATTTTTACAAGCATTTTCAGTTGTACTTGACAAACAACAACTATGTAAATCAACTTCCACAATTAAGATTATAAGATCTTGTGTCTAAGATAATGAAAAAGGATAAAAAGATAATCATTATGCCACAAAACCCTTCAAAAAACTATCTCCCTTAACCCTTTACTCCCTAAGAGTGACTTACAGATTTTACTTTGTCTAATGCCAGATGATTTTACTTGTCAAAGGGAGACCCCTTAGGAGTTAAAGAGTTAAGAGAAAATTAAATACTGCACTCAAAAATTATGTTTTGCCACAATTTGAGCAATAACTATTGGACTGGTTATCAAAATTTTCAGTAGAACTCTTGCAATCAGCCAGTCATTATGTTATACAAGAGGTAGTCATAACAAGAATTTAGCTAGACCACAGGAAGTTAAAATTAAGTCTCTTGTCAGTGGTAGCTTTAGAGTTTAATCCAGACACAAACTGCAGTAATGTAACTATGAGGCTAACACTAAGATAATGGGTAGCAGGTAACAGATTAGCAGGAATACATGTAAGTAGGTAACAAGTTAAACAACTAACAAAAGTATGAGGTACTGTAACAGGTAATAGGTAGCAAGAAACAGGTGGGTATCACCATATTTACCATTTACCCATAATTTGTCAACCATTAACTGTTAAATATCACCTATTACATTTATGAACTCTATTCAAGCAGTAGCAAAGAGAAAAAAGATTCAGACTTGTCCAGGATTCAAATCAATGACCTCTACAATACTGGTGCAGTGCTATACCAATAATTACTGATCTAACAAGCCAACTGAGAGCTGGTCATTTTGTTGGTTTGCAATAAACTAATGTCAAATAAAATTAATGTGAATATGTGAAAATCACATACCCAGATTTCTTTTCACCACTGCTGAAGTTAATAGCGTTCATAACTTTCACATCTTTACAATTATTATAACAGACATGACATACTGGTAACCTAAAAAAATACCTGGATGTTGACGAACACTCCATGATAGCTCTCATACAGTGGTCTGTTGCCTTTTGGTTTCAATGGAATCTCAAATGGCAGTTCGGTCATGCCATTTGGTGTAAACATTCCAGTCATCAAAATCTACAGCATGTTAATTTCTCACAAGTAACACAGCACATAAGCAATAAAAAGAAAGACTTGCTTATAATAATTACATGTATTGTCTTAGACTTACAGCTGTATTTGCCTTGGGCGCACAAATAGGGCACTATTGTTTTGCAATTGATAAGAACGATCAGCACACATCTTTCTGCCCCAGAGTTTCAGTAAGAACAAAATTAATTTGGTTCACGGTTGGCAACACTGGCCCTTAAGTTCTTTCTCAACATTTATGCCAAACAGTTGTTAACTTCCATATCTGATTCATTACTTTCATTAAAATAACACTAATATTAATTTTTATGATTTTGCCAAAATTATTAATGAAAGTTTGAAAACAAATGTGTCATTTATACTGTTGCATGAATTTCTCAATACATCTACATCCCTAGGATCATGTGTTTACTAATTAATTTTCTCAAAATTCTATGAGTCAGGGTATGAAATAGGTCCCTAACAATACACATATATAAATCCATAAGTGGCACAATAAACTTATCAACATTTCTAGAGCACGGGAATGTGATAAATAAGATGTGACATAAAATAATGTATATGTTCTCTTCTTAGGGTTATTAAAAGCATGTGTGGAAATGGCAGTAGTATGATGTCTGCATGCCTGTAAAATAGACAAGGCTGTCACTCACTATTAATTTTTTTTAAGGGAACCTCCACTCTTAGAACAAATTGGCCTACAGTATAAATTGTAGGAAATAAGATAGATTTCAAATTTTGTTTTAAAACATGATGACACTTAAATGTTATATCCGCATTTCGAAAAAATTTTGGAATCTAGTAATGAAACAAAAAATCGATATTATCATCGCCTGTTTTTGCTTTTAAACTTCCTGGGTGGCCATTTTGGATTTGATCATGTGTAATGGTTGCCCTTGACTAATGTTTAACACAAAGGATTTTCTGTTTCATTTGCTTCCTGACAATAGCTACAACCATTACATGTCACCAAATCCAAAATGACTGCACCTGGGAAATTTAAAAGCAAAAATAGGCAATGACGACGCTTAAATGTCATATCTGCATTTCGAAAAAAAATTTGGAATCTAGTAACCATTTCCAACAATTTAGCATGAATTTTTTTGTAAGAGTGGAGGTTCCCTTTAAGTACACAGAGATATTTTAAGAGTATGCAGGGATTCCAACAGGGGTACTATGCTGATAGAATCCAACCATTTACTAAAAGTGAACTCTGAATCATTCGAGTGGGATACTACATTACATATGTAGAGCTTACATGTATAACATAATGAATACTAAGCAAAACAATTATACATGAAGCACAATTGAATGGTATAATTTGCCAGGCTTAGCAATCTCCAGAGAGTAGTTGACAAGCTGGATTGGCTTGACTGAGTTGTAAAATGCCTCAAACACTCCAACACTTTTGGCACTCAGTTGCAGATTCACTGCTCCTTCCATAGCAAGAGTGATGCCATTATGAGCAAGTTCTCCGCGGCTCTGTACCACAATGACACCCTTAACAATATCCTGGAGATAAATGAAAAACTTTAAAATATTGTAATTACTGTAGAACCCCATATAAAAATTCTTAACTCTCAAAAGCTGGAGTAGTAGGCAGTAACTACCAGCAAACCTTGCCTGCTAGAAAACTCACAGTGAAGTCCAAGTGTGAAGTAAAAGGCAGCTGCCAGCACATTTTGACAGGGCTGTGTAAGACCACTAAAATTGTCATCCTTCAAAGTAAGATCAACACTTGTAGGCTGATTTTGTTAGCTTTTTTTAAATAAATCCACTGAGCTTGACAATGATCATGATGTGATTACGACTCTGAAACGTTGTCCAGGACATTCAAGTGAGCGGTTTAGGTAGGAAGCAAGTTCATGTACCAAAGGCACAAGCTTCTGGGGGAGTCTGGGGTCATACTCCTTGAAAAAAAAAATTAAAAAAACTAAACACTAGCCAAGACGAAAAAATTAGGACCCCATGTCTCCTCATGTGGGTGCTTCTGCATGTACCGGAGCATATAGGCACCGGAGCACACTGTATTACTATTGTTTTGGGCGTTTTGTGATGGGCGTTTGTTTAGAGCTCCGGTACATGCAGCTTCTGCCCGTCAATGATGTCCCGTTCCGCTTTAATACACATGCATGTCAATAAAAGAGGAGCTTTTTGTAGCGTGTTGATCAGAGTTAACCGCATGTCTCTTAAATTAAAAACTAAGGTTGAAGTCATCTATGTCAGCTCTAAAACATTATTTTTCTAGACTTTGAGATGCTGTCTGCAGTCTGCAACGGATCATCGACCTCCCTTCCATAATCAGTCAAGTCTCGAGCCAGCAAGCATTTACCAAAAAGATCACACACTCACACACACTGAAGACGAATTAACTGAGCATACGAATTAAACAGTAATGTTTGTTACAAAGCAATAACTACTCACTCCCTCGTAGAAGATCTTGTTCACTCTTTTCACACGGATCTCAAAAGTCGCCATATTTCAGAAAAGCCAGCGGAAAAAGCTTCACGTAGCCAGTTACGTCATGTATCACAATTGTAATGTCCCCTATCAATGCTGTCAAATGGCACAAGAGAACACAGCAATCCAGTTTGAGCAATTTTCTTTCGGTTGTTGACAGCCATGAAATGTTAGCTTTTCCTTTCGGGATTGTGTCCAAACACCACCTCGCCGTTCATTTTTCCTCCTCTCCTTGCTCCATCCAGCTGAGCTACACGTCCAGTTGCGTATCTCAATCTCTTCTTGCGAAATCTTGCGAGACTGGAGCGATGCGCTAAAAATAGAATGCTTTAACGCTGTGTAGCGCCACTGACACAAGCTGCAAGAGGAAAGTGTTTCGTCAGGGGACCGCTGACTCTCCGTAAGTGAAACGCCCGTGACGATTTTCAAATGTCCCTGGAACTGAATTCGATGTCCGCGGCTGGCCGGACAGTCTAGAAAATCATACCAATGACTGTTTTGAGAGACTGAAGAAAACTCCTATTTGTTGTCTGTACTCAGTTTTTTTGCAAGCACATGTATAGAGGCCAGGTCCACTGTGAAGTTTGTCAAATAACGGATCCGAGACGTGAGACATCCAGTTAATATATGTTCTTGAAAACACAGCAATTAATTATTTTACTTTTTTATTTTGAGAAACGTTTTAGCTACTCCTAGGGATTTTTTGTAGCAACTCTTTCTGCCACAATCTGCACAAGATATGTCCGTTGACTGACCCCACCTTTGTGCGAAAGTATACCCTACAAAATACCCTACATGCCGTTTTTAAGGAGCACGATCTTGTTTGGCAGCACATACCCGGCCAAATAAGCGAGTGATCCCCCGGGGATTACCGTAACACCACGAGAACATAAACAGCGATAGTATAATTTAAATCAAGACAATTAAGAGAACATCGATTACCATCATAATAATCCAGTGCCCTGATATAGTTGTGTAACCAAAGCCAGATATTGCAACTCCTAGGGATTCAAGCGAGTTAAAGTCAGTAATTTTGGTATACTTTTAGTCAGTAATTTTGGTACACTAAAGTATACCAAAATTATTGACTTTAACTCGCTTGATTCCCTAGCCTCCTTCGCAGACGTCTTTGGGCTCGTCACGAGTTCCTTGCCCAGGAAGGCGTTACGAGCCCAAAGACGTCTGCGAAGGAGGCTATTGATTCCCTTGCTTTTCATGGGTTCATGATCAACTCGTGTTATAATCGACCTCAAGGTCTAATGGTCTCCATGAACTTTGAGATCTCGGTATGCACGTGCTGCATGCGGTGATTCCCGCCACGCGAGCTCCGGTAACCTCATGCGGTTAACTATTTTTTAACAGCACTTTTTTACCGTCATGCCCGGGAGGGGGGCTTACTCCCAGAGAAATTGGGTTGGGGCGTGCCGCCCGCTTCCTGAAACCGTTACCCTATTTCATACCAAAATCTGCGATTTTACCTACCCTATTTCAGACCTGACCAAAAATTCGATACCCTATTTCAGACCTATTTCACGTACACGGTTGGCGTAAACATAATTAAAAGACAAAAAAGAAGGGATTTTGTTGATGGTCTTATCGCCTAAAGATGAAAAAGTAGCTTCTTCTAAGAAACATACCCAATTCAAGACTAGAGTGCACCAACCATACCCTATATTTCAGACCAAAATGGTCAAAATCGATACCCTATTTCAGACCAAAACGGCTAAAAAACCATATCCTTTGGAGGCCACAAATACCTATATAGCCAATATAAGGGAGTATCCCCCCGGGCCGTCATGACAACCAAGAGGGTAGAAAACCCGTTCACATGGTCATCCCCCACCTTGGGAAACTAAAATTAGGTATTGCTAGTTATAGGCTATGCGTTCCCACATTCGTGGAAAGAAGAATACGATTGATGAGCGTTTCCAGCTCGTTTCATTGCCATAGCTATTTTTATGTTATCGAAGTGAACGACTGTCGCAGTTATGACCGCTACCAAAGCAGCAGCAAAAATAAAGCCTGAAAAACAAAAAACGCTCTTGGCGGATTCGAACCTATGACCTCTACGATACCGGTGCAGTACTTTATGCTGGTTATTTCGTGAGTGATGAAATACCTGAAGATGAATGTAACGAAGATGATACATTCATCATATATTTATATTATCTGTAAGCAACTAAGAATACAGTAAAAATCCGCAACCAAGAACCTGAAAATTAAGAACCTGTTAGCCTAAAATTTGGATTTTATACCCCCTTTAAACAAGAACCTATTTAGCCTACAAATTGAAAACAGGCTCTTATTTTCTAAAATCATATTAGTACATTACAGCTGCAGTGCAAGAATCCTATTTGAAAAAAGGCAGATTCTCATTACTGTAAAAATGAGGGTTTTTTTAACAGAAAATAGAAAATAGGCCAATAACCATCTTGTTGTGAAGCTGAGTTTTATTTGCTTTTCTCCAGAATTTTAAGAACCTTAGTAGCCTAAAATTGTGTTAACTACCATTTATATAAGAACCTGTTTAGGCTACTTCCCAAAAAAGTAGGTTATTAGTTGTGGGGTTTTACTGTATCTGCAGTAGAAGCAGTAAGTCGTTGTGTCATACATATTCAATCAATCTTCTTTTAAAATTCGTTCACATTAAACTTATTCTGCACAGATCATACCACTGGACGAAAAAGAAAACTCCAAACGGTGGAGGAAGTGCAAATAAAAAAAGAACACATCTGATGGCCGGAATTTATTTTATCGGCTTCTTCCCAAGTTTTGAACTCCTGGAGAAAGCTTGGAGAATGGCGTTGATCGGCATCTCCAACCAGAGATCATAAAATGTTATATTTTACCGGCTCAAGAGGCCAAGAAAGGAAAGACGTAACTGTATAAGAGGATTCATTAAACTTTTGGTAAAGTTTGCACAGCTTTGAATAATTAGGACATAATCAATGTAAAAAGGAGGAAGAAGCTGATTTGGAACTCAGAAAATCTTTCTCAGACAATTCAGTTTAATGATACTTTCCCAACATGTTTAACTCTGGTCCCTCCGAATTTTTTGTCTAAAAACCTGTGCAATGCGTGTTAGCCCACCCACTATCTACTAATTATCCCCCGTGTAATGAATACACGCCCCCTAAATCATCGTACGTTACAACGATATTTTTGCACCATCAGTTATTGAAATGCAAAAATGGGTCACGTACGTTGTATCGGGACACAAGTTTGCATCATGAGATGTCAAATTTTGTCCAGAATAGCTACTTTAAAAGGTTCTCCGTTTATTCTTAATCCAGAATACAATTGCTTAAACAATACATCAACTCAAATCCGCTCAGGCAGAATAATTAGACTTCTCACACTGAGCCTAGTCTATGTCACCGCGATTCCTGTCGTCGTGTATGCAACGACGGTATTCTCACGACTCATCCTCTTTGTACCTTTGGTGGTCGTGCGCCTGATTCACGTGCAGCAAGACTGGCGAACTTAACTAGAGAAATCTCTATACGGTTGTAGCACTAAAAAAAACTTACAGAGTAGCTTAATACAATAAACGCAAATTTTTAAACTGCAGTTATGCCTTATGAGGTATCTAACGTGGAATGGTCTTTTTTGAAAGTCCCATATATTTTGCCAGCTTCTTTTTCCTTCCAGGAGGGAACAGAGGCACGTACCAACCAACCTTTCAGCATTCACCATCCTGTAAGATGATGAAAATTATTAAAATAATAATTCATGTCTCCTTTCCAATTTCTATGACTGATGTAAGACCTAACATTTTCTTCGTGTCAGTTGTTTCCCGGATAGAAAAGTTTTGTTTGCGAAGAGCGCAAAAACACATTGAAACTGGCCAAGAGTTGAAGTGAAAATTTGCCCTTCTTCATCTTCACTTTTATTAATCAAATCAATAATGTCATTCACATAAGTGAATAACGTTTCTTTTAATATCGCGCTTGAGCAAAGGTAGGGGTGCTCGAAAAGGAAGGGTCACTAGAAAAAATGGCCATAAGGGAGGCCTGCCCCACCCGTAGACCGTTGGCAGAAAAGTGAACCGTAGAAATAGGAGGTGTACTCAAGTAAAAGCATTGGACTTCCCGATCGACATTACGGACGAATTTGGGAGTCGGAAAAACCTTTCAGAGCAGCAGCCCATCTGGCTGCACCTATGCGAAAGCTATGTGACTGATAGAGTACGTGATGGACCGGGTTTAGAAAATCAAGTTTTTCCACAAAGAATGATCTTTTGATGGGCGCCCCATCCATTCAACAAAACAATGATCCACAAATTGATCCTCGAACTGGAACATAATCTAAAATCTGTGTAACTGGACAACAAGAGTCTACTCGATTGACATAGATAATAAAAGGGCCTTGATGCACTGTGCGCGAGTTGAAAGGCCTTGGCTTTCTTCTGGCTATCTATCTACTTTAATAATTAAGCGCTGTAATCGTGCAAAAGAAATAAGATTATTATGATCATTATTGTTGACGGTTTTCTCACCCACACGTAAAGAGGCAAAGAAGGCTAAGGAGTACATTGCGGACCACAATTTTGATTGATAAGGTAATAATAATAACAATAATAATAATAATAATAATAATAATAATAATAATAATAATAATAATAATAATAATAATAACCTTTCTTTACCCCCGGTAGTATTTATAGCACAAGGCTAGTGGGGCCGAGCAAATACAGAAACAAATAATCCAAATAAATATAGCATGATAAGAATCCCAACTGGCCGGAGGCAAACCAGTTGGCTATTTACAAGGATGACCGAGGAGTTGAACCAGGGACTACCCAGAACAACACCAGCTAGTGGCTAGAGCGGGATTTGAACCCGGAATGACCGCAATGAAATCCAGCGCCCCAAGCCACTCGGCCATCCTGCCTGATGCCTGATCCTGATGCAGTTGTATGGTCAAACGGCTCTATAATATCAGAAGTGTAATGACTATAATAGGTAGATGTATAGGTGTGTCTGGGCAATTTTCCCATAAGCCTTGATGGTCTGCGATCGGTCTGCGACACGATCTGCGCACGATCGGGAAAGGAGAACCCAATTCTACCTTCCCGATCACCCCGACCGTGTGTCGCAGACCGCCGCAGACGCCGGGGACAAATGTTTTCATGTCTGTAAGGTGACGCAGACCGATCACCCATCATGGCGTCGATCGCGTCGCAGACCGATCGCAGACCGTTAAGATCATATGGAAACCAGGGTTTAGAGGCCGTTAGGAAAGTAATTTGAACTCGTGTTGGTTCTTGATCCCAGCCTTGCCAAGGGAGTTGAATTTCGCGAACTGTAATTAAGCCGTCAGCCTTTGTGTTCAGACCCCGTAAAGTAAAGTTAGGACACCTAAAAGAATCAATATATTGCCTTGTCCTTAGTTGTTATCTTATTGATCACCTCAGCTAGCGCTTGGTTATCGGTGTGGAACATAATGCACTTATTAGAAAGCTCTGACACACAAAGGGCGACAATAATGACGATAATTGGAAACATTTCGCCAACGATAATATTTTTCTCACCCAGCCAGCTATTAGGCCATCGACCAAACAGCCAATGAGGGCCGAATACTGCCCCAACGCCGAAGGAACTCGAAGTCCTACTTTCCACAATAAAAAGATGCAATTTAGATGAGTCAAATGAAATCCTGGAAACGGATTTACCATAGTGCTCCAATCGATTGCTACTGCGGTCCGCAGTTCTGTAGCCAATCTAATTGACTAACTGCTACCGCGGTCCGTCACCTCCAAAAGAGGCTGCGTGTTTATTATGTAAATTATGAGCCTTCGTTTTGGAGAAAACAATAACCAGCTTCGTAAGAATGGAAAACGACACCCCTGGAGTAACTTCCACCAAAGGATTCACATGCATCGTTCCTGGGCTCGAAGTCCTACTTGGAGGGCGAACTATGATTGGCTAACCGCCGCGAGCGGAAGTGGCAGTTTAGTTGAGCAGACGCTCGTCGGGGAGTAACGCGTGACGAGCCCAAAGACGTCTGCGTAGGAGGCTACGAGATTTCCAGATTCAAACGAAAAACAGTTTTGTTATTAGTTTTGGCGAGCACACAGTCCCCACCTGTGCGCCGAATTAACCTTACTACGGACATTGGATTTGCTCCCAGGGGAAGAGTGTGTGTGTGTTTGCGTCAAAAAATGAAATTGCTTAATCATGATAACACCAATACCTGCACTACATATGTTTCATCAAAGCCAGAACCTCACCGATTTAGATTTCTAACGGTATAGACGGCAATGAATTTGCCTTTCCTTTTTAAAGCAGGTTCGAACTAATAACCGGTCGACTAAAAAGTAAAAAGTGTGCCGAAATCGATGTATTCGTGTTTCCAAATCTTGGAATTAATTTCTCAAGAATTCGGGACGCTAGAGGCACTGCAATTTGGCAATGAATAAGCGAGACGGTCTAAAGTCTCGATAGGCTGACCACCCAACACAGTGTTACAGAATAATAAAAGATGAATCCCCCTCACCGGTTATGTCCTTCATTATGTTTGCCACTGACTCCTGTACGGAAACAGACGGCTCAGAGTTCTGTCCGTGATCGAGCATAAAACGCTCTGTCTTGAAGCCTTCAACCACAGCGCTCGAAACAGTAGTCGCAGCATCTAGGAGAGATGAGTAGGCTTTCTTGGATACCGTATCACCTAACAGTGGAGCTCGCTCTAGGTCACTCCCAGGGTGAGTCTGACTTTGAACGCTGGCCAACTTCGAAAGAGTTTTTCTTCGCTTGTTCATAGGAAGAGCGGCCGCTGATTGAGAGAGATGCTTGTATATGCGCGTAACCAACCTAGTGGGCGAAAATGAGGCAACACGACTTTTACCCCGAGTCATCGTTTTGTCCGGCTGTTCTGCAAAGCGAAAGAAAAATTAAATATAGGTATGATTGACTGACGAAAATTGTAGCAGAATCCTGCCGAAATTAAAACAATAAAACACGTGATAAAACGAGACAATCATGAGATTAGCAAGCATGTGAAATAAGAAAAGGGCAACATGTTTGGGAAGCCAAAATATTACAAGCTGCCGTTAGGAACATGTTGAAACTGAATGCTGCAAATGATGATAGCAACGTGATCAAATTGTAGAAACACAGAAGATAAATGATGCATAGGAAGATCATATTATAAACTGACGCGCAAAGAATCCAAATCATGCTGGGGGCGAAGTACACCCGGCATAGTAAATCGAACGTTCGAACATCGAACTCAATCGAACTCAATCGAATTCAATCCGTGTATTGAGTTCGATTGAGTTCGGCAATCGAACGAAATCGAACACAAGACTTTCAGTGAGTTCGATTTCCGAACAAATCGAATTCAATCGAACAAATCGAGCTCAATCGAACTCAATCCATCTGATTGTGTTCGATTGAGTTCGGACAAATCGAACACAATTTAATGGATTGAGTTCGATTGGCTCTGGTAAACCTATACAAAGCAAGCCCAAAGCAAGCCCATCAAAGCAGGTTTTTCTTGTGCTTTTTTTACAGTTTATTCAAAAACAGAAACCCTATTTATAAACTGTCTACGGCTGTTAAGGTAATTCCCCTGAAAAGGATGTACTATTAAGATTTTTTTCAGACTTGGCACAATTGATAGTCATGCATAGGACATTGAAAAAATGCAATAAAAAGATGGGGTCACCGTGCTTGTTTTTGCCCTCCATACTCGTTGTTCTAACTGTTTTTACGGAGTTGTGCGAGAAATGTTCGAAGCATAAACAACTGAAGAAAGCTGTAAGTTATTATGTAGTGAAAACTAGGGCCTAATTGTTTTTCTGGGCTATATTCTTTTCGTATTGTGATTTCAAATTGCCCGATCTTCCAAATAATGTGAGGAAATTGGACCACTTCGTCATCATCTCAAACTCCTTCCTGGCTCCAAACGCAGAGTTTCACCCCATTTATATATAAATAATCCAACTTCTACTATTAAACTTTTTTTCTCCTTGAAATATGTTTTTCGTGTGCCTATTACGAGTACATTACACCAATAAAAAAGGGGGTCACCGTGCTCGTTTCTTTACTACACGACGACAAAGGGACAATTTCAGCTGAAAAAGCTCAATGTCTAGGCAAATTCGCAATGTTTCTAGTGTACGCGCGCCCGAGCGCGCGGTAAATGACGCCATAAATTATGCGCAGTAAGGATGCGCCATGCAATTGAGAGGAATCACCTTAAGAGAACAGAACAGAACAGAACAAAGCTATCATTATTCCCGCGGGCGTATTCCGAAATTTGTGTACCTTTTCCTTTCTTAGCTAACTTACAGTTGCGGAAAAAAAATCTCGAAGGGTTATTTTTATGCAAAAATACAAGCAAATTACTAACCGCACAGGTAAAGGCATACAGTAGATGGATGATTATGAAAAATATTTTACTAACGATATACATGATTCTCTCAAATTCGTCTTGGACAATTAACATTTACGAAGAGAGTACGAGGGGAACAAGCGTCAGTATATTGGACGTTTGGGAGCATCTTACTGCCATGATAGAACGGATAAATAGTAAATGCAGCTTATTTTTCTCCTCTGGTCAAAATCAAAGTTAATGATCAGATGTTCGTGTACATTGTTCTTGTAGAAAAAAGGAGAGCTGATTGAATCACGTGTTCGAAAATCGAACGTTCGATTGGGTTCGATTGATTTTTTTTTCTTTTCGGTGAGTTTGATTTCGTTCGATTGCCGAACTCAATCGAACTCAATCCATGAATTGATTTCGATTGAGTTTGATGGAGTTCGATTGAAATTTAGTTCGATTGGGTTCGATTTACTATGCCGGGAGTACACAAACCTCGGGTGGAACATGAAACAACGCATAATGACCAATACTATGAATCTTTTTCTTAAACAGTTGTTTTTGGTAATATTCTTAAGCTGATAGGTATCTCGTTCCACCATTTAGCATTAACTTGAGGAAAGGATTTTCTTTTAATTTCTAGAGAAGATTTTTTTAAATGTAAACTTTCGGCCCTAACGAGGACGATCGCGTGTTATAAGAAAGAACGTATGAAGCACTTTGAAATAAATTTAAAAAATATCAATTGGTATAAGTCTATTTTAAACAATAAATTTATTAGTAAAATATTTTGTTATTGGCAAAAAGTGGTATGGCATGCTCTTGTCTGTCAGAGAAGTGGATAAAACGAAGAGCTCGCTTTTGCAGAATTAAAATATCATTCCAATTCTTCTTGCAAGTTTAGCCCCAAACAATAACACTGTAAGACAGATAAGGAGCTAGTTACAATTTCTAAATATTAATGAGAATATGTTTAGGTACAAAGTGTTTGAGTTTTGAAATCAAGCCAATCGTTTTACTTATTTTGTTTAAAACAGACTCAACGTCACTTGGGCCTGAGGGCCAAGTTTGACAGGGCCTGAAATTGTTCCGCGAAATTCGCCATCGTTAATGAGATATATAGCAAATGACATCAATCATTTTGCTGTAAGCAACAACATGAAGCTCAACCCGAGTCAGTGCAAGGAAATGCGTGTCAGTTTTTTTCGTTACGATATATGCGAGTGATAGCCTATTGCAGTCGGAGGCGAGTGTATTGAGGCAGTTCAGTCGTTTAAGCTACTCGGCTTTTATATAACTGCGGATCTTTCTTGATCATTTCATTGCGATTACGTAATGAAAAAAGCTGGCAGGCGACTAATTGAAAGGCTGTGGTGTCTCTGGGGGAATAGCAATAGTCTTTATTTCACTGATAAGATACATATCAAGTGTTACATGGATTATATATAACTATAAATACTTAAAAATGCGCCAAATATGCATTAATTACCAATAGCTAAATTGTAATTAAAACTAAGTCTGTTGATAAAAGAATTCTTAAGACGCTCAGTATTACAAATCGGAAATGTAGGCTTGACTTGTCTAAGCTTAAGGGTAGCAGGGTTAATCCTAGGAAGGGAGTGATGTAAAGGATGATGTTCCCACTCGCTTAATTTCTTATTAATTTCTTTTCCAAGCAATTAATAACGGAGACAGGAGAGGACGTGTATCTTCGTTTATGACAACGATCAAGGAAACATTGTATGGTATTAAGTTCTGGTAGGGATGAACCATATACAGATATTCCATACATAAGCTAAGGCAAAACTAGAGTGCTGAATAATTTATCCAACTCCGCCTGACAATATCCTTCCTTCCTTAGAGTTCTTAGAATATATAGACATTTATTAGCTGCGGCCTGCTTATTCTTGACATGAATAGAGAACCTACAATTTTCCTTAAGTGTAACCCCTAAAATACATAGAGATAGATTGTTCAAGTGTATTGTTCCTTTATGCCTCAGTGGTTTTCTCTAACTTCCCTCTGTATCTTTTGTCTTCAATGGAAAGAGTTAAAAAACGCGCTTTAGCTGTAATTTTTTCCAGGGTTAGATTATGAGGAGGCGTTGGCACAGTCTGGTTTATGTTCACTAGAGTCTCGTGGTGCTGAAGCTTGTGTAAGGGTCATCCACAATGTCAGGAGCCCATCACTAGGAGCGTACAACTGCCCTATATTACTGTCACGGCGTTTTCACAAACCAATTTATTTTTAGATTGAATTTCCCGCCAACATCAGACTCCTGCAGGAGGCCAATTACCAATCACAAGTCGCTGCACGTGCCACAAGTATCTGCACTTGCAAAGCCTTTGTTTTCGCTCATTAAAACTATTGTTTTGTGGCGCTCTTGTTGCCGTTGCCGTCCTTGTTGCCTTTTTCTCGGGAAAAGATAGTCTAAAAATAGATCGGTCTGTAAAAATGCTGTGACATAGGCTTAGTATGAGAGTTTTACGCTCCTAGTAATGGGCTCCTGACAATATATCCAGCCGGGGAACCCCTTGTACCCTCTAACGACAAGCACGGTTGCCCCGCGCACTTTCAGCTACTCAGATCTGCCAAGCAAGGTTACCTGGTGGTAGTCAATACAGATCGTTTTCGCAATTTTGTGACTGTTAAATATCTCTCTTGAATACCTGTATTGTATTTATAATATTTATTGCTGACGAACCTGTAATTCAGCCAATAGGCTGCGAGAGGTGAGAATAAACAAATCATTCATTCATACTTCCAAGACAGATTCTTATCCAGGAGGACACCTGGTATTTATGTTTTCTATGGGGCGGATCCAGGGTTTTTGTTAGGAGGGAGTGCACCACTAAAGAATGACATAATTGATGGGTGACAGTTATGTTAGAAAGCCGCAGGTCACCTCAGGAGAGGGGGGGATGGTGCGCTCCCCCCCCCCTACACCCCTTCCCTAGATACGCCCCTAAGTTGAGGTAAATGTAGTAAGATCACTGTTATTACTCGGGCTTCGTAGAGCGCCCGAGGTTAACAATACCGTCCGTTCTTCTTTTTATTCTTCTTTGTCGTCGAGTTTCATCCACAAAGCTTACTTCTGGCGTTTCTGCGCAAGCGCTAACTAAAATTAACAACTCACAACAGCGAGAATGATGCCTGTTGTCACATATCGGAAAACGTCGATTCACCTCGTGTCTTCGAAGTCTGAACAACTAATATGTTAAGAGAAGTGTCCATACGAATGTGTGCAAGTTCAATTGCGAGAAGAAAGCTTTTAACATGACCGAACTGAACTCCAGATGTTTTGGATTAGACTGCCGTGTTTCCCCGTGTCCGCTCAATTGAGAGATACATTTTGTTAAATAACTCAAGTGAGGGATATCACACACCCCTGAGACTTTGACAGGTGATAAGCGATTAGTTTTTATTTGCGTGACTTGAGACTGACCGCAGAAACGTTCCTTTCTTATGTTTCAAATTACCCTGGATTGACGTATTTGTAAACAGTTTCACTCTGCTGATTATTTTTCTCCTCACATTTGACAGAGACTTCATTAACTTTTATGCGAAAAATTCCTACATCGTTCAATAAGTGTTTCCTTATCCATCGAAGCAAACACAAGTGTGCTGAGGTTTTTGGAAAGAATACACTATTTTAATGCAGTTCCATTGTAATGAACTTCTGTGGTCTAGCGGTCATTGTTCCTGCTTCTGACGCAGGTAACCCGGGTTCGACTTCTACTAGTGGCACATATCGTGGGCGTTTTTTTCGTTTCCCTTTTTCTTCATCTAGAAATATTTTTTATAAGTGTTAACAATATATTTCTCAATGGTTGAGTTGTAAAGCAATTTTGTAATTTTAGAGGGATATTTGTTGATAAGGGTCTAAAGAAATAGACTCCAACACAAGCTAAGCGCAATGCGTCCGATGTAAGAAAGACAGACTTCTCTCTATTCTTTTGTTTAGCGCTAAATTAGGGATACAATACTGTTTTTTGCAAGCCCGAGTTTAGGTTAATTGTAGCCTCTTGCTTAGGGAAGTTCCTTGGGCACTTGCCCCCCTTTAAATGGGCACTTGCCCCCCTTTCAATGGGCACTTGCCCTCCTTTGGGCACTTGCCCCCTTTTTTGGGGAACTTGCCCCCCTTCATTTTGGGCATTTGCCCCTTATGGGTACTTGCCCTCTTTAAGTTTTGGGAACTTGCCCACATGGGTATTTGCCCACCTTTGCTTGTAACCAATTGTCCTTAGATTGGGCAGATTAAGGGCGAATTGAATGAAACTTTGTCACATGCTAGGTCTTGGATTGCACTCTTTGTTGGCGTAGATAAGTGCACCCCAGGAGGTATTTTCACTGCCATTTTTGAATGTTCATTTTTCGACGCCTGTTATGGTCCCTGCCCCCTTTGGTCAAAAGTCCTTTGCTAGGTCAGGTTTAGGGCGATTGGATTCAAACTTGGTGAGATGGTTGCTCTTGGCATGCAGTTTCAGATGGTCAATGTAAGTGCACCATACCTGGTATTGAAATTGGGAATTTGCCCCCTTGGCGGTTTGGACATGTAAGAATTGACTCATACTTGGTCAGGTAGTTGGTCTTGGGGTTTGCAATTAAGAATTTGCCCCCATGCAGTTTAGACGCGGTTTGGACGCGGTCTTTAAGGTTATGCTAGAATAGACTCATACTTAGTCAGGTAGTTGGTCATGGGTTGGGAATTGGGAATTTGCCCCCCATGCGGTTTGGACGCGGTTTGGACGCAGTTTGGACTCAGTCTCTAAGGTTATGCTAGAATAGACTCATACTTGGTCTGGTAGTTGGTCATGGGTTGGGAATTGGGAATTTGCCCCCCATGCGGTTTGGACGCAGTTTGGACGCAGTCTTTAAAGTTATGTTAGAAAGAACTCATACTTAGTCAGGTAGTTGGTCTTAGGGTGGGAATTGGGAATTTGCTCCCCACCCCCCCCCCCCCTCCCCCATGCGGTTTGGACGCGGTTTGGATGGTTTGGGAGGATTGACTGATGCTTAAACACGGTTAGCACGCAGTTTCTCCAAAAGGAGCATGAAATATCCGGAAAATGTAGGTATTTGAAATGACAGGCACTTGCCCCCTTTTTGTTGGGCATTTGCCCCCTTCTTTGAGAAAAAATTCATAAAAAAATAAACATTTGACCTACAGCCAAAACGAAGAAACCGTTAGAAAGCTGATTCGTTGCACTAAAGATTATACTTGTTGGTGACCATAATTGTTTTAGTGCATACGAGCAGTAGCACAAACAAACTACTTTCTTTTACTAAAAAATGGTCCAACTTTACAAGCAATTAATCATTAATTATATCAATTTGTAAGTAATTGTATCATTGCTATATAAGTATCGTTCGTAGTAGCATTAGTATCGTATTGTAACTAGTTTTCGTATTTCTTCAAGTCGTTTTTTTTTTAGTATCGTGTTGTAAAGTAGTGCATGTGTAGGTAGTGTAAGTATAAGTAGTATAATTAGCAAGGCCTGATATTGTAAGCGTAAAGGTTAGTGTAATATTTGTAGTGTAAGTAGTGTAAGTGTTGGAATTGTAAATAAAGTTGCATAAAAAAAGTAGGTATTTGAAATGATGGGCATTTGCCTCCTTTTTTGGGAGCTTGCCCCCTTCTATAAGGAAAAACTTCATAAAAAAATAAAAATTTGGTTTAAAGCGGAAAAGAAGGTACCGTTAGAAAGCTTATTCAAAGCTTTATACAAAAATGATAGATTGATAACCTTGGACGTCGTAACTTCATATGAGAAGTAAGTACGTGTCCACGTAAGTGTTTTTAAGGGTACAACCAGTTTAAAAAAGTTCATAAAAAATAACCAATTAACGTACACAAGCAACTGATGTACCGTTAGAAAGCTAATAACTTGATCTATACAGAAATGGACTGGTCAAGAACCGTTAAGTTAATTAGTGCGCATACGCAGTAGCTAATTGGTTAAAAATGTGAATAAAGGGGAAGAGTCATTACAAATTCATAAGATAATAACAAATTGAGGTAACCAAGGTACAAAAGGCATCCACACCGCGTCCAACCCGCGTTTAGACCGCGACAAAACCGTACAAAAACAAAAAAAAGATTGAAATAGGCGTTAAAGCATTTCAAATTTTGGCACTGTTATGCGCGTGCGCGGTAACTTTTAGGATATTCCCTGAGTAGCTGAGAATCAGTACTTACATCTCTAAAAGTATGAGACTTAACACTTAAGACGGCTAGGAGTTACATGGAGTTAAAGCGGTTCCCTTTTTTTGTTAAAAAATGTGTTTAAGACCATAGAATCATCACGAATTCAGAAAACAATAACCAATAAACGCAACCAATGTACAAACTGCGTCTAGACCGCGTCCAGGACGCATAACAGCCGCGTTCAGACCGCATACAAAGCGCGTCCAAAACGATTGAATTTTGACACAAACAGTTTATATATGCGTTAGCGCGTTTCAAAATTTGACACTGTTATACGCAAGCGCAGTAACTTTTAAGGTATTCGTTAAGTAAAGAAAAGCTAGTACTGACACATATTAAAGAATGAGGCTAAAGCATTAAAACGCCTACGAGTTACAGGCAGTTAAGGTTGTTGCCTTCTTTTTGATGACTCTCGATTGACGTATTTGTAAACAGTTTCACTCTGCTGATTATTTTTCTCCTCACATTTGACCGAGACTTCATTAACTTTTATGCGAAAAATTCCTACATCGTTCAATAAGTGTTTCCTTATCCATCGAAGCAAACACAAGTGTGCTGAGTTTTTTGGAAAGAATACACTATTTTAATGCAGTTCCATTGTAATGAACTTCTGTGGTCTAGCGGTCATTGTTCCTGCTTCTGACGCAGGTAACCCGGGTTCGACTTCTACTAGTGGCACATATCGTGGGCGTTTTTTTCGTTTCCCTTTTTCTTCTTCTAGAAATATTTTTTATAAGTGTTAACAATATATTTCTCAATGGTTGAGTTGTAAAGCAATTTTGTAATTTTAGAGGAATATTTGTTGATAAGGGTCTAAAGAAATAGACTCCAACACAAGCTAAGCGCAATGCGTCCGATGTAAGAAAGACAGACTTCTCTCTATTCTTTTGTTTAGCGCTAAATTAGGGATACAATACTGTTTTTTGCAAGCCCGAGTTTAGGTTAATTGTAGCCTCTTGCTTAGGGAAGTTCCTTGGGCACTTGCCCCCCTATAAATGGGCACTTGCCCCCCTTTCAATGGGCACTTGCCCTCCTTTGGGCACTTGCCCCCTTTTTTGGGGAACTTGCCCCCCTTCATTTTGGGCATTTGCCCCCTTATGGGTACTTGCCCTCTTTAAGTTTTGGGAACTTGCCCACATGGGTATTTGCCCACCTTTGCTTGTAACCAATTGTCCTTAGATTGGGCAGATTAAGGGCGAATTGAATGAAACTTTGTCACATGCTAGGTCTTGGATTGCACTCTTTGTTGGCGTAGATAAGTTCACCCCAGGGGGTATTTTCACTGCCATTTTTGAATGTTCATTTTTCGACGCCTGTTATGGTCCCTGCCCCCCTTTGGTCAAAAGTCCTCTGCTAGGTCAGGTTTAGGGCGATTGGATTCAAACTTGGTGAGATGGTTGCTCTTGGCATACAGTTTCAGATGGTCAATGTAAGTGCACCATACCTTGTATTGAAATTGGGAATTTGCCCCCTTGGCGGTTTGTACATGTGTGAATTGACTCATACTTGGTCAGGTAGTTGGTCTTGGGGTTTGCAATTGGGAATTTGCCCCCATGCAGTTTGGACGCGGTTTGGACGCGGTCCTTAAGGTTATGCTAGAATAGACTCATACTTAGTCAGGTAGTTGGTCATGGGTTGGGAATTGGGAATTTGCCCTTCATGCGGTTTGGACGCGGTTTGGACGCATTTTGGACGCAGTCTCTAAGGTTATGCTAGAGTAGACTCATACTTAGTCAGGTAATTGGTCTTAGGGTGGGAATTGGAAATTTGCCCCCCGTGCGGTTTGGACGCGGTTTGGACGCGGTTTGGATGGTTTGGGAGGATTGACTGATGCTTGGACGCGGTCAGCACGCAGTTTCTCCAAAAGGAGAATGAAATCTCCGGAAACACTAGGTATTTGAAATGATGGGCATTTGCCCCCTTCTTTGGGAAAAAATTCAGAAAAATATAAATATTTGACTTACAGCCAAAACGAAGGAACCGTTAGAAAGCTGATTTGTTGCACTAAAGAATTTTGTTGTTGGTGACCATAATTGTTTTAGTGCATACGAGCAGTAGGTATTTGAAATGATGGGCATTTGCCCCCTTTTTTTAGGAGCTTGCCCCTTCTATAAGGAAAAACTTCATAAAAAATAAACATTTCATGTAAAGCGGAAAAGAAGGTATCGTTAGAAAGCTTATTCAAAGCTCTATACAAAAATGATAGATTGATAACCTTGGACGTCGTAACTTCATATGAGAAGTAAGTATGTGCCCACGTTAGTGTTTATAAGGGTACAACCACTTTAAAAAAGTTCATAAAAAGTAACCAATTAACGTACACAAGCAACTGATGTACCGTTAGAAAGCTAATAACTTGATCTATACAGAAATGGATTGGTCAAGAACCGTTAAGTTAATTAGTGCGCATACGCAGTAGCTAATTGGTTAAAAATGTGAATAAAGGGGAAGAGTCATTACAAATTCACAAGATAATAACAAATTGAGGTAACCAAGGTACAAAGGGCATCCACACCGCGTCCAACCCGCGTTTAGACCGCGAGAATACCGTACAAAAACAAGGAAAAAAGATTGAAATAGGCTTTGAAGCATTTCTAATTCTTGCACTGTTATGCGCGTGCGCGGTAACTTTTAGGATATTCCCTGAGTAGCTGAGAATAAGTACTAACATCTCTACAAGTATGAGACTTAAGAATTAAAACGGCTAGGAGTTACATGGAGTTAAAGCGGTTCCCTTTTTTGTTAAAAAATGTGTTTAAGACCATAGAATCATCACGAATTCATAAAACAATAACCAATAAACGCAACCAATGTACAAACTGCGTCTAGACCGCGTCCACTATTTTAATGCAGTTCCATTGCAATGAACGTCTGTGGTCTAGCGGTCATTGTTCCTGCTTCTGACGCAGGTAACCCGGGTTCGACTTCTACTAGTGGCACATATCGCGGGCGTTTTTTTTCGTTTCCCTTTTTCTTCTTCTAGAAATATTTTTTATAAGTGTTAACAATATATTTCTCAGTGGTTGAGTTGTAAAGCAATTTTGTAATTTTAGAGGGATATTTGTTGATAAGGGTCTAAAGAAATAGACTCCAACACAAGCTAAGCGCAATGCGTCCGACGTAAGAAAGACAGACTTCTCTCGAGTTTAGGTTAATTGTAGCCTCTTGCTTAGGAAAGTTCCTTGGGCACTTGCCCCCCTTTCAATGGGCACTTGCCCCCCTTTGGGCACTTGCCCCCTTTTTGGGGGAACTTGCCCCCCTTCATTTTGGGCATTTGCCCCCTTATGGGTACTTGCCCTCTTTAAGTTTTGGGAACTTGCCCACATGGGTATCTTGCCCACCTCTTTGTTGGCGTAGATAAGTGCACCCCAGGGGGTATTTTCACTGCCATTTTTGAATGTTCATTTTTCGAGGCCTGTTATGGTCCCTTCCCCCCTTTTGTCAAATGTCCTTTGCTAGGTCAGGTTTAGGGCGATTGGATTCAAACTTGGTGAGATGGTTGCGCTTGGCATGCAGTTTCAGATGGTCAATGTATGTGCACCATACCTGGTATTGAAATTGGGAATTTGCCCCCTTGGCGGTTTGGACATGTGAGAATTGACTCATACTTGGTCAGGTAGTTGGTCTTGGGGTTTGCAATTGGGAATTTGCCCCCATGCAGTTTGGACGCGGTTTTGGTCAAGAACCTTTAAGTTAATTAGTGCGCATACGCAGTAGCTAAGTGGTTAAAAATGTGAATAAAGGGGAAGAGTCATTACAAATTCATAAGATAATAACAAATTGAGGTAACCAAGGTACAAAAGGCATCCACACCGCGTCCAACTCGCGTTTAGACCGCGACAAAACCGTACAAAAACAAAAAAATAGATTGAAATAGGCTTAAAGCATTTCAAATTTTGGCACTGTTATGCGCGTGCGCGGTAAGTTTTAGGATATTTCCTGAGTAGCTGAGAATAAGTACTAACATCTCTACAAGTATGAGGCTTAAGAATTAAAACGGCTACCAGTTACATGGAGTTAAAGCGGTTCCTTTTTTTTGTTAAAAAATGTGTTTAAGACCATAGAATCATCACGAATTCATAAAACAATAACCAATGAACGCAACCAATGTACAAACATCGTCTAGACCGCGTCCAGGACGCATACAAAGCGCGTCAAAAACGATTGAATTTTGACACAAAGAGTTTATATATGCGTTAGCGCGTTTCAAAATTTGACACTGTTATGCGGGAGCGCAGTAACTTTTAAGGTATTCGTTAAGTAAAGAAGAGCTAGTACTGACACATATTAAAGAATGAGGCTAAATCATTAAGACGCCTACGAGTTACAGGCAGTTAAAGTTGTTGACTTCTTTTTGATGTCAGGCGGATTTATCCAAAAGTGTATAATTAGGAAAATTCATAAAAAAAATAACCGTTTAATTTACAGAGGCACAGAAGTTATTGTTGAAAAGCCAATAACCTGTACTTATACCTAAATAGATTGCTTGATAACCACACATGTTTTATTAGTGAATACTAGAGCCTTAAATTTTGAAAGTGAAAAATGTGAGCAAAAGCGTTTTTTTGAAAAAAGGTCAAGGCTCAATAACAGGAAAAGTTAACATAGACTCTTAAAGTGTATATGACACGAAATTTTTTATTGGCTTTTTTCTTTCGTTTATATGCATAAAGAAAGGATTCATGATTTAGAAAGGTCTAAAAAAAATTTTTCGGCGATTTTTAGGCTCCAAAACAGGCAAATTTGAGCTTAAAATTTTGTCGGGAACTGGGTACGACTTTTCCACTAAGTGACGTCACGTTGTTTGCACGATACTCAGCTGTTAGCAAAGACACATGTGAATTACTTGGCTTGCTTAGCAGTGTTTGGAGACTTTGAACGCATTAAAATGTCTAGCGATACAGATACAAGTAATTCGTATGATCCTATGGAAAGTGGAGAAGAATGTTGAGAATCTTGCAAACAACTTGACGTCACAAAGGTCACATGACAGAGGTTTTGGCCGCGCGCTGCTGTGACAAATTTTTTGGCAAAAATAGCGCGAATTTTGATCGAAAAAGAGGCATTTAACTTTTTTTTCGCCGATTTTTAACGCTCAAACCGTTATTTATACATGTCGAACTACCAGAAAATGAAATAAAAAATTTCGTGTCATATACACTTTAACTAGAAGATATATAAAATATATGTTTTTACCGTAAAACTAGAATTTTTGACGAATTTTCTACGAAACTCACTTTTTCAAACGAAAAGTGGGAACTTGCCCCCCTAACTTAAACTTTGTCATTTTATTACTCAGCTAATTTTTACTCAATAGAAACATAGTACATATCAATTTAAAGTTCTTTGAAAGTACTTTCCAGCGATTTCAACTTTATGGCACTTTTGGTGAAAAACGGCGGCACTAAAAATAAGAGAACATATGTGGCACTTGCCCCCTCACCATAAAACCTTGACATCATTTCAGAAAAAAATTAATAATTAATTCCAAATATGACGTAATCTTAATTCCTTAAATCCGGTTGGTCCAACATTACACTACTACAATCTGACCAAGTCTCAGACCTTAACCTTGCATATTTCCGAAAATGTCCATTTTGCAAAACATTGATGTTGAATTCAGGTCGACCCAAGTCTCGAAGTCACTTTGTGTGTTGTCAGTTACATATACCTATACTGCACCTCGTTGGAGCCAAAATAACCTAACTTTTTTTTTTGCAGGTTAAAGTAAGGGTATCCCATGGGCATCTTTAGGGTCTAATCTAAGAAGGATATGCAAAACCGGGGTGATTTTCTGGCTATTTCTCCCATAGTAGGGAATCTGCCCCCCTCAAAATTTCAAAGAGCCATAAAATCCACAAATGGGGATGAAATCCGATGCCATGACTAACTGCCGTGACTAACTTACTATGGATGGCGTGACATAACCTGGCGTGACACTCGACAATTTCACTAAGTGTCTAAGTGAAAGGGGGGCAAGTGCCCTGTCAAGGAACCTAATATTACTAATAGGTTTGTATGTTAATCTCCTTTCGAAACAATGAAAAATAACATAATTAGACATGTTGAGACGTAGTTTATTTGAGCAGATCCAATCGTATAGATTGCAAAGTTCTTTATTAGCAATTCTTTCAAGAGATTTTGAGTTCAGCATAACTATAATTTTTGCAGAACAATTTCATGGTCAACTGTGTCGAAAGCTTTCTGCAAATCAATAAATACACCACAGAAAAATAACTTTTGTCCATGTTTGAATGGTAATAACAATATCTAGAATCGCATGCTCGGTTGAAAATTTTGGTCGAAAACCGTATTGGCAATAGGATAGGATACTATGCTTCTCAATATTGGATTGCATTCTTCGTCTTCTTCTTTCCATCAGTTTCTCAAAGATTCTGTTAACATTCGATAACAATGATATAGGTAAGCTTATATAATACTTGAATCTTTCTTATCACCAGCCTTAATATTGGGATTATTTTAGACAGGGGTATCTCCTTAATTTCCCAGCAATAAGAGGTCTCTGGCGCCAGACTCAAGCATGTTAAGGCATGGCTCATTTTTGGGTTAAGACCCCCCGCGAAGTTAAAACTAGGCTTCTGTAACAGCAATGTTTTTTGAACTCCCAGAGTTTCCAGAAATTCACAACACAAGTATTCCAGAAGCCTTAAGATCCTTAAGGCATAAAGTTGGTCGTCACGTGTTTAATGACGTCACAATCGTGCTCTGAAAGTCTTTTCAAATGGGGTTAGAATGGTTCATTGTAACTAGAAACCAAATATGTTTACTTCTTTGCTTGGTCAGATAGAAACAAAATTTGTCCTGAATGAGGTAAGATCTTGTTTTATTAAAATGTATTAAGATGTTTTATAAGTCACGTGACCTCTTTTGTTTAATAATCCTTTAATTAAAAATTAAGGTCAACCATACAGGACAGATTCTTGTACAGGATAATCACAATGCCATAAAAACGTTACTTCTGATAAACATTATATACCATCTCGGCACCCCATTTCCAATTTTTGATTTTCTGTAATGAAACGTCATAGCAGGTCACGTGATCTAAGCTTTGAAGACTTAAAGCCTAAAACTGGTTAAAGTTATTAAGTTCTACATCACTGCCAAGTTTGATGTTCTTTCGATAAATGTCTGGGAAGTTATGGTTGTTTTTACATTTTTCGTGAATTCGGGCCCGAGCCATGCCTTAACATGCTTGAGGAGACCTCTGCTAGCACGGAACTCCCTAATTCAGTGGATACTTAAATAATTTACATGGTACATCAGACTTTTCGGGCCTATCTCGGGTTCCATGATTCGCACTGCATCTTTAAAACGAAGACATTTACAGGGCATCAAATCTTGCAATAACGCTTCTCTTCTCACCTTGAAAACATACTAAATTACTAGTTTTTAGGATAAGCAGATCACAGTTTTACAAATGGGTGGCTTGGACGAGAACTGTAGGCTTAGTGACCATGATAGAAATAAAACAACAGAAACGCGAGAAACATTGGCATTATATTTAACGATCATTTTTGTTTTCAAGCAATGTGGCAAGCATTTGCAAATCCTCTTTCTACCATATTCGCAATATTAGCAAGATAAATAGAGGATATTACATGGCCGCTTGGAGGTGCGAAAATTTTTCTTCTCGGGTTGAAAAACAAAATATCTATTTTTCAACCCAAGAAGAAAAATGTCGTATCTCCAAAATGGCAATGTAATGTTCCATTTATTGTGTAAACACCAATGAAATACCAAACCATTTCACTTCAATATCAGCATCTAGTAAAAAGTGCAACGTTTGAATCAACTGTTGCGCTGCAGTCGTGCTCAAGTCGAACTTGATACAATTTAGTTTAGCACGACGTGTTAGAGCGGGCTTGTTATAGTTAGCTCTGATGGGTTACTGGCAGTTGTGATCAAAAGCACAGGGATGGGAAGGGCATATATGGGCATATATATATATTTTATTTGATTGGCAAAGCTAAACTTTTGAGTCTGGTCCCGCCCAACTTTTCCTATCCTTAACGGGCAATGAGTTTGTGGGAAATCTTGAAGTGAAGTTTTGCTTACTAAAACGTTGTAACGTGAAGGGAAAAATCAGCAATGGGATTAAAGGCCTGGTTATTCTCCAAAAGAGGCGAGTATTCGCATGATTCTGATGACGACACTTTGCTGGTTTGTTGCAGAGCAGCCTTTTGAGTTCAGTTTTTCAGTTGATATCCGTCCGTTATTTCCTTTGGAATTCTATTTTGTTTCATTTTAAGTACTACTATGATAAAAAAAAATGCCTATCTTTTTCTCTTCAGAATTCTAAATCGCCGTATTTCCTCGCATCTTTGAGAGTGCCCAAGAAACTTCGCAATCGAAAAAATAGGTTCCCAGAGGGTACATGTGTGGGATACACTGTCCACAATGCATTGCAAACTTTGGAAATCATTAGCATTACCGGATATAGGATACCACAGGGATCCCACACAGAAATGAACAACGTAACAGGAAAAGAAAGAACTCACAAGCAAACCATGTGGCTTTAATTCCTCAGTTTTAAGTTTACATGTAGCTTAATCCTCAGGGATCCCGAACGTGTAAAATATCAAAATAACTCTAAGCCAGCAGTGGCCAACGAATTACATCAACATGGAGAATATCGGCGATTCAACGAGAGTATCTAAGCTTATCTAATTAATCGAATATAGCTTTTAGCAGTTTACGTATCCATTTGGCTGAGAATAGACAGTAGCAGTGATATTTATCCGCAAACGTGATCACACACGCGCCTACACACTGGTCTGCATACCCAACCACTGCATTTAACGGGGCAAACAACATTACAAACCAATTTACATACGCCTCTTCGGCTCTCTTTGGCATCTGAAAAAGAAAACAGCCATTAGCCATCAACTAAACGGTTAAACGTATTAACGGTTAAACGTTAGGGGTGACGAATGGTCTTTGAACAAAAGCAAGTGTCTAGCCAGATTTGGTGGAATGGCGGCTCTTGCAGTCTCAAATCCTTGTATGAGATCGTCTTGATGCGTTAATTCTGTTTTCGAGCCCAAAAAATGCCTGGAGCTCGCAGTACAAAAAATACAGCGAGTCAGCCAGGAGTTCAGACACGCTGCTTTACAATTAATATTGGAATTTTTAGCTTTATTGGACTCCCTTTTTGTCCTCAATTATTCGATTTTATTCTTATCACTCAACCTGAAAATGTTTCGTTTGAACGGGACTCGTCTGAAACCACCATTGAGTGATGACGATTGTACAAGGATTATTGCTATTGTTAGCATTATTATTGTTAGTGATCTTGCTGTATCTCAATATCTCCAATTTGCCAACTTTATTTTTGAGCGGCATAAAAACAAGCGAAGCAAGTATGATCCCGTTTTTTTTTAAATAAAAGCTTGTAGTTTTAACTTGAAACAACTGCTTTACTTACGATGTTCTGGAGCTTGGTCCGAAGAGGCGTATTGGGCAGCATCATTTAGTTCGTCCACTGTGTCACTCTGGCTGATACCTTCCTCAGCTACTCGGTAAATGGGCAGATTTGCACATAGAGCTCTCATCTCGTGGCTCAGACCCGATCGGTCGTTGAGTTTGCCACATCGTTCAATTTTGCGCCAGATGGGGGTGACAGCTTTACGGCTGCATGACGGCTCAGCTAAACAGTGATAAGAAGAACAAATGTGATTAGGAATGGCGACGTATGAATTAATAGCCTGCAGCTGGAAAACAGATGCCTGGAAAAGTTTTCAGTTTTTTTGTGGGTTTCACGGTACTCACGGTACTAGGCATTACGCTTATGGTTAGTGAGTGAGTTCGATATCTAGGAGTTGCTTTCAATAGCTTCATTCGCAGAGCCTCGGTAAAAAGAAACTAGACTGTTAGAGAGAGTTGACCTAGCCAAGTTAACCATGGTCAAGTAGATTGGAAAAGTCGTTTGCACTTGATTGCAATGTGGCGTAATGCTAATGATGGTGATGATGATAATGACCGTGACGGTGACAATGATGGTGATGGTGATGGTAACGGTGACGGTGACAATGATGGTGATGGTAACGGTGACGGTGACGGTGACGGTGACGGCGACGGTGATAATGGTGATAATAATGATCACGATAATGGTAATGGTGGTGGTTGCGGTAATGATAATGCTGAAGGACACAGCCCTTGTCGCGCCACGTGTTTCACGTGACCAGATAACTTTCCTTGAGTGAGTGGTTAACACAATGCTCCATCCCCCATCAACTTCGGGGGCCAGGGACCGTTCTTTGTCTGGCCTTTCCCCTACCAGCTTGGTAGGTCTTGCCAGGAACATAAGCCGGGATAGTTCTTGTGATCATAAAGACAGTCAAGCTTTACTACTATATCAAGGTGACAGTATAACTTTAACAAGTGTTACCGAGTTATCCCTATCCAGACCTTTGTCCAGGACTTCAGTAGATTTGCTATGACGCTAAACATTGACTTCCGTGAGCAAGCCAGTGAAAACATCAGATTATGACTAAATTATTCAGTGTAAACGGGCCATAGCCGATTTGCTTCAAACCTCTCTGTGAAAGTGTGGCGTAGTGACCTCTTTTTCTTCTGAAAACGAGTTCTTTCTTAGGCAAATAACGCGATTTCCGTTTGAAATCGATAAACGGCAAGTGTCCGCCCTTTGTTTCATCCGCCACAATAGTTCAAAGTATCAGAAAGTTTACCGCTTGAGGATACCCAAATATGGAACACAGATTGTTCCATTGTCCAATCGTATTGCTAAAAACAGGGTGACGCAGGTGTTCCCTGATTCAACCAAAAGCCACGCCGCTTTGTGTCAAATTGCCATTTGCCAGTGCGTTTCTTTTGTAGGTCTGTTTGCGCGTCATCATTTCAAGGTCAAACGAAAAACGCTCCAATCTACCGTAAAAGCTCTATTAATCCGCCCCCGGGGGGCGTATTTAGTGTTAGGCCTCATTAACGGAGGGTTTATTAGCGAGGGGGGCAACTGAGCAACTGAGCCGCGCAAAGTGGATTTCGTAATAGGTAATAGGAGGGGCTAATTAGAAAATCTTATGTCCTAGTTGGGGGGGAGGGGTGGGGGGAGAGGGTATTAGCGAGGGAAGCTTATTGACAAAACCGACTTCCAAATCAAGGGAGAGGAGGTGGCGGGGCTTAAATAGAGATTTTTGGTAATTGCCATATGAACAACTCAGTCTGCACCAGAACTCACTTTGAAGAAGAAGCTAACTTGAGTTGGAAAAAAGGCTTTAATTTTGTGCCACAAAGTTAATCGATATCTATACCGGAGCACAAACTCACCAGTTTAAGAAGTTGAAGCAGGTCCGATGGTGTGGGCACATTTCCAGTCGAGTCGCTCAAAAAACAAGATTTCTTTTCTGGTATTCTAAACATCGTCAAATTCTGTAAGATAAAATGAAAAATCAAACAAGTCAAAATATACCGTGAAGTGCAAGTTAAATTGACTAAAAAGTTGAGAGTGAAAATCTTCCAATGTTTTCGTCCAAAAACTAAATAATCACAAGTGTTTTAAATTATTGCTCTTGTCATCCGGATGGATTTTCCCGAATATGTCCCCGTGCTAAATTACTGAAGTATCCATCTCGATTACAGCAGCAATAATTATAACAAGTGAATTCGAACGATTTTCTGAGCTATTCTCGCTTGCCTTCATACAGGAGTTCAATTCCAACTTCTAGTTTTGAGAATTTTCTAAGATAATGAT
Source organism: Pachyseris speciosa (assembly GCA_016490735.1). NCBI lineage: Eukaryota > Metazoa > Cnidaria > Anthozoa > Scleractinia > Pachyseridae > Pachyseris > Pachyseris speciosa. Next base: position 1,030,411 of record JAEMWC010000074.1, read on the forward strand.
GACGAAACGGATCCAATTGCCAGCATCAATCGCGTGTCAAACCTTCGAGGATTGATCGCCACTGGACGTGTTGTTGTTGAGTGGGTCGTTTTTCCAATTCGCCAGAACCAGTGAAACACTATTACCGCCACACAAAGCACTGTAGGTAGTTTGCCTTGCAGCAAACAATAATTCAGTTAAATATCCTGGTCCTAGGCTAGGCCATGTAAGCACTTAAAATCTTATATTGAAGGCGGCAAGTAGATGTACTCAATGGAGGGAGGTTAAAGCAGTGTGGAAATACCTTGTTGAAGTCGTACACAATATCCCCCGCGTCTTTGCCAGATGAGGCCTCTCGCAGGTGAAACGTCTCTGAATTCTTCCTGATGTCGACTTTAACCTGCTCATTGTAGTCTACTCCGTTGTTCGACACTGTCAATGAGTAACCCTGCAAAACGCAAAGATTTCAGAAGAATGGCAGAAAGATCCCCAGTGTAACGTTTTTAGCCCTAACAATGATCTACTACTGATTTCTTCTCTCACTGCCATTACTAATTAAGCATTCAAGTCATGAGAATGTCGAAAATGATCACCTAAGCTGAAATATCTTGATTTTAGGCAATTTATCCCAACTATCAATATGAGAAATATAGGCAGAACAGAGGGGAGAATGTGTATGTTGACATCAGACCTGAAGTATTGATCTGTTTAATGTTGTGTGTGCAGTTAACCGCACTACTGTATTGTTATCTTCTCTTTTATTTAAGTGCCTTCGATCAACTGACTCAGTGAAATAATTGGCTTGGTTCCAGCGCTAGTGAGTTCATCGCATGCTTTTCCTTTAGTAGGCTTTCTTGTGAAAGGCAATTAAAATAACTCACAAGATGAAGCAAAATACAACGAACGTTTGTTATCGCCTTTCACAAACGTTCGCAAAAATTGTGTTTTATCAGCCACTAGAGAACACCCAAATATGGAAAACAGAAAAATACCTCATAGCAATCAAAGACGGATCCAGAAAATCGAGAAAGAGGGGGCTGAAGAAATAAATATAACCGCCTGATGTATAATACCACTTGAACGTCGATTGGTTACTTTTTTTTTTCAAAAATACAGGGGGAAAGGAGGGACCGCAGATTCGCTGAGCCAATCCAATGTCATTTTCCATTGCGTTTGTTCAATGACAGCGGTTCAAGGTCAAACGAAACGGTTATTCTTTTTGTATTCATCATAAACTATACTTCTACTAATTCAATTATCTTCAAATTTTCATTTCTTTTCGCTTTCATATATTTAAAATGCGGTGTTTGGTCTGCTTTTCTTTTAAAATGCGAACTATCTTACCTTTTGGGAGACTCCAGCTTTCGAGACAAGTATCATTGCTGCCATCAGTAAAAACAATACCATAGGGCGAGCCATTGTGGCGAAGTTAACGATAAATGTTTCATTCAAGGTAAACTTGGAGAACTGATACAATTGCCAGAAATGGTGCTTCTTTTATGGAAGTCTGGCAATTGTGTTGACGAACAAGAAAAATTTTCGCCAATAGCCGAATGAATAATTTTGTTTAATATTTCAGAGAAACGGGTTCCTTTTGCCAAAGAGGTTTAGTTCCGGGAGTTGAAATGCGTTTCAAGTTTTTCCGCGAACTGATTCAAGTTTGGCAGTTTATTGCGGAAGTTCAATTTGGGCCACTTTGAAGAAGGAACATGACTCACTGACTGTAGAGTTACCTCACAGAAAAATGCTTAGAAACTTTACAATTCCGAGATTTTGTCTTTGGATATAAAAGCTGCAAAAATTAGGTCCATTGCCATTAGATGGGTCGGACTTAATCAAATGCAAAATATTCCTTTTAGATATTCTGTAGAGCTTGTATTTGCCTAGTTTTACCCATGCAATGTCAGAGCTCGTGCATTACTCACGGACTTAAAACCCGGTTAGATATCTATTTTGCACAGCAAACTATATACCCTGTGTAGCATCACAGGAAGGCCAGTCCTGTGTATGGCCGTTAGTTTGGATGGTCACGTATCAACACTTTATCCCTTCATCAAGGTTAGAATCCTGTTGAAGAGCGTGCAACACAATAAATCCTAGATGAAGAGTTACACTTCAGGATTTCTATCGCAGAAGAACACCTAAGGGATGTACCGCCCAGTAGCGTCCACATCCACAGAGCTGCATTGAAATTTTACCCACAGACTCAAAAGCTATAGAACCACCTTACACACGTACAATTAAGAAATCTTTTCATGGACAACACCGCAACAAAATACTGCTGAATAGCAACCATTTGAAGGGTGGAGTACTTTGATCCGCAGGCGCAAAATAAATTTAAGTTAGCTCATTGTAAAGATTAAGAGATTTCCCCGATTCGATTTTCTTGTTGAATGCTAAGTCAAAGTTTTATAAGGGGTTCCAATACCGGTGCCTATTTTAACGGTCACAATCGCCAGCAGGTTCAATAGGTAAACCCACCTCGTACAGCTTAATGAAAGTACAGCTTAGTATCGCATTCGTCTAAATAGTAAGTCATACGTCGGCGATTTCACCCCTAGCCCGTAACATTAACGACCACCTTATGCCGTACACTAATCGGGGCCATAGAAAGAAATTCAGGCTAAATAGGTTTCATTTTAATAGTCACACTTTGGAGGATTCCACCCGCAGGCGTAACTGTGTATAGACTCTTCTTGTACAGCATTATAGCAGCATTATATATAGCAAAGTAATAATCAAGGACCTTTCATTTGAGATAAGAAAATAGCCGCTAATGTCACTGGCAAGAATAATTTCAATATCGCTTACTTAAACAACAGTAGTATTTTTTCTTTTCCGCTTTCAACACATCAAAGCAAATCTAAAGAAAACAAATTGGTTTACTGGCTTATCTAACGAACTCAGTGTAAAGACGCCTGGAAGGTTAAACTTCTTGCAAAAATAACCTACCAGCTAAATGCATTTAAGGTCTGAGTCACAAAAATCAGAAGCTGCGATGACCACTGGAATGGAAAGTACTTTACACAAGTTTAATAGCACCAAAATCCCCTTCAGACAATTAATTAAATTACTTTCTTATCACTAGGTAAATTTACCTTTGGAATTTTAAAAGAAATAAACTACTTTCAAATATGCATAGATTTCAAGTACAGATTGTAGCGAAATATTTAATAGAATGATACAAGAATGGTATAGTGGTAGCCTAAAAAGTGAACATCCACTGGAGTTTTAAATTTATAGCATAATGTAATTTATCAATCTTCGTGTGTGCGCCTATTTGCTTTTGTGTGAACACGGACTTAGAGTGTAAACTAAAGAGATTTATATCTGTAGATGTGTCTATAAAACCTGTGTTTTTCTCTTTCTTTATTCTTTAATTTGTTCTTATGACTGAATAACGGTTAAATAGTTAAATGTTCGTGCTTCTCTTGGTTTGCTGGTTAAAATGAGAGAAAAACGCTTACTGGTTACATCTCTTGCGCAAATGGATAAAATCCTAAGAAGGAGTAAGTGGATGAAACCAGTTGAGCGGTACTTCTTCATCTTTGTACCCTGTCGCGGATTGTAACACTGTGTCAAGTTGTTGTTGTCCGTGTGAGAAACCCTATAGTGTGGGTATTCAAATGAAAACGACTTCAGTCGGGTTCGTTTCCTGTTGCGTTGGTTGTTGAGCGATATTTGTAGAGGTATAGTGCAACCCCGTTGTAATGAACAACTTATATCGGTCGGGCTAAGGTTGCAGCACAGTTAAGGTACAGTTACTTAACCCAGAAGTCCAAGCTTAAAATTTTATCCCGAATAAATGTCACCAAGCAATTATGAAATCCTGTACGTCCATTGTATGCTCTCGGAGTGACATTTACACGCCTTTACATCCAAAAACAAAACAATAACCGATTAACCTAACCCCAATATCTGCGATATCACAAACTGTTTGATCGTTTTCCCATGAATTCGTTATAACTGCATGGGTTACATTACTAGCCCTAATATCATGAACCCGTTCCACCAGTCCCATCGCACTTCGTTATATGACTTATATCGGGGTTTCCGACTGTAAATTTGGAATTCAACGAGAGTTTATCTTTGCACGCACACACACAAATAAAATACAACTGAATGATGTAAATTTGTAGAGGCTACAGTGACGAGGTTGGCGGAAAACGGCTATGAGAAATGATCCGGCTTTGTAAGAATGGCCGGGTTACAGCGGAAGACTACAAATTTTCTCAACAGATTTCTTCCGCAAAAAAATAACCTTTAAATTTGCCCAGCACCACTACTATTTGCATCTTTTATTTTTAAAAACACGGAAACTTAAAGAAGGGTAAAAAAGAAGTCGTTTGATTTACGTGCGTTTACAATGACATAGTTGGCTGGTTGGGCCGATTTTACCAGTGACAACAAACATGAGTCATATTTCAGCCTTTTTAGCCAGTTCAAAATTGTGTACCCCACTTGCTGGGAACGGGAAATTTTAAGCTTCGTGACTAAAAATTCACCTAAGTGAAACTTACTTGGAATAAAAAACGAAAGAAAACAAAACAAAACGAAAGTGCAAAGTAAAAAAAAAACTTCCGCAAAAAGAAAGTTCGAACCGCATGGCAACGATAGACGCACACTCACGCTTCTGGGGAAATACTTAAGCTTACCTTTCAAAAGGTCCCTTCTGAATTTTTCAACATCAGAAATCATCACGGATACCGGAATAAAATGCGTTACCATGAGTAGTTGATTGTTTTGGTATAGAATTATTCTCCAGCGTCTGTTCAAAGACAAGTTTCTAATTTACATGTTAGGAAGATCCCATTACATTTCGGACACAACATATGATGTCGTTGACAAATGAGGAATGCGGAAGAACTGATTCACACTGAAAAACTCTACAATCTCGGTTAGCGCAATTTTTATTCTGATCTGCGTTTCATGATCATGACATTCAAAGGGAATCCAATTATACTGAGCAAACTGTTCACAGCCAGGTGTCGATGCAAACTTTCTCTACGATGACAAAGTTAAGACTGTTTTTCAGTCTGAAAATATTTTAAGTAACAAGTTTCTCTTCTTTCTGTTTCCGATATTTGACCAGGCAGACAAACCCCTTTCAACAGATCGACAATTACTTCCTTAGGATTGATTAAGAGAGTCTCCGTTGATGTCCTGGTAGACTCCACTTGATACAAATTGCTATGCACGATTCATATTACAAACTGTATCACTCCTTGAAATAGCAAAAAAAAAAAAAAAAAAAAAAATTTAAGGAATTCATTAAAGTTTTGGACGCTATATATTTTTTTCATCTCCATTGCGAGTCGCTGTTGTATCGTGCGAGAGCGATTAATTATAAAACAGAAAAACAGAGGACTTTGTTTGCCTTGATGAGACAATTGATTTCGAAAGAGTTGAAGAGAGCCCAAATAAAATGTGATCCTTCCAATTAAAAAAAAAATAAAAGTTGTAGGCTCCTTTCGAACGCTGATTATTACTAATCGTGATAGTTACAATAATAAATTATACATCACTGAAGAATTTTGATTTTGCGAACAAGATCTGAAATCTCTAAACTCTTCCTTTGTCCCAGAGCGAAAAGAAAGAATATCGGTCATCACATTAAGTCGCTATTCAGTGGCTAAAATATACTGCAGCTAATTTATTTTTATCCACTGACTAGCAGTATATCCGCCCTTTAAACTACTGAGTCCTTTCTGGTGATGTACTCACGGTCATTAAATGTTTGACGATATAACAACAGTAAATCACTTCCGCATTCAGAACTGAGATTTTCACGAAAATCACTTTATCTCCGCTGAAACATGGAATAATATGATGTGAATTGTTTTATGAAGGATTGCAATCAATAAAATGCTTACTTTAGGTATTTTACTGTCTCGAGTCTTGTATCGGTGTCTTCGGTGATTTTCCTCATCATGTCGTTTCCTTTCTTAAGACGTCTACACCGAGGACGCCACTACAAGACTCGAGACATGTAACAGGAGACAGTAAAGTGCCAAAAGTAAGTATATTGATCTGCAGAAATATACCCTAAATATTTCCGGTAAAATGTTCATAGTTTACAATTCACATTCAAACCCTTTACATTTAAACACAACAGCGCTCGTGAGTACAGAATTACTTTGGTTTTGAGTAAAGGCTGTTAATTGTTGAGAAAACTCAGTTTTTGCTTGGTTTGATTGATCAGCTTTTTAAAACAGCTTGGGATTGGTTTGGTTCAAATGGTTGAAAACGATTGCTAGCGCTAGCGGACAACAATCGAAATGGCAGTTCCGTGATAAACCAAGAAAACAGGGGATTTCAGCTTCATTCACTGTTCCCGCAAATAGGCCAACGAGAGCAAAACGAAATCAGGCAGAGCGGCATATCCGTTAGAGTCGTTTTTCGTGGAACGAAGACGAATCCTGTGTTTTACTGTTGTTACTTGTGTTCTGATTTACTTGGCAGGAATATTCATTCATTCGTATTTTAAGTCAAGGTTTGCAGAAATGCCAGTCGTTAATGTATGTAGTCATTCGCGTTTTCCAACAGCTATGTTGACACATTTCAGGGGTGGACGCAGGAATTTCGGCGTGAGCGCACAACCCCTCCCCCATTACACGCCTGAAGCACAATACCACTTGAAAGTCGGTTGGTTCCAGAAACCTTCTTTAACCATACAGGGAAAAAAGGGGGAGGGAGCAGCCCCCTCGCCCACCCCTGCATTTGATAATACCTAGGGCGAGAGAGTCGATGGGGCTTGGGGACAGTTCTCCCGCAGGCTGGGCTTTTTTCCCTCCTCGCTTGAATTTCCGCTGACATTTTGTACTACAGTTTGTACTGTGTACTATCCAAAAACGTACTGCTTACAGCCACCTTCCTTTCCCCATCTTCCTTTCCGTTCTCCGCCCAACCTCCCCTAAGCAAAGTAATAAAATCCAGGAGATCTCAGCAAACTCCACGACATTTACCGTTTCATATACCGTGGACCTTGCATGGAAGGTCAGACACCCTGTGTTACCCCTTGCTTTTCATTTCCTTGTCGCCGACGCCAATCTTGTGGTCAAAGCCCGCGTTACCCTTGTTCAGGAGAACGAACTGCAAAGACCTTAGAATAAAGCATCCCGGCACCGTTAATGTTGTCTAGCAGAACAGACATTGCACATGGCTAAGTCAGTAAATCCCGCACTAAGGGCGAGGCTGAAAAAGGTGAATTTAAGCAACGAAAATGATCATGACGATAGTTATTAACTGCTGTCCCCTTCTTTCTACCCACTGTGTGACCCCCGTAAAATCAAGACAACATGCAGTTTTCTTGTTTTTATTAGCGGACTACCCTGAGCATTTCCATTTACATTTCAAAGAGAACATCCTTGCTTATAACCTGGCCATCAATACCGCATACACAAAGTCGCCTATTTTAAAAGGTTTAGCTATGCTATATATGTTCCATCTAAAATCTAAATTAAAACACAGAGTACACAACGCGCTCTACTTGGACAGCGCTCCTTGAAAGCCAAGCTTCCAAACGTTTGGTAAGTGTTAAATATTTCCCTTTAGTGAACTTCATTTGTCTAATAATTCTGATGTCATTTTGATGAACATTTCGGCTACAATGGAACCTTAGAGGACAGTAGTTTTTGTTTTCTTCATTCTTTCATTGTTTCGTTTTTCACTGAACGTTTTGTAACTGAGTAGAGGTAAACTTGACCACCTCGTACTCATCGGACACTGAAAAGCTTGACCCAAAACACTACTACAGGAGGATTATATAAGAGGCATTTTGGAAACAAAAAGACAACCACAGGGCAAAATATCACGGGGTACTCTACCTCCTTTGATCGCAGCCACGGTAAAATTTGTTAAGATTACCTGTGGAACTATATACTTTTAGTCGGTTCTCGGTTTTGCTTTCCAATCACTTCCCAACTGAACATTATAAACTAAAGATGTTCCTTTGGATGAAGGTCCAGTGCCTTTTAAGTGGTGCTTTTGAGTACGTTTCTCAGGGAAGAATGGTTATTGTCACTGCAAATAACAACTGGACATAACACCACGCCGTAACTGGCAGCAGAAAATACATTTGAGTGATGTGAAGCAATCACTTCAATTGAGACGCGTTATGGATAATAAATAAGAGCAAAGCCCATAGTAGAACTATAAGCAAGCGTCAGTAAATGTCCACTCAAACTGTTTGTCAGCAAGACTTATGGATCTGCGATCAGATACTGTGAAACGGTCATTCCAAAAAGACGACATCAAGCCATATTAATCGGCATTGTATATCAGATTGCCCGCTTCTTGTGACGATCTTACTTACAACCACACGTCATCTGGAAAATAATTGCTCCTTCTGAGATCAAAGAATGAAAAAATACAAAAACAACAGTAGCAACAGGGGGATTATTTGTAATTCCTTTTGTTCAGTAGCAGTCACAATAACCTGTTGAAATAACGATAAACTTTGGCGAAAACGTCCCTTTGTCCGACTTGCATGCCTATCACTTTAGCTTAGCCGACGTAGATACTTTCTAAAGAGAACCATAACACGTTTAACCCTTGATGGAACATTAAATAAAACTAGGAAGACATTTATTACATATTAATAGTTAAGAATTATCAAATGAAACATTCAAAGGCTTAAAAGCAATATCCTCATACTTGTTTAAAACTATGTAAAATTTTGGACAGTATCTTTAAAACATCGGCGCCACAGCCACAGTAATTGTGGCGGTTGTGTAGGTATCCCACACATGCATGTTGTATCTAAGTCGAGTATCATTGATCTAGATCTGCGATTGTGACTCATATTCTGCACCGTCGTCGCTCCAGTAGGCCCTGTTGGTAGAACGGCCTCCTCGCCGCTGCCACTGTGTTTGAGTTTCCTCCCGAGAACGCCATGTGTGCCGCGAGGAAGCCGAGGAAGATCGGTACCCACTGGAGGCCTGGAAATAGAACAAGAGGATTGTAAGAACAACGGAGCAAAAGCACCAAAAATTAACGAAAATACATTGCTGACAAACAAATCCGAATTTTTTTTAAATAACACCAAAGAGAGTACAAAAGAAGAGAAGAGAAGCAAAGAGAATGGAAGACAAAGGGAAAAGAAGGGAAGGGAAGGGAAGAGAAGGAGAAAGAAGGGAAGGGAAGAGAAGGGAAGGGAAGAGAAGGAAAAGAAGTGAAGGGAAGAGAAGTGAAGGGAAGGGAAGGGAAGGGAAGAGAAGGAAAGAGAAGGGAAGGGAAGAGAAGGAAAAAGAAGGCAAGGGAAGAGAAGGGAAGGGAAGGGAAGGGAGGGAAAAGGAAGGAAGGGCAGAGAAGGGAAGGGAAGGGAAGAGAAGGGAAGGGAGGGAAAAGGAAGGAAGGGAAGGGAAGAGAAGGGAAGGGAGGGAAAAGGAAGGAAGGGCAAGAAGGGAAGGGAAGGGAAGGGAAGAAGGAAGGGAAGGGAAGGGAAGGGAAGGGAAGGAAAGGGTAGAGAAGTGAAGGGAAGGTAGAGAAGGAAAGGGAAGGGAAAGGAAGGGAAGGGAAGGGAAAAGAAGAGAAGGGAAAAGAAGAGAAGGGAAGGGAATGGAAAAGAAGAGAAGGGAAGGGAAGAAAAGAGAAGAGAGGGGAAGAAAAGAGAAGAGAAGGAAGAAAAGAGAAGAGAAGAGAAAAGATGTGTAGTGTAGTGTAGAGAAGAGAAGTGAAGTGGTGACCATCCATGCACATCAGTCGGTATAGTAACCTAACCTACTGATAAGAGTTAGATGGGTATTTACAAGGTCAAGTTCACCTGTGTAGGCAACCAGAGTCTGTCTAGCGTTACCTTACACAAAAATTTTATCAGCATTTACATGAAGGTTATTCGAGGCAGAACGAGGATAGTTTTAGATTGGTGGTAAGGCTGAATTATGTTCACATGAAATTAAGGCTCGGAAAGTAGTTTCAAAACTCTTGCGGCTAAAACATTGAAAACAATTAAGAGCACGTTTACTACCAAAAATCAACTACCAACAATTACAACATAGGCCAGGCAACATATTAAGCACAATGAACACTGCGTAAAATATGCTACAGGAAGACAATTTTCCAATACAAAAGAAAAGTACTCAACAAAAAAGCAGGCTGCTCAGTTGTGTCATTAAAGTAAAAATTCACTATGATTAATAAATTTTAACAAAGTACGATACATGCATATGTCAATGATCATCGCAGTTTAGTTATGAACACTACTTAAGCAGTAGTGAAATAAAGCCTGAAAAGTATGATTTTCATATATTCATCCTCACAAAGTACGATACAGTCATAAATAAATGGTAACTACTTGAACTTCAGAACAGTCACAACAGCAATACGAATCAACCACAGATCTGATAATAAGCTGACACACCAACACAGATTCTAACCATTTAAATCCAATATCAATAGCGAGTGCTGCTGGCATTTTTAAGGCTACAAAGATAGCTTGTAGTAAACTCAAAACACGTTTCTTTGTGACGAACCACACACTGACTGAAAAAATTCATAAACATTGCCAACAACAGGGCAATATCCCTTCAGTGTTGGTCAAGTGTGATTTTCCGTACGCTCCTTTACGGATTCAATTTGTTAACGATCATTATTAAGACAGAGCCCACAACAAGCCAGTTGCTTGCTTTATAATCACGTATTTGACAAAACCATTCAATGCAACGTTTATAATTTAGTTATGGTTACAATGTATGTATGGCACGTCAGGTTATTATAATATGGGAACAATCTGCCGCTTGGGAAGAAATATGCGATGAAAGAAAAAGTAACTCTTCATACAAATCACTTTGGTTTTCTTCGAGCAAACAGCCAAAATAATAACCTTTGTAGAATCAAGCAAGAATAAAAGGACCACTGGTTTCACTTAAATTAACAAGTAAGTTTATAGCTATAGCTGTTTGTGGTGTGCACAAGAATACCGAATGACTTACCACGTGCTATACGTCGTAGCATTCGGTGCCAATTGCGAGATCTGGATTTGTTAGCATCTTAAGTAAAATTAAATAAGCTTCAGTTACTGGTTAGAATGGGGAAGGGAATGGGGGATGGATAGTTAACACAACAAAACCTTTTAAGACTGCAGCGAGAGGACGAAAATGAAAACAGCAACAACGATGAAATGAATAACACATTTATTTGCGCTTCAGTCAGTGCATGGAATTTATCTTACTCAGCAAGTTTAACATCAACACCTGTGGCATTTGAATCGCAAAGTGGCTGTTATAGTGTTTCAACTTAACGTTATTTCAAAAGTGAAAACGTGAATTTTTTCAGTGGTACAGACCCTGGCGGTCCATATCACTCTCCCCTACCCATGGGGCAACGTCCACACTCGGCGCCCAAGCACTGTGCCGAAGTATAGTACCAAATGTTCACTAATGTGAACACAGCGTTTTGTATAAGCAAGGTACTCAGCCACTGGGGGCATGATTGCGACCTTGCTCTCCACTCTAAACAATTTGCGTAGACAACTGTAAATTATACTCCATACATATCTGCCCCGAGTTGTAATTTTAGACAAGGATCTGGTAAATGTTTCGTACCATAACAGGGCAACTGTGCTCGGCACCACGTGTGAATGCTACCTGACAATGCTATTCAGCAATGCTGGTCTATCGGACCTTCAAAACATTATTCATATTCGTTCGTAAGACTGCAAAAATTTTAAAACTCACGAAAATCGTGCTTTCCTTAAGCAAAGAGAAAATCATCAAAGGTGGGATAAAAATAACACAGTTTTAGCCGCAAAATTAATTTAATAATGAAAAAGATAGAAGTCCTTACGTACAGATATGTTGTCCAATGAAAAAGGCTGACGTTGAACTTACCAATGAACTTCTGGTGCGATTACCAGAAAAAGAGGGAGAACGTCCCACCGGTTCCTGTAAAAAAAAAAGAACAACAAAAGATGAGGCGCAAATGGTGCAATACTAAACTATTTCCAGGATTCCTAGGGGGTATTATGCGGTTAAGTTACTCTTTCATACTTCTTGCAAGGTTACCAAGTATGGTTTCTGTGTTTAGGACAAAATCTTGTTTAGGTTTGATTTTCCATTTAAATACTATGCGCACGATTGTGGCCGAACTGAGGAAATATGACCAGCTGCGGAAACCGAAGCAGTAACAATAAGCAAAATCCATTTTCTGCACCATCTTGTGTTATAATGGCTGCAAAGTGTAACAAAACCCAACAACAAAACAACAGTGCTCACACAGAACCTTTTCAAGGGTAGCTTAAAGTGTATCATACCATGTTATCTTCGGAAGCTAAGTAATCACTTGTCTCTGATAATCGAGCATAATCTGTTTGAAATAGAAAACACAGAGCAAGATTAAAGTGCAATATTTGAGATACAATGGTGACATGGGTTAAGAGATGATGGACTGTGTCAACTTGAGCAAAGGCTTGCACTTACAACAGTAACACGCTCTATGTTGGAAAGTACGTCTAAATCAGTTCTATATTACTGAAGTCATGAAAAGTGTACAGAACATTTGGAAATCAACACTCCCAATTTGTGCTTGTGAATTTGTCACCTGCGACCAGTTTTTGAAATAGCCAGATTTAGCACAAACGTGTCGACAGTGACGACGACGTGCGTAGATCTAAAAACCGACTTGACCAATGGCAGAACGAAAAAACTGAGCACCGGAAGTCTCGTTTAGTCCTTTCCGCGCGCTTTCACGTTCTAATTTTACGATGCGTTGTTTTTGCTAAATCTGCCCATTATATTGACCTAGGGTACGGCTGTCGCTATTATATGGGGTATAAGAATTTTTCTGTTAAAAATTGCAAGTGCATAGACCCTATGCAAAAATGGCTGCCTTTAAATTATTCTTTTGTTCATAATCAAATCCCTACTAACCTCGTTCGGGATAACAAATTCTTAAGCATTTTAATCTCAAAACCAAGTTTAGTCAGGCTATTTTGAATACGAACAAAAGAATAATTTAAAGGCAGCCATTTTTGCTAAGGGTCTATGACGGAATTGACTGTTTTTCCAACGCTTTAAGCTCACATTTACTACAAAAGTGGCTGGAGTAAAGCAAGTGGAAGTTTAAATGACCAAACTGAATTGCTGTGTGATTGAAGGTAGCAGGAACCATATGTTCCCAACATGCCACCAGTGGTTACTACACCTCTGCACAAAGAAATAAAGGGATAATAAATCCGTTACATGCAGCCATGGCGAGTAAACACTTTGGCCGCAGGGTACCCATAAAACCTATAAAAACAGGCCTTCCATTCATACGAGACACGACTGAGTTACAAATAAGGCTTTGGTGCACTGGATCATACGTAATGTGTTTTGAGTGTTTGATTGACATACAGAGTAACAAAATAGAATGTAAACCTGGGCTGTTGAAAGGGATAATTTCTAAACGCGAAAATCACGTTGGCCTAAGGTGGTAACTCGATGAATGGAGTCAACAAGCTTGTGCAACAATTTTAAATCATCTTGTCTGCAAGTAATCTTCCGATGATTATTCGTTGACACTCTGAGCTTCCCTGTTGTGATACTCATATTTGTTCTTTACCATTTGGAAAAGTTTGCTTACCCGAGTCCAGATCTATGGTAGACGTGGGGGAACTGGGACGGGGAGAATCTGAGTGGAATCCTCCTGAGAAATTCTCATCATTAAGAGGAAACTGTGAGCCAGGAAGCTCTCTAGTGCGGCGAGACGATGAACGACCCTGCTTCAGGCGCTGAATTTGTGAGTTAGCATACTGAAGGTCACACCTCAGTCTGAAATTACAAAGCAGTTAACAGTTTTAAGAGTTTGTTTTCTGGATTTAAAATCAAACTACGAAAGTAAACTTAATCACAGATGTTTTTAGAATGATGCTGCTGGATTATTAGTTCCTAACAATAATGATAATGATAATAATATTCAGATGGAAACAGTGAACAACAGACAAAACGCCATGTTTCCCTCTTTTTACAGCAGTCAACTGATTCTAGCAATTTCAATGCCCCTAATCTGTATAGACCAGCGTAGTTCATATGATGTTCTAAAGGGGGTTTGTGTTTTTCGTTTCATAAATTATGCGTACATAAGCACGTGAATAAGATGACCTTTCAAAGGAACAGTTCTCTAGGGTAACGTTACATGACCTACATTGGGAAAACAAAACATAATTGGTAAATTGGTAAATCTTTATTTCAACAGGGTAAAATTCATCAGGTCCAGAAAGTAAACAAAAACATTCATATTTAAAATCTAAATTACACTATTACTATTTCTAATACATACAAGCTAAAGAGGTCTACTGATCATACCAGGTCACTTTAGGACCGTGACAGATTGTACAAGAGCATAACAGTAACTCTCAAACAAAGTGTTGACAAAGCAGCTTTCTCAGTGTGTTAAACAATGGCGAAGAAACGATGGAACAATGCCCCTAGCACTGAACACAATGGCAGCTGATACACGTCAGGGCCAGTTAAATTACCAGCTCTCGTGAGGTGCCACTTCCTTGTCACAGAATCCATGGTTGGCTTGATAACCATTGGATATGCAACTAAGCAATATGGGATATGCTCACCTCTCCCTTGCCATGTCTCGATCAGTGATAACCCCCTGTAAGAAAAAATGCAAAATAAAAGGTAAGAGCTTGCAACCAACTACAGTCAGTAACCTCGGTAGAAAAAGATTATCACTGAGGGAACGAGTCTCCTACCAAAAGCATTTAATGACGTCAAGTGCTGTGCAAAAGAACATGACAAAAACTGCACCTTATTAATCGGATGATTAATTAATAATATTCATTAGAGCAGTTTTCAATCGAGTGTCGTGTAACCAAAATCAAAACCAAAGGAATTAATCTAGCCAATCACAACAGACCGAAACAAACAGCAAACAGAATTCGAAGCAATTACATGTAATCGGCGCAAAGCGTTCAAGTTTGGTTTTGTTTCTCACTGGTTGAGAAAGTGGCGCGAGGTCAATCACAGAGTGAAGCAAAGCAAACCAAAGCAAAAGCACTTAACGTTCAGTGCCCAATTCAAACCCGCTCTATTCTGCTCTGTACATAGCCAACACAACAGACCCCTAATCAAATAACACCTTTAAAGATGGATTCTAAAAGGACTGCAGTTGCTAAATGGGCAGGTTTCAAGTGTATTTTCAGTCCGCTATCCCCTCTGACAGAACAATTTCAAAACACCTAAAATACATTAGTTGAATTTACCATGTGTGGTACCATCAGATGAAGATGGAACCACGAGACTAGACAAACTGTTAGGCATGCAGCTTTGTCCTTAATTATCACCGTTTCGCATCACAGCTCAGTTTTCTGAGAAGAAAGCCACCCAGGACCAAGATGGCTAAATACATAAGGTGAACATACTCCTCCAGCCGGAACTGGGACATGTAGCGTCCACATAGATGGCTGAAATGTGTTTTCATTTTATCAAGTTGATATGTTTCTGTGTCCTTGAAGAATATATAACAGTTTACATCATTCAGTTTTTGGTTTACAAAGCCGGTCTGTTCGACATCACAAACGTCTAACAGCGCACGCAAAGCAGACACCAAAAACACTCATCAGTGCAGTTAGCTTAAATACTTACAAGCAACGTCGTGAGCTGTTCATTCAAAACGGATGTCGATAAAACAAGCTGTTGCTGTCGGGAAAGAAAAGAAGAGAAAAAGAACAAATGTATAAAGGACATCTGAATACTATTCGATGGATTCATCACCATCAACACCATCACCACCACACTCACCACCACCATCACCATCACCATCACCATCACCACCATCACCATCACCATCATCATCGTCGTCATCGCCGTCGTCGTCGTCATTATTAGGGAGTTTAAGTAGACTACGGCAACGCCAACGCAAACGTCATTGAAAAATGTTTATCACAGAATTAGTATGATCGGCGTTAAGCAAACAAAAAGAATGAAAGTTTCGCCGTCGTGTGTTCACGTCCTCCACAAAACTTGAATTTGGTCATTTCACGTTGTTGTTTGAAGAGTACGGAAACGAAATGTATCAAATTTCTTAACGCACGTGCAAATCCATTGTTTTTGCTCATTGAACCTATTGTTTCGTGACGTTCTCATTGCCGTTGCCGAAGTCGTTGCTTAAACTCCCTATTAACCTTTGTTTGGACGCGAGGGCAATCTAACATTCACTACTTTACTAGGTTTTTATTTCATTCACACACGCTCAATTATCTAGAGAAAACAAAAGGCATGTGAAAAGCAACCACCAACAAAGAAAAAGAGGCTACAATTAGCCTAAACCCGTTGTAAAAAACAGTATTGTATCCCTAACGGTGCTCCACAAAAGAATAGAGGAAGTTGGCATTTCTTACATCGGACGCATTGTGTTTAGCTTGTGTTGGAGTCTATTTCTTTAACCCCTATCAACATTTATTCCTCTAAATCAGCAAATACTGAAAGCGTTATGTGTGGTGCTAAGGTAGGACAGTACATTGCAAGAGACAAGTAAGATGTAGCGATCAGCAGCGAGGAATTGTTTCTCCTTTGTCCCAAGCAAAAGCATATTACTATAAACTCCCTATTAACCTTTGTTTGGACGCGAGGGCAATCTAACATTCACTACTTTACTAGGTTTTTAATTCACCCACACGCTCAATGATCTACTGAAAACAAAAGGCATGTGAAAAGGATTACCACCAACAGGGCTCTAGAGACAACAAGAGGCTACAATTAGCCTAAACCCGGGCTTGTAAAAAACAGTATTGTATCCCTAACTTAGGTGCTAAACAAAAGAATAGAGGAAGTCTGTCTTTCTTACATCGGACGCATTGTGTTTAGCTTGTGTTGGAGTCTATTTCTTTAGACCCCTATCAACATTTATTCCTCTAAAAAAACAAGAAAAAGAGAAACAGAAAAATAAAGCCCGTGATATATACCACTAAAAAAGCTAAAGACATCAAACCCGGGTTAGCTGTGTCACAGGCAAGAACAGTGACCTTTAGGCCACAGAGGTTTATCCTTTTGCAAGGTGATAAAAATAGTGTATTGATTCCAAAAAAAAAAAACTAAGCACACTTGTTTTCGCTTCGATGGATAATTGTTTGAGAAAGGAAACGCTTATCGAACGATGTAGGATTTTTTTCGCATAAACGTTAATGGAGTACGTCTCGGTGAAATGTGAGTAGAAAATTAATTAGCAGAGTGAAACTGTTTACAAACACTTCTCCTTTGTCGTCTCATGTTATTATAATCGGCTCCGAAGCACAAGACCTAGAAAACTCAGACCCACCCCCAAACTGTAAAACTCAAACCCTCATAAACGGCGATAATTCATTTTGCCCACGTTTATTTCACTTTGAAAATTTGTATAGTTGTGAGGGGGTCTGAGTTTTCCAGTTTGGGGGAGGGGGGTGGGGGGGGGGGGGTCTGAGTATTCTAGGTCTCGTGCTCCGGAGCCGGTTATAAATAACGTGAAGTGTTTTGTTATCTGCGATAAATAGACGGTGTAACATTTCAGCGCACTGAACGGCGATAATTTATTTTGTCCACGTTTATTTGACTTTGAAAATTTGTATAGTTTTGAGGGGGTCTGAGTTTTCCAGACTTGGGGGGGGGGGGGGGGGGGGGTGGTGGTGGGCTGAGTTTTCTAGGTCTGAGGTCTGAGTTTTCTAGGTCTGAGTTCTCCAGACACCCGATACGGGGAACACGGCGGCAATCCATCTGGAGTTTAAATTTTGGTCATGTTAAAAAGCTTTCCTTCTCGCTGTTGAACTTGCAAACATTCGTATAGACACTTCTCTTAACATATTAGTTGTTCAGACTTCAAAGACACAAGTGAATCAAAAGAGTTTAAGCCATACGTACCTTGAAGAATTGCAGCGAGAATTAAATCCCTATTAAGAAAAATTCTTCGTGAGTATAAAACGTTACAGGTAATAAAGTGAATGGTTGGGAACTAAAAAGAAATATCATTAAATTCAAAAGTGCTTTAACATTCACCAGAGAGACAAGAATTGATAAAGGGACAATGAAGTCTCGGAAACTCAGCCCCTCATGTTCTTAACCCACACACCCAACCACTAACACAAGTGGAAAAGGCACGCTTATATTACTGCAGTCAACAAGTGTCGTAAAAACAAAACCAAAGCAGTTACTCTAACCAATCACATCAGACCGAAACAGTGCAATGAGCCAATCAAAATACGAAGCAACTAAATGTACCTGGCCTGAAGCGCGGGAAAATGTGCGCGTGCATGTTGCGATTGATTTTGGCTTTGCTTCTTATTGGTTGAAAAATGGTGCGAGTTTTACAGGCCGGCCAATCACAGAGCGAAGCAATGGAAAACCATAGCAAAAGTAATTCAACTTTTGATGCTCAATTGAAAACCGCTCTAATGATGCGGTATTGCAGTTTAGAACGAACCACAGACACACCAGCAAGTAAATTCTTGTGTGGTCCTCTACATCATTGCAGATTGTAATACTAATACAGGATGAAGTCAGTAAATAACAATTAAAAGAAATTAGATGTTAACGGTTCAGGCTGTAGACATGAAGATATTCAAACTCCCAAATAAAAACGAACACATCTAGAAGAAAAACAAGGAAATTTTGTCTCCGCACTGCCATATTAGTTTTTTTTTTAATCAAAGTCGTCAGCCGGGTAAATATGCCAGATGATGTTCTTGCCCTGGCAAAATTTTGCTTGCCCTTGTCTTTGGTTCTGATTTGGCTACCTCAATTGCATTTTTCTGGGTAATACTACTGTCTAATAGGCCATTTCCGAATTACCTTTGGCCTCTTTTTCAAAGCGAGTCCTGGTGCTCATCTTTTCATATGAAAATTAGTTTCCATTCATATGAAAATGAGTTAAATGTGCATGTGAATGGAAACTAATTTTCATATGAAAAGATGAGCACCAGGACTCGCTTTGAAAAAGAGGCCAAAGGTAATTCGGAAATGGCCTATTTTGATGCAGTATTGTCTTGTAAATTTCGCCAAACGTTATGCCCCCAGTTGCAACTGTTTGCAATGTGGACTTTCCCTTTTTTCCTCGTTGGAGGCGGCAAAACACCTTCCAAATATCGCCACATCTTGTTTCGATCAGCTTTCACGTTTTGCGCCAATGCAGTTCTAAAGAAATACCAGCCGTTAACTACAGGAAATTGAGCGTCCAAACGTTTCATGGAAAATACCGCATCATCGAAGATGGTGCCCAAAATTATGATTTCATTGCAGACAAAAGTTGCATATTATTATTTGTTTTCTGAAAGTTTCAATTGAACAAGAAGTGATCAGAACGCAGGTACATTGTACACATGATAACATGATATGAAAGCTAAGAGAAAACATGTTCTGGTAGAGTAAAACTTTACTCGTCCAAAGACGAGTTTTGGAGTTATTTTACTCGTCCGTCCATTGTCTTGGACGACCGCACGACTGCGAATATGGATCCCTGCCGCACTGGACCAGGTGCATACGAAACATCTCACGGTTCACATACCTAGCCTCCATTGAATCACTGTTGATGTGGCTCTAAAAAGAAAAAAAAGGAGACCATGAGTAGATAAACATACGCATGAAAAGGTATGGAAAATGGAAAACGTTCGACTCCTTTTCCTTGCAAGTCTTTGCATAACTATATTTTTTTGCACTTCAGAGATTTTGAATTACTTAACGGACAGTAGGACTTCTCCGATAGCACAGGAAAAGCTAAGAGTCAGATATACAAAAACCTACCTCACTTGTTGAAGCCCCTACGGTCATGTTTGCTCCCTAAGGACAAAATAGAAAATAACCATTCCTCGTAAAACATTTTGTGTTTTATACCAAGCGTTGAGGAAAGCTGCAGAACGCCCAATACGTCAAGCTATTTCAATTCTCTTGATGAACTTACACGCAAAACCTTCATATAAAAATATCAAAATCTCAAACATGCTGTCACTTGAGTGGCTAAATACGGTATTAGGGCTTACCACAAGTTTCATGAGCGTAAATCGGTAACGTTTAAACTGAGCCATGTTAAGACATTGTTAGTCCGATTACAAATCTATCTGTTTGGAGAAGAATATTCTTTAATTTCGTAACCGGTTTTAGATCACTTTGGCTAATGATGTTCCAATGAAAGCATGAAGTTAAAGTTAACTCCTTTGAATTCAGAAACAATGCATTCCTTTTCTTGTTCTTTTTTAGTGCCAACAATTTTTATGGCATTGTACGCGACCACTAACAACCACATTTTACATTCTTCAAATAAGCTTGCTATTCCCCTGCCAAGGACAGCATCCCTAAAAAAACAGTTTGAGCTACAGCGGCGCGAAATGATGCAACTACACACCTAATGTAGTGCGTCACTGGCCTTGTTCACAGATTACTTTGATCCGTAGCATTAGGATCAGTATGTATTATTAATATTTAGTACATAATACTGCTGTACTATTAGCCTTTTAGAATAATACTGCTTAATAATTGGTGTAATTCAGTGTCGTAGGCATTAGTACTTAGTAAATATTGTACTTACGACTATGCTTTTAAATTGATACTGATTAGTAACTAGTGTGATTTGTAATTTCAGGAATTTTTAATAGAATTTTGTTAAGGCCAGTTTCATGTTGAATTATTTAGGCTAGCGTAGGTAAATAAAGTTGATCTGATCTCATCTTATGATCTTATTTCTATATGCAGGCTCTACACGAACACGTTTCGTTGAGCAGCCATTAATCGTTGCTTGATGCAAATAGAATCAGTTACAAAGCCTGATTTTGCCAAATCGTACGTGAAATTAACAGAGCGTTTAAAACAATGCCACCCAATACTGCTTCCATGACTGTAACAAGACCAACATTTCA
The DNA here is from genome assembly GCA_016490735.1 of Pachyseris speciosa. Classification (NCBI taxonomy): domain Eukaryota; kingdom Metazoa; phylum Cnidaria; class Anthozoa; order Scleractinia; family Pachyseridae; genus Pachyseris; species Pachyseris speciosa. The sequence continues at coordinate 1,051,196 of JAEMWC010000074.1, forward strand.
AAGTACTAATCCCTTCACTGAATTTGCTCAAATTACAAATTTAGTGTTTCCTAGCAACCCTGAGCGATATCTTCTTTTATCATTATATATTTTACCCTCAGTTCAGCAACCAGTCTAGACTTTTCTTCGAGAATCTTGCGAAGCTCTTCATCTTTTGACCTCAGCAATTCTAAATACAAACAAGAACCAAAAACGTATCAAAGACTAGACAGAAATATACCACAATTATATTACAAATTATACTAGCAAGGCTATGGCTTAACAGTCTGAGAGCAATGATAACGATACTGACACTGACACACACAACTGTTATTAGGGAGCTTTAGCAACGACGACGACGACGGCAACGGCAACGAGAACGCCACAAAACAATAAGTTTAATGAGCAAAAACAATCGCTCTGCACGTGTTTTACATTTTGGTACATTTCTTTCCCGTCCTCAGCAAAACAACAACGTAAAATGACCAAGAGCGTGTGACTGTAAAGTTTTCTTTCTTTTCCTTACTTTAACGGCGTTGATAACAATTTAGTCCCTGAATAGTTCGCCAGTATTTTCCAAGTTAAAAAAACTGGAATAATAGCGAAAGCGTTACAAAAACGAGAAGTTATATTTTGAAGTGACCTTTTTATTGCCGTCGCCATCGTCGTTGCTAAAGCTCCCTATTCTTACTGCTTCTGTTACGGCAACTGTTACTGCTGTTTCTATTGCAACTGCTACTGCAACTTTTACTGCTATTGCAACTGCAACTGCTACTGCTAAAGTTGTTGCAGGTGCAAATGCTAGTGCTGGTGCTAGTGCTAATGCTAGTGCCAGTACTGGTACTACTGCTAATGATAAATCATGACATCTTTACCTAGCAACATAATTGATGAGCGGGCCGAATGACTGTTCATGGACTCATCATGTTCATCAGCAGACATGTGCACAAGGCTCCCTCTCGTTTTGAGTGTGTCATTTGATGAACTGGACGAACTGTCAGAGATCATGCTGTTACGCTCGAGTGAGGGTGACCTGTCATCCACACTCTCCTCATTTGTTAATTCTGCTAGGGAAGCCCTGTTCAGGACAGACGAACCTTGGGTTTCACTGTCTTCAGCAGAAAGAACCTGAAACATCAATGAAAACATATCAATATTACGGCTTTTTGGAACAGTATCCCTGCTTGCCTCATGAACAGTAACAACAGGGTGCGACTAGTTTTGTTTTACTGTTCCTACAAGGAGTGCTCATATCGACGTGCTGTCAACTGCCTCTGCAGCTTGACTATGACAGAAGACTATTTCACGAGATAAACTATGGACGGTACACATGGACCAAAAACACAAGCTGCACTTGAGCTAAGATTGCATAAATATATGTTGCCATTCTGTTCTTAAAAGGATGGAACATGAAACCATGCTGCTTTTGAAGTTAGGGTTCATTAACCTAATTATTCTGAGAAATTCAAAGATGGGCTCGGATGAAAATATCACAAGCACCTCAGAAGCGAAAAAGATCAAAAGAAATTTGATCAGATGAGGATATAGGTAAAACCGTAAATTTTCGCCACACATGACGCCCTTCCTGTGTATAAAATTAGAGTTGAAAAAGGAGAACATTTAGACAGTTCAACATAACGCAGGTGTATGGCTATTCAGCAAGGTTAAGGTGTCGATTTGGTGATTTAGATAGTTTGGTTGAACTGAACCACAACCACTGTTTATTGCTACATTTTCGCCAACAATTGCCTCCAACACAATAAGAACAATGCTCTTATGTTTTCAACAATTGTATTCTACGCTAACCTTTGATTAATGATTCTATTACTCTCAGAATTGCTAAAACCTTAGGCTAATTTTGAGATTCTTGCAAGAGGCCACTCGACTGTTTTCTAAAGTATTATTTTCAGTTTCTGCCACAGTTCGTGAACATGTAGCAATTGACTAAGTGAACAGGAAGTTTCTGTAAAACCAGCCAGTCTGCATTGTTGTGAGTCAACTTACATCAGTTTCCGAGTCGCTGGGTGGACTTGACTCATTCATCATGTGTAGTTTATTGATTGGTGATTTACTGTTCCCCTCTGATTCCTGCTTGACTGTTTCCCTTGTGTCTGATTCAGACTCGCCATCAGAGTCGCGATCAGTGTCATTTTCAGACTCAGTATCCACCTGTGATTCCTGCTTCAGTGACGGCTCTACAATCTTAGGAACAGAAGTTTCTTCTCTCACTGGTGATTCATTTTCTGTTTCTTCCTCCTCCTCATCATCATCATTGTCCTTAACAGATATTTCTTCATTATCTCCTTCATCCGATTCATCATCATCCGCATCATTGCCTTTGTCTCTGTCCTCCTCATCTGTTTTTGATTTACCAAGCTTCTCTTCATTTACAGATTCCTCCCCTTCCTTGACTGAACTAGTCAGTCTTCTGTTTGGTAGTTCAGTTAGGTCACCTACATCCCCTGTTGTTTGTGGGCCACCCAATGACAAGGCCATTCGGCGACCTCTCTCTGTTCAAAAAAGAAATAGTCTTGTTATTTTACTTGCCAACAAGATGATTCCAAATTAAGAGTGCAAAAATTACCCATATATTACAAATAAGACACGAGACAGACAGGAAAATCCAAACAATCAACTTTAAATAAGCGCATGTGAGCAGTTTCCTACAGACTAACTCCCCTGCTCCTTTGGTATTGATGTGGTAAAGTTTGAGAATTCTAAAAGGGAAGATGTAGCAAAGGGTAAGAATAGTCTGGTTGCCTTACAGCATGAAAGCAGTGCTGGAAGCAATGCTGTGAGCATTGACGCATTATAGCCTAAAGGATCCTTGTAGTTTGTTCAAGCTTTCAGTAGAATGCTCAACCTCTGTTTCAAACCCTTTCTTTGCGGACGTTGTCTTTAAAAAATAGCACGGTACAACAGGGCAGGGGGTCTGGTAGGGCTATAGCCCAGATGACATGGATAATGTTTGAATCTTACCACTTGAACTTGGTCAGATGTTTTAGCTCAACCGCTTTAAAATAATGGTCTCTGCGGTCCCCAGGTCAGAACTTTGGACAAGGATTAGGGGAAGAAGAGGGTGTGGCAGAAAAGAAAAACCTCTCTATTTCTCTCTCCGCTCCTGTTTCATTCATACCGCTGGCCTTTGGGATCAATCATGCTAAGTGAGGTAACTGAATGGACGGTAAGAAAACAAGTGGACTTCAAACAGTGGAGCATATTGGATACACTGGTAATTGTCTGACCACTTAGAACACTTACCTTTTCCTTTGTAGGCCTCTGCAGTATCCGTTATGTATTTATACCAACTAAGGAGAGAAACAAAACGTTGTTGACAAATTATCTTCAGCAACAGTAATCATTTTCCTTCAGTTCGATTCTCCATCTGTCCACCTGCCTGTCTATCCGTTTGCTGGTTTGTCCGTTCGTTCATTCAGTATTCATTAACTTTTGCAGATGGCTGTCATATTTTTCGTATTTTGTTTAGTGCAACTCTGTCAGTATTGGTATGTTAACGAAAAGAAAAGTTTTTCAGCACGAAAATTAATGCTACTTTTGGGATGATTTTTGTTTTGCTTCTCCTTTGTACTTGCTGTTCTCTTTAGTTTCCAAAACTAAGCCGCTCAAGGTTAACCAGTGTAATAACATTGAAGGCAGGTCAAGCAGCTGGTAGCTTTTAACAAGATTAGAAATATACTTACTTTTTGCGATCTGTGACTGTTGCTGTCACTAACTCGTAAATCTGTGGCCCAACTGAAGATGATGTGCTCACAAGAAAGAAAGCCCTTTTGTCTGAGGGGTGAAGTGAAAACAAGACTATTACTAAAACACAGAATTCAAGTATGTCATGACCATTATGTCAACTTCCTTATGGACATGCCACATTACTGTACAAACTTAACGTTCATGTATTAATTTGCCATCCCTGTCAGTTACAATGCAATGCAATGCAATACAATACTTTAAACACGTAACGTCTAGGAGACATACAAGCTCGTTCGAAATACGTACGTGTATTCCTAAAGTTACGCAAAAAGAAAACCACACTCCTAGCTGCTACTATAATGCAACTCTTTATGCTGATAGGTTCTTAACATCATCTCCCCTTAAATTGAGTTTTCAGTTGTCACCTGTAAGGATTCTTGTATGTTGATGTTGGAGAAAAAATAACTTGTAATAAACAGGAAGAGTTGTCTAGCTGTAGAGTTGGACGTACCTGTTGCCACATTTCTTGCAAGAACGCTGTTGAGCTTGATGATTGGGCTGTGTGTAGTCTAACGAGCAAAGAATAAAATAGCAGTCGAGGAGGTGCCAAATGGTATGACTCCAGTACTGAGTGGGCAGACATAACATGGAAATTACAGGACTCCGAGAAATTCCACAAAATTAGTCTAAGTCATGTTTCATTCATGAAACGGTTTGTTAATAAATCAAAATGAATTATAGATTGTGCAAAAGTTTGCAAAACTTGGAAGAAAGTACATGAACGTTTACAGAAATCAACCAAACATTGTAAGAACTTGTAAGGAATTACCACAGGAATCAAATGCAATTTGTTCTTTATACAAATGGCAAATAAAGGAAAGGTCTGACTCTTCTGCATTTGTTAAGGGTTTAAATGATGTGTTACCTCACAGGCAGCCCAGACGTGCTATGTGAGACATCCGGTTATTTACAGATTTGAAGCTGTAGATATTTGTGGTATATATCTAGATTATGTCAAAATAAAATGCTATTTATGTTTATTGTATGGTTTCTTCAAGTGTCTTAGGCAGTCAAAAGCCAAAATTCGGGGCATTTGCGCGTGAAAATAGCAGACGAGTGAGTCGAGTTGTTGGTGTTTCTACAAGCCGCATTATATGTATTATCACGGGACGGCGTAACCGAAGAAAAACTGAAAATAATCCAAATAAATCATTCTTACCTTTATTCCAATGTCCCTTGGCGTGTCCTGGCTGGTTTTGAGGCCATTTTGACGATTTTTTTTTCACCCGAAGTACTCTCCATAGTAGAGAGTACTTCGGGTGAAAATAATCGCCAAAATGGCCTTAAAACCAGCCAGGACACGCCAAGGGACATTGGATTATTTTCAGTTTTTCTTCGGTTACGCTGTCCCGTGATAATACATATAATGCGGTTTGTAGAAACACCAACAACTCGACTCATTCGTCTGCTATTTTCACGCGCAAATGCCCCGAATTTTGGCTTTTGACTGCCTAAGACACTTGAAGAAACCATACAATAAACATAAATACCATTTTATGCTTTCCCTCTCTGCCCACTGATATAATTAAGGCAGTGCTGCATTACCCGAAGCTAGTTTACTGGGCCCAAATAAGGAATTTGCAAACACAACATGGAGTTAAATGGCTATGAACAAAGTCCATAGCCGCTTTAATAAAATAATTCTCTTTTCTTCAAGTTATCTGATACTTTACAATGAAGTTTTAACTGGCCCAGTAAAGGTGAGGGCAACCACAACGCTAGGGAGGGAGGGAAGGGAGAAAAATCACTCCTTTCCCAGTGAAGAAACATGTGAATGACAATGGACAATTGACTCTTCAGTCCCAATGTTTGGTATCCCTAGAGGGGCTATTATTGATGAAGTCACATTCAAACCCTACAAAAATACCCGGATGTTGTCACACAACACCTATGGTAATTAATTCACAGAGCATCGAGGAAAAGCATAAAAATCCTATTTGCTAGCAAATATTCCCTTTATTTTGGCATAATCTTGATATATACCGCAAATATCTACAGCTTCAAATCCGTAAATAACTTGATATCTCATATAGCACATCTGGGCTGCCTGTGGTTACCTGTATGCGGAAATTCCAATACATTCATAAATGGATAATTTGACAATTTTACTCTGGTGTTACTTGCACAGGTGTACTTAAAGATATTCAAGTCCTTCCAGTAGGTGCCAAAATTTCAGGAGTTGCTAGGATTTCTAAGATACCTGAAGGGGGGCATCACACTGCTGTGGCTGCATGTTATTATTACCTTATGGTCTTGGTATCCCGCAGAGAAAGTTGTACTAAGACATTTCAGCACAAGCTTATCATCCTGCTTTTGAAGTAGAACTAACAGGTCTTCTAATAACAGTACATGGAGATCTGCAAGTGATACACAATACATCATAGGATCACTTTTTCACTTGACAGGATTTAGAGTGCAAGAAACTTGCCTGCTTGATTTATCTGATATTTTTAAATTCAGAATAGTCTTACAAATTTACTACAAACTCGAGAAAGTGATAACATTAATAGAAAATAACATCCAATCGTTAAATGATTTCTTTAGCTCTATTTAAAACAAAATCATTTGTGACTCTGGCGCCTGACTGTGATTTATTAATAAACAAACTTCACAAACTACGATTGTTGCAAATAGTTAAAACTAAATCATAAAAGGGCGACAGAGTTAATTTGTTTCAATATTGCAGCTACTGAACTTGTTGTTGACCTTGCAATGGGATTGTCCACATCAACCCACTTACCAATGGACTTGGTTCTACTTATTCTCCATGTAAGAGGTCCATCATAAACCAACTTCTTTTTGGTGAGATCCAAGTCCTGCCAAGAAAGTACAATTAACTTAAATGTCATAACAATAAAGCACAGTCATTACTACTTTGTCTGGCAGCAGAAGCACTTTGATGCAGATTGCGATTTACAGTTCTGGACAGAAATAACCTGACAAAGAACGCAGTATTTGTATCAGTAATTTGTATTATATGTCAATGCATGACACCAATATTATCTCAATACGAGTCAGAATTGATTTCTACTAAGCAGCTCGATTAAGAAAAAAACTGACAGTTTGCCAAAACATCTAGGGGATTTTAACAAGTCACAGAGAAACTAGCGAAAAAGTGTATTTTGCAAAGATAACAAACGAAACAGAAATGTTACCTTGAACTCTTCCATTGTTTTGTTGTTGGTGTTTTCAAGAGGTCTTCTATCAATTTTTCTTTGAAAGTCGGCAAGTCTCTGGATGGGAGAATACCATGTGAAGTCAACTAGCACGTTCAAAAGGGATCTGAACCGCTAGCTTAAAACTTTCAAACATAACTTTACACTTCTATGCTAAAAGTCATTATAACGAGAAAAGTGACATGCTCTCTAACAGACATTAATGCATACTTTCTTACTGCAAGTAATAAGAGAGAGAGAACAATATAAGCAAGTTCAAGCCAAAGACATGGCTGGGAGGGGAGGGTTTTTCTTCCCTAGTGCCTATTTGTTTTGCTAGCCCCAACTACTCTGAGGGCCTTGGTACAGCCTAGATTCATTCCAAATCAGGGGAGTGGCTTATCTGCACGAATGTCTAATATACTGTACAGGTTTCGACATCAAGTGTTATGTGACTTTAAACAAAACAAAGTTGCCAACATCTCAGGTCTATTGTCCTATTATTTGATGGATGTTGTTACTATGTATTCAGGTACATCTTAAGTCAAGTTTCAGTTGACAGATTGCTTGATTTAAAAAGGACTTAATGAATCTAGCCAAAGAACTATATTCAAGTTAAGATCCAAAACATCTGTTTAACTAGGAAACCAAGAACATGTCAATACTGACTGGCTGCTCCCCAATATGGTGTGGTATATGGTATGGTGTGGTATGGTATGGTATGGTTCAGCTTGCTTTTACCTGTTGATTTTCACAATCCTTTACACTTTGATTCACAAAAGCTAGTAAATCCTGTAAAATAAAAGGAGCATGTTCATCAGTTACATTTACTCAAAACTTTTATTGTTAACATGGACAAAAAGCCTATTTATTTTATTTTTACTTTTTTTCTTTTACATTCTTTCGTAAAAGAAGTTGAATTCTTTGAACATCTGTTTTTCCAAAGAATGAATGAATTCTCGCTTGAAACAACACAAGTGCACTAAAACCTATGGCCAAATGTTTGCCGCTGGCATCAGCTGACTTTGCATCCACTGAACTCTTACGGACATGACACTGTGGTTAATTTTTGGATAACTGTTAATTGTGATTAAGTTTGGGATCAAAAATGTTTTCATCACACGTTCCTCTACCTTACCTTTGTACACTGAATTGCTCTCTCAATATCTTTATTATCCACATGAGAGCCTATAGTTCCAAAAAGCAGAATTTTAAATTCAGCTACAGCAACAAGGTAAACATAACTGATTTCAAACACATCAGATAACTCAATCATATTTTGTATGTTTTCCTGTGAGAGGTTACAAAATTGTCACGGTCAATTTTTACACTTACTTGGAGTATTTTTCTGTATTCCTTCCAGTAATAATGGATACTTTGTTAATCTTTGATAACTGGATGAAATGATATCTTGAAGTCTTAGCCTCCGACAGAGGGGATCATTTTCACAGTTCTAGGAGGTAGGCAACAATTTCAACAATTAACATCATAACAGGTTCCAATGTTTTCCAACAAGTTACATATCCATAACACATATATGATGGCCTGTTCATGCACCTGTAACCCTGTTGGCAGCTCTGTCTCTTTGGTACACTTATTTTTTAAAAGGTTTGACAACAGCAATCTTGTTAATAGTTTTCCTACCATTGCCCTTCTGCAGCCCATGTTCAGTTACATAAAAACGATAGCAAATTCAACTTTGTTTCACCAGGATGACACACAACAGTCGCTACGATGACAAACCTGCGGGTCTTGAATTCCAGATTGAATCAGAATTTGGAAATGTTGGTTTTTGAGGAGGGAAAACCAGAGTATGTGCAGAAAAACCTCTCAGAGCAAGGACAAGAATCGAGAACAAACTCAATCCACATACAATGCCAAGTCCCATAGAAATGTCATGCCATACAGTACTTGAAGAGCCAATACCAATACTCAAGGTCCAAAACTTAAGTGGATTGAAAATCAATGATGAGAGATGCTTTATTTGTTATTTAGCCCAAAGTATTGTGCACAAATTGATCATGTAACTGAGTTACTGCCGCAAAACCAAGATGGAGACCTGAAGCCATCGGACTTGGTTTATATTGCAATACTTACAGTTAAAATTGTAGAAGCTTAGCCTCTTTCCTTTGACGATGCTGAAAAAAATGTCTCTTTGGTACACTTATTTTTTAAAAAGGTTTGACAACAGCAATCTTGTTAATAGTTTTCCTACCATTGCCCTTCTGCAGCCCATGTTCAGTTACATAAAAACGATAGCAAATTCAACTTTGTTTCACCAGGATGACACACAACAGTCGCTACGATGACAAACCTGCGGGTCTTGAATTCCAGATTGAATCAGAATTTGGAAATGTTGGTTTTTGAGGAGGGAAAACCAGAGTATGTGCAGAAAAACCTCTCAGAGCAAGGACAAGAATCGAGAACAAACTCAATCCACATACAATGCCAAGTCCCATAGAAATGTCATGCCATACAGTACTTGAAGAGCCAATACCAATACTCAAGGTCCAAAACTTAAGTGGATTGAAAATCAATGATGAGAGATGCTTTATTTGTTATTTAGCCCAAAGTATTGTGCACAAATTGATCATGTAACTGAGTTACTGCCGCAAAACCAAGATGGAGACCTGAAGCCATCGGACTTGGTTAATATTGCAATACTTACAGTTATAAATTGTAGAAGCTTAGCCTCTTTCCTTTGACGATGCTGAAAAAAAATGATAAAATTTCAATTCTCAGAAAAAACCTTCATGAGGCGCACTTTGTAGAGTACAAAGCAGGCATTTCTTTTCACTTAGGGCCATTTGTGAAATTAGAGTACAGGAATGTGCAAAATTCAAAAATTTGAATGAGAAACAGAACAACCAGCGCGACTTTTCAAGTTTTTGTGCACAGTCCTGTTGCTTCTTTTTTATTCCCTTTCTGATGCAGTCTTGAGTAGCCATTCTTTGTGTCTGGGACAAGCTTGTCCTGAAGGTTTAAGCAAGGATTAATCTATAAATAGATTCAAGGGTCAGTGTGAAGGCAGAACACTTTTCTAGCATTTTTTGAGGTTACATTACTTGCTTTCCTGTGTGCAACTCTGGTCAGAATCGTTCAATCATTCCCTCTTATAGAACTCCTTCTAAATGTCTAGAGGATAGGTCAAAAAACACCCCAGTGTCTGGATTGGGTTAACGAAATGAACATCTGACGGCAGGTTCGACTGTAACAAAAGTCATTAAACTGACTCAAGGTTGAGCCCAACTCCATGTTAGCGGCAACATAACTTGCCCAGTCCAAGAACTTCGTTATGTGCATAATGGTCCTCAGGAGAAATTAACTATTTGTTGATTTTGATAAATCTTTATACTAGTTGACATTAAAAGCCACCAACAACCACACACAAAACAGAATTGAAAACATACGCATCAGGCCCTGTATTTTATTAGGATATCTAAGAAGGCAGCTGCTGAATTTCGTTACAAAGTGCTTAGATGCGCCATTTATTGAATGGTAATTTCTTTACAAGCGTAGTTTATAAACTTGTTTATTTAGCATGCGCCAGCAAGCATGAATTAATGTAGTCACAACAAACAAAAGTTCTACAAGGTGCTACAATACACAATTTTGCTAATGATCAGTTCCTGTTGAATTGTGGGTAGATCCAGTCCTTGGTGAGGCAAACGGTCAAATTACAATTTCAAATTACGTCCTAAAATGGCCGTTTGCCCCCACAAAGAACTGGATCTACCCACAATTCACCAAGAACTGATCATTAGCAAAATGGTGTATTGAAACGGCAAAAATACTGTCTTTCACGTGAATATTCAGTATACTTCCTCGTGCTATTCAGACGCGCATCGACATATTTTTTTTACTCGTCTACGCATTTTGTGTACAGATGCGTGTTTTTTGCGTAAATTTTGGTTTGCCTATCTGCGAGCTGCACTTTAATTCCATACCTTAAGTTGTTCTAAAGCCAGTTTTTGATTTTTACAGAATTCAGCACATGCATCTTTGGCCATCTCACCAAGTTCACCATCAAACTGCACAATACAGACGAAAGAAATAACAGCCAGACATTAAACACAGTATTGAGAATGCAAATGAGAATCCACAAGGGACCAGCTCCCATACATGGCTTCATAATTCTCAGTGGCAAAAGGAGTTTTGACTCCTAAAAAAGACTGAGAATATTCTTCAGGAACTGTAAGTGGTAACAAAGATATCTGACAAAGAAGGAACTGATGTTTTCAACTTAAAAACGTAACAGATTATTATTACTTCAAAATGCTAGCACTCGTAGGAAGAATCATACATGTGACTCTCCTTAACACTCAAGCTTGAAATGCCCAAAACGAATCGTTTATATACAGAACAACAGTTCTTCATGGTCATTACATAAACTAAGAATGTTCACTGGAAAGGTTAGAATAAGTCAAGGAAATGAAGGGTCTGGAATTAATGTTGTAGTTGAAAATAAAATTCTGGTCAAAATGGTTTTAGCCCAGGTTGAAATAAAATTCCTTTGTCTTCTAACTCTAATTATTATTGATTCATGAATAATTAGGGTCAGAAGTTTCAACCTGAGCTAAAATCATTTTGACCAGAATTTTATTTTGGGCTACAACATTAACACTTGCCACAAGAAATAGTACATTTGATAAAGTTCATGGTTGCAAAAACTGGAACTCACATATTTGTACTTGCATGGTACCTTCATCATCAGGAAATGAGATACTTTACAGGACCTTAATTTAATAGCTTATATACAGAACTAACAATTTTCCTTTTAATTAATGACGTTCAAGGTGAAAACTGCAATATTCTATTTCTTTTTTTAATTGTCAAAGAAAACCACATGTGAGCCAAGTAACAAAAATAAGAGAAAACTCATCACAAAGTTTATCTAATTAGAATTTTATAATCAATATGTAAAAATCATTTATGATGATGAATTCACTGTCGACCAACTGTCATAACTATTGTGTGCACAAGTGTCAATTTTTACCCTTTCAAGCATGACGTCTCCTATACAAGTTATAACATCCTCAGAATCCTGCTGCCTTTTCATCATGCTTTCCATTAGAGACACTAGAAACAAAATGCAAGTATGCCCTGAGTCCAAAAATTAGGATAAATTCAATTGAATGTTGATGATAATAATTTACAAGGTACATGTCATGGACACTACTAAGTAAATGCAATGAAAAGTGGAATATTTAATGGTGTCTATGTTGCAGGTCAAAATGAATCATGAAAAATTACTGTAGTTAGAAGACATAGGAATTTCATTTCAACCTAGGTTAAAATCATTTGGACCTGAATTTCACTTTGACCTAAACATATTCATGCTTGCAAAAAATAACTTAGCTACCTCTCCTCTAAGCTACAAGTACTGTAGCAGCAATTATCATTGCTATTAAACAGGCTGCATTAACCTAGTTATTCCAAAAAACCAATCCAGTTAAAGGAAAGGAAGAGTTAAGGTCACTCTGCTTTGATTTTCTATGGGTTTTGCTTACCATCCGCAGTGAGAGGATGGACGAGAACATGTCTGGAATCATATGCTTTTGACAAAGTACTTCCCAATATGGAAAGTCTAAAAATGGAATCTGCCACAACAGTGTGAACTGGGAAAACAGAGGTCTTGAAAAATACTGATGTTGTGGTGGTTTCTGACTTGAATTTTTCTAACCAGGATTCTAAGACCATGGCAATTAACTTGGTAAAAAGAAAACAATAATTTATTTAAATGGGTACGAAAAGCTTCAAGCACAAAAAAATTTTAACCACAACTCTGACATCATGAGTACCAATAATTATTATGTATGTAAACTTATTGAAGAAATTTGAAAACTGTGTTTAGCCTTTTGTTCTTCAAATCAAGTGCAAGTCAATGGACTATAAATGCATCACAAGCAGCATCTTGACACCTCATTAACAGGGGAATCAAGAGGAGGATTGAGGATGCTGAAAGCTTACTTACCATGAATTTTAATCAGTGCATCCAAGTTGGGAAAAAGCTGACTAATATGCTGTTTAGACATCACATTCATTTTCAGCATTGGTTTGTAGAACACCTGTGAAAAGCAAAATAAACTTTATTGCCAATTGCCATAAGTTTAAGCAGCCACTTAAGTAACTTCCAAGTGACTGTACCTAATTATACTAGTGTTATTCACTATTTCTACCTCCAAGGCACTATCTCTTTTACTCTAGAGGAAACTGACCTTTCAAGCTTTCTTGTTAAGTTCCTTCTTTCAGCTATTTAGGCTAGCTGCTCTAGCAAACCAACAGGCTTTGCCAATGGTTCCAACCCAAGAGTCACATCATACTTGGTGAAGCACAATGGCTCAGGTGAGTTTAGTCCTGAAAAGGACCGTTTTAGGGGACAACGAGTCACCTTTCAGCAACCTAGGGATAAGTCGCCATCTAAGAGAGGTGAGTTGTGTGTTATTGGTAGATGGTGTAACAATGTACCATACCTCAGAGGAGGAGACAAATGAGCACCATGAAATGGTGATAACAAATTTAAAGTAGCTGAACACCATTTACAGACAAACCACAGAATCACCTGCTTCTCTGTTAATGCATCACCTTCAGTGCTGGCCACTATCAACTTATTGCCATGGGAAGCTGGTACAGACACCACTGAACCAATGCAAACAATTTCCTGCACCTTAACAATGACTTATTGACAACATCACCAACAGATAATCACCATTTTACTTATAAACCTATGAACATCTGAGCAAAAATGGATTGAGCTACAGATCACTGCTTACATTCTTCACTGACAGTAACTATTACCATTATTATTATATTATAAGAGACTGACATACATCACTTCACCTTTATCAAAGTGTCTATGAGTCACTGATCTTGGAAAATGAATTGAAGCTCAGTGGCAGAAGGGTGTAAGTGATGATTTTGGCCGTTTTTCTGATGTCGTCCAAATGAGCTGAATTTTTGCATGTGGCCTTTGATACAACAGAAAAACAATTTTTTTTGCGCTTTTGTTCTTCAAATCAAGTGCAAGTCAATGGACTATAAATGCATCACAAGCAGCATCTTGACACCTCATTAACAGGGGAATTCAAGAGGAGGATTGAGGATGCTGAAAGCTACTTACCATGAATTTTAATCAGTGCATCCAAGTTGGGAAAAAGCTGACTAATATGCTGTTTAGACATCACATTCATTTTCAGCATTGGTTTGTAGAAACACCTGTGAAAAGCAAAATAAACTTTATTGCCAATTGCCATAAGTTTAAGCAGCCACTTAAGTAACTTCCAAGTGACTGTACCTAATTATACTAGTGTTATTCACTATTTCTACCTCCAAGGCACTATCTCTTTTACTCTAGAGGAAACTGACCTTTCAAGCTTTCTTGTTAAGTTCCTTCTTTCAGCTATTTAGGCTAGCTGCTCTAGCAAACAACAGGCTTTGCCAATGGTTCCAACCCAAGAGTCACATCATACTTGGTGAAGCACAATGGCTCAGGTGAGTTTAGTCCTGAAAAGGACCGTTTTAGGGGACAACGAGTCACCTTTCAGCAACCTAGGGATAAGTCGCCATCTAAGAGAGGTGAGTTGTGTGTTATTGGTAGATGGTGTAACAATGTACCATACCTCAGAGGAGGAGACAAATGAGCACCATGAAATGGTGATAACAAATTTAAAGTAGCTGAACACCATTTACAGACAAACCACAGAATCACCTGCTTCTCTGTTAATGCATCACCTTCAGTGCTGGCCACTATCAACTTATTGCCATGGGAAGCTGGTACAGACACCACTGAACCAATGCAAACAATTTCCTGCACCTTAACAATGACTTATTGACAACATCACCAACAGATAATCACCATTTTACTTATAAACCTATGAACATCTGAGCAAAAATGGATTGAGCTACAGATCACTGCTTACATTCTTCACTGACAGTAACTATTACCATTATTATTATATTATAAGAGACTGACATACATCACTTCACCTTTATCAAAGTGTCTATGAGTCACTGATCTTGGAAAATGAATTGAAGCTCAGTGGCAGAAGGGTGTAAGTGATGATTTTGGCCGTTTTTCTGATGTCGTCCAAATGAGCTGAATTTTGCATGTGGCCTTTGATACAACAGAAAAACAATTTTTTTTGCGCTCAGTTTTCGAGAAAACACGGCCAAAAACGCATTCAACATGTCACTTAGCACAGTTTTCCACCAAGCTCTTCATTTGAAAACTAAGCGCCAAATGCTTGTGACTGACTTAAGACAACACGAAGCGTGTGTGCTCCATTAGACATAATGTGTCATATGGCTTTTTGACTCATAAACAGCAAACAAGATGCCCAGTTGACTTGGAAATAGTGCATATTACACCGGGTCTACTTTTCTTGAATACAGTGCTTACTGCCCATGTTTTGCTAAACAAGCTTGCTCACTATATTTTTTTCGCTTTTTTGCGCTCAGTGTTCAAGAAAACACAGACCAAAAAACGCATTCAAAACTTCACTTACCACAGTTTTCCACCAAGCTCTTCATTTGAAAACTAAGCGCCAAATGCTCGTAACTGACTTAAGACAACTAAGACAACACGGAACGTGTGTGCTCAATTAGACATAATGCGTCATAAGGCTTTTTGACTCATAAACAGCAAACAAGATGCCCAACTGACTTGGAAATAGTGCATATTATGCCAGGTCTACTTTTCTTGAATACAGTGCTTACTACCCGTGTTTTGCTCAACAACCTTGCTTGGCTCGAAAACAGTGCACAACATTCTTGGTTGACTTAAAACAGCACACAGAAGCTTTGGTTAACCTTAAGTCAGCATGCAAAGATTTTGTCTGACTTGAAAAACAGCATTCAAGGGTTAGTGCTAACGTTAGTTAAGTTAGAGTTAGCGGCATTATTTGCATATTGTGAAATTGAATTGTTAATGCTCTGTCATGCATCACACAACGAAGTGTTAAAATATCTCGCTTGAAAATACATTTTGCTGTTTACCTTGCATGAAAATACTTCTTGCTAATGTTTACCTCGCATGAAAATACTTTTTGCTGATGTTTAGAAGCCTCCATAGAAGCAAAATAACTGAGGTGATCGCCACAAAGTGATTTATGTGTTAATATTTGCCAGCATGTTTACTGGTTCACATAACACCACTTGATCACCAACACATTTTTTGCTTTCAATATTTGCCACATACGTCGACTTTTCCTTGCATTGTATTCAGGATTCTCATCGAAAATGGACAGACTTTTCATCAGGCTGGTACTCATGTTCATCCAAGAGGCCTTACGCACGTTTGTTACTGTTTTTAACCGTCTCTATTGTTCATTCTTGTGATCTGATTGGTTTACCCGATTCTTCAACTGAGTTCAAGTGGCATGACACTTAAAATAACTCACAACAACGAAATGAGAATCGAGTTATTTATCTGTATTGCTGTGATTTATTTGAATCTTTTTGTGCCTACGAAAGACATAGGTTCCTCCAAAAATGTTGCAAATGTGTGGTTCATCATGTAAAACTTTCAGCAACTGAGGAAGCGAGGAAAGTCAATCATTTCGGTTGCATTTACTAGTATGGCTAACTAAAAGTGACACGGTAAAGGATTCCAATAATTAAATAAGTTACCTCGCCTTGAATACTCCTAGTCCATATATTTTAATTTTAGTGCTCCATAAGGCTTACCTTATCATTATAGAAATTGCTGGGAAGAGCAATAAACCGTGTTCGACTCGATGGATGCTCATTCATCGGATACAAAACCGTGCTTAAGTCCAGTTCATTCGTAGCCTCCTACGCAGTCGTTTTTAGGGGACTCATATTTCACTTGGTGAAATACGAGTCTCCTAAAAATGACTGTGTAGGAGGCTAGTTCATTCGCAGATAAATTAGAACCGCATGATCAAAATAATCGCCAAGGTTGGACATCAGTTGAAATCTGCTGGGCATACCACTACGACAGATACATGTTCAGAGGTATAAAATCTTCTCTTTTCTTTGCTTAAAAATACTAGCTAAGCAAAGTCTGAGACGGGCATCTTCCTTCGAGTTAACTGTACATTGCTGTCAACTTCGAGATCAGAGGTCTTTTGGCCAGCGACCATGTATCAACAAAGAAATGGGACAAAGTCACGTTTTGCCAGGATAATTACAAAACAAATTCAAGGAGATAACAGCCTGACAATGGAAGACAATATTCCAACAAGTTTGTAAAGAATTACCTTCAGGTTGACCCCAAACTAAATGGATTTTTAACAAGAGCCCGCCAAAAAATAATTTTGCATTACGCAAAGTTCAACAACAACCCCAGCCGCCTACAAGGTCTTTACCTCACTGCTACAACGACTCTTGTTGAAAATATCGACGCAAACGAAGAGAGAGGATGTTAGGAAACCAGGACAACACAGAATATAGCGATACTTTTTTTTTTTTTTTCCTTTAACAACTTTATTGATTACAACACAAAGACAACTATTTACAATCAATTACTGTTAATTAATGGTACATACACTTCTGACAATACAGAAAGTTGTACTACTAGCAACTATACCTACATCAGATACGCCATATATTAACGATATGTATACAATAACCACACTACTAACAATACAATGCTTTACTTAGTACGTAACCAACAATACACCTCTGTAATTATCTATTATACTAATTGTTTTTATTATTTAGTTTTTGTACAGAAACAGCTAGTAATGAAGGACGACTACATTTATACTTGCATCCACTAACGCAGAACAACAATTGATACAGAATCTACACACGTTCACGAAGCTAGTGTTAACATCAGAAAGAAAGAAACAACCGGAAAATAGAGTGAGGCAAATTAAAAATTGAGGGAGTTCCATTCCCTGTTGTATCGATTAATATTACCTGAAGTTACTGCGATATATTTTTCTAAAAGTATTTTTTCACAAGCCAGAGACACAAATTCTGAGAAATGACGTTGGTTGTTTGCTGTAGCGTTTACATACAAAAAGTATTTTCCTACAAGGATGAGATGATTTAGGGCTAAACAGGGTTCAGAGGAGTGGATAATTCCAAAAGCAATGTCTAAGTCTGTCAGATATGGTTTCATTCCACTTATGTTGTAATACCAATCTTGAAATTTTGCCCAAAAAGAGGCTGCACACATGCAGTCTATAAACAAATGCCAAATAGTGTGGGTCTCAGAAGGGCAGAAAGGACAGTAAGGAGAGTCAACTTTTTTCATTTTGTGCAATAAATGATTTGTCAGTAGAATGTGGTGATTGATCTTGTACTGGAACATAGATAACTTGATCTCCTTTGTGACTTCAAAGGGTAACAGATATACTTTACATAGATCGTCCCTTTCTATTCCGCAAGCTATTAATTTCTTTTCAGCCGTTGGGGGAGGTAAGGTCTCTTAGGCTAACATTTTGTTGTATATGATTCTGCAAGATAGCGACTCGGCGGCGTTTATGGGTGCATTGGAAGAACGACTTTTCGCATTAAGCAGCCTTTTCCAGGCAGGAGGAATAGAGGAGAGAAGGCTGTGATAGTGTATGAAATTGAACTTTGTTTGGAATTTGCCACAGAGGGAATCGAAAGACAAAAAGCAGTTCTTTTCTTCGTCAAATAAATCAGAGATCCTTACTATTCCTGCACGATGCCAACGTGGGAAGTACACAGACTTTTTGTCAACTGTCAAGAACTTGTTGTTCCAAATTACTTGCACAAGGACTTCATTTTTAGTTTGAGGTGTACTTGCTATGATTTTCTGCCACCGTGAAATGATCTCTTTGTAAAAAATTGGGGAGGTGTTCACTTAATCTGAGAAGTTTATAATCGTAGTTGCAACTAAAGAGAAGTGCACCCCCGACGTTTGCAAGGAGAGATATTGGGATATGTTTCCATGGGGCTCCGTGATCTGAGCACAAACATTTTACCCAGTTAAGCTTTAGTGCATTGTTGAAAATAATAAAATATTTCATTCCTAATCCTCCCTTATTTCTGGGTTTGATAAGTGTCGACTTTTTAATTTTAGCTGGTTTGTGATTCCATATGAAGTCGAATATAACATTATTTACCTGCTCAGCAAAGTTTGCTGGCGTTTCCATTACGCTGCAGACAAAAGTGAGCTTTGAAAGGGCTCAGGTTTTCACGATGTTTATTCTACCATAGGCTGAAATGTCCCTTTGAGACCAAACATTTAAAGTTTTTTCCAACTTCGTTAATTTATCGGAAAAATTTTTCTCAACTGAAGTCTCGTGATCGTAAGAGAAATTCATGCCTAGAGCGTAGATTGTGTCGTTTCTGATTTGTAAATTTAGTATTCCGTCCGTTTTATGTCGCCAGGTGCCGAGCCATAGCATTTCAGATTTGGATTGATTTATCTTCAGCCCTGAGCATTTTTCAAAACGAGTGAGCAAATCAAACAGGTTAATTACGGCTTGAGTATTTGTGAGAAAAGCTGTGGTGTCATCGGCATATTGCGAGAGTTTCAATTCTTTATTGCCATGTATTTTAAGACCTATTTCCTTTGAGCTTCTAACACTTTGCGCAAGGACTTCTATTGCTATGATGAAAAGCATACCGGAAAGAGGGCAACCTTGACGTACCCCGCGTTTAAGGAAAAAGTGGTTTGATGCGTAGCCATTGTTCAGTACACAACTCGAAATATTGTTATAAAACACACTAATCCATCGTCTGAGATGCGGGCCGAAATTGAAAGATTCAAGACATTTTTGCAAAAAATCCCATTCAATCGAATCAAAAGCCTTTTCGAAATCTAGGAAAACAGCTATTCCAGGTATATCTTTCTGCTTTGTATAATCTATAAAATCTTTGATAAGCCTTATGCTCTCACCAATGTATCTTCCTTTAATGTAGCCAGATGGTGTTGGATGAATAATTTTTGGCAATATCCTTTCCAAGCGAAGAGCGATGGTTTTAGTTAAGATTTTATAATCTACATTCAACAGCGAAACCGGTCTCCAATTTTTGAGAAACTCTACATTCTTTTTCTTTTTAGGAATTAAAGAGATTATCCCTTGACTTTGAGAAATAGATAGAACGCCGTTCTGGAAAGCGTAATTAAAGCTGTCCATCATATATCCGCCTATTTCGTTCCAGAAATACCGATAAAACTCCGAGGTGAGACCATCAGAGCCCGGGGTTTTATTACTTTTCACTGATTTCAAGGCGTTGTAACATTCTTCAAGTGTCACCTTGCCTTCGCAAGTTGCCACCTCCTCTTCTGATAACACACTGAATTCTGGAAGAAGGGGATTCATATTATTTGAAGTGTATATTTGAGTGAAGAAGAGTTCTTCTTCTTTGAGAATCTCTTTAGGATCTGTGATCTTAATGTTTTCATTATTTATCAAAGATGTCACGTGTTTTTTGATTACTTGATTACTTTTTTCTAAACTGAAAAAGTATTTACTGTTTTTCTCACCGTGCTCGTACCATTGTGCTCTGCTGCGAACAATAGAGCCCTGAGTTTTAGCATCCGTTATTTTGGCTAGTTTGGATTTTAATCTATCCATTTCTACTTTATCGCATTCACTGTAGGTTGCTTGTAGTCTGTTCTGAATATTAATCAAATCCATTTGAAGGGCTGCTTCTTCATCTCGCACCCTCTTTGCTTTGCGTTTAGAATAATTGATCGTAAAAGCCCTAATTTCCATTTTAACCATTTCCCAGAACAAGCCTTTGTCCTCTACTTGTTGATGTTTTTCAGCGAATTCGGGGAGTTTGGAAGTTAACAGTTGGACATAAGTTGTATCCGTCAGTAAAGAGTTGTTGAAATTCCAGAATCCTGGCCCCCGAGGGGACTACTTTGGTCAAAAGACATATTAAGAGCTACAGCGGAGTGATCAGAATGTATGCTTGGGATTATTTTGCATTCTCGAAAGAAACTACTCAGATTTTTGGAAACAAAGAGGTAATCGAGTCGGGTTTGGATTTTCAAGGAGGGGTTACTCCAGGTGAAGCCGCACAGATCTGGATTCTTAAAATGCCACGAGTCCACTAAATTGTTTGTTTTGATAAAAACATGAAGGGCAACGACGGAGGGTTTTCTTTCATTGAATGGTTTGCCACCTCTTTTGTCTAGGCTACTAATAACACAGTTGAAGTCTCCTCCTAGCACGACATTATCGTTGATGTATTCTTTCAGAAAAGTATTGGAGAGCTCCCTTACGAAAAGAACCTGTTGATTTGGGTCGTTGGGTGCATAAATATTGACGAAAACTACTTTTGTACCATCGATGAGGGTTTCTGTCAGGATACTTCTCCCATGGTTATCTGTGGTAGTTTTTTCCAGGCAGATGTCGAGGCATGGCTTGAACAAAATCATAACACCTCTACTATGAGATGAGCCGTGACTGTATGCTATTTTACCACCCCATTCGGTTTCCCACCTTTTGATTGTCTCTGGTGTGGAATAGGTTTCCTAAAGGAATATAATGTCGGACTTTTGGCGGTGAAGCCACTGGAAAACTTGTCTCCTCTTTCTCGCCCTATTTAGCCCTCTGACATTCAAAGATAAAATCTTATACATTTAGATGCGAAAAAAATTAAAAAGGAAACGTACCAAAAATGCGAAACGCACAGAAACGCAATAAAGGACCATTTTGCTAGTGAATTGAATCTCTTAAGGCTGATTATTTGATTTGTTACGGAATAATTTGATGTAAACACTGCAGCGATGAAATGGCACAACATAACAACTACTAAAGACTTACCTAAACTTTTGTGCGGCATTTTGACTGGAATCCAGGAGCTAGTTGGCAGCTGGTAGACATGATATTAACAAAAAGTAAATACTGAATAAACTAACAGGGCATCTAGTGTTAGTTGCTCATTAAACGACCATAGAAGGGAATATCTGATGTTTCAGGGCCACGATAAACAGTGCCATTAATAATAAGTCTTTCTACACTAAAATACGCAGTTTTCTTCTCATTCTTTGTGGCTTTTAGAATTGGGTACAGCTTCTTTCTAACATCATCTACCTCTTTCGGGAGAAGTCATCTGATATTCCATAGCATGAGCCTTTGGGCAGGTTCTTAATAAACGATTTTATAAATTCTTTGTCTTGGAACTGTGTCAGTTTGACGATGATCGGACGTGGTCGTGTACTCTGGACTTTTGCTGGGTTTGATACTCGCGTTGAAATGCGGTGTACTCTATCGAATTGAATCTGCTCTACATCGGAGGGCGGTATTTTAAGCTTGCAGCGCATGAAATTGCGTAAAGCTTCGTCCGCGCCGGTATTTGATTCGTCTTCTCGTTTATTTATGCCAAAAAATTTTAAATTTCCTCGATGGCTATGGCATTCCAGCTTTATATGCCGGCGACGTAGCTCGAGGAGATCATTCTCTACTCTTTGCATGACAGAACTAGCAGCGTTTTGTTCGGAGTGTATGTTCTTGAACTCTGAAGCCAGATCTTTGATTTCAGCGTGGGCGTTTTCAAGCCTTTCCTTCAAATGTCTGTTCTCTTCTTCCAAATCAGTTATCCTTCTTTTGTACCCTTCTAACTCCGGCATTATTTGTAACAGCACATTCAGGTTTTCCTCAATACTTGTGAGTCTCTCATTCACTGCATGGCAGCCATATTGGGATTCAGCGTCAGCATCTTCTTCATCTGTTTGAGAACTGCCTTCTCTTGTTCTTTTCATCTCTCCTTTTGCTCCTACCTCCGAGAGAGTTAAGACCTACGTTTTTCTTATATATGTGACTTACTAGTCATGTCTTCAGCCAGACAAAAAACAAAATTATCTGGAGCACATTCGAGACGCGTCTGCCATATTCCACGCTCCCAGGCCTCCCCTATAGCGATACTTGGGGAAATAAGCTGGATGAACGAGGATTATTTTCGCAAAATAGCACTCACTGGCGATTTGCGTATTTTCCGTCTGTGCGAAATTCAGTGCGACGTGCAATGCGTCTTGGATGAACATGGGTCTTTAAAATTTAATGATTTCTTCGTAATGTTTCTGAAGTAAAAATAATCTACCGTACACGTAGTCCGAGCGGATTTAATCCCATCACCAGCAGGAACTTATCACTGTAACAGTGCCCTCTGTGGTCGCAAAGGATTGTGGGTAAACTATGGTCTCCAAACGTGGACAACACTCTCCAAACATCAGACATTTTGAGCCTATATATCCAAAAACAGCTCCTGCTTTCCAAACTTTTAGCACGGCAACCTTCGACGGACGGGCTGAGACTAGCAACAGTGCACCGCTATTTAGATTTCCAGACTTCCATATATCTTTAGTTAGTATTTTGTACGTAGTACATGTATCTTGATGAAATTTGCTTTTCCATTTTGCCCCTGATCCTAATTTTGGTTGTACAGCTTCATGGTTGGAATTTTAGTTTATTACATAATATGTGGAATACATGCCATATGTTATGCACTGGTCAGTGGGTTCACATTTAATGTTTAGCAGGAAGAGAAGCAGTGAAATCAGCCTCACACCTACAACTCAGACATAGCAAATTTTCCAATCACATCAGTAGCCAAAGACTATATAACCTACTTATGTTACACAACTTCCTTGACTCTAATCATGACTTCCACTCAGGTTGTTGAAACGTCAGTTAATGTTGACCACCTCTAACAGTGCTTTGCGAGACTACACTCACCCAGGTGATCATGTCTCACCCAGTTATGAGACTAACAGACTGTCACTGACACTACTCATTCTCTCTATGACAACACTGCACTGGCAGTCAATTGCCAGGATGGAAAAACTAAAGTGATGAACTAGTAGTACAAGTACCTTACCTTGCTCAATACTTTCAAATTCCTAACATGTGTTCTCTCAGTATGGATAAGCTCTATAAAACAAAACGAAAAAGCAAACCACATCTCAAGTTCAAAATTTCACTACATCAAGTCTGTAATAAGGACAAAATATGGGCACTCAGTCCTATTGGCCATGTTCTAAACGAGTGAGGGCCTGGGAATGAGTTTTAAAATTTATTGATTGGAAAAAAATTGTTGACACTGCATGAAAGAGCATCTCATAAATGGACATCTAACCAACTTTGACGCTGTTAAGTTGAATTGTAGCTGAAACAAAAGCTATTGAAATTTGTGAAAATTAGAGACTTTGTATGGTTTGGAGGGACACACTTTCCGAAATAGAAACATTTGTATGGGATTTTTTAAAGATCTAAATGCATGTTAACTGGCGACGTTTCGAAAAACATGGTCAAACTTGCTGAAAGTACTTACTTTGAGATACCCTTTCATACGAGAATCAATTTAGTTCAATGCCATTGATTTTCAATGAAGTTTAGATTCGTTCCCAGGCCATTACTCGTTTAGAACATGGCCAATTCCCTCGTCTGTTTCCCTAAGAGTCTGGTTTTTCAATGAAGTAGTGAGACCAAAGTGAAATTTCACTCTAGCCCTTGAAAAAGCTGCAAGGTGCACAACAAGCCTGTCAAAATGTGAAGCATATACAGGTACATGCAACTTGCATTATTATTAGGTTGATTTTCCTCCCCACTAGTTGAAGAAGAGGCTTGAAGACTGATTACCAATCACAGCACTCCAGGAACCCAAAACAAAGACAGGTGGCTCTCTTGGGTTAAGATAGCTAATGCAGTGAGCAGTATGTTCATACATTCAAAGCCATTTTTCTGTCATGTTCTTCTACCAATCCACAAAAAGGAGCCAACATGTCGTTATCAAGGACAAAAATAAATTGTGTTTTCCAACCACTGCATTCACCAAGATTGTTGTTGGCCTATGCATGAAATTGAGAACATGGGATTTGTGCGCTCAAAGTTTGATGAGAATGCTCGGATGAAATTTACAGCATGTTCTCTGAAGCCTATAACAGAGAGAATGTTCTGATTTTAAGGAAATTCACAACATTTTGACAGAAGATTCTGTTGAAACATGTTTTTTAATTTAAAAAATGTTGTGAATTTCCTTAAAATCATAAATTGTCTGTTACAGTTGTACTATCCAGACTTTTAGAGAATGTTGTATTATCAAATCCCGTACAGTTGCTGCTTCAGGGCTAAAATTTGTTTGGTTGACTAATTTCTTGCCTTGCACAAGCTTGCATCAGATGACGTGGGTCAAAAAGGCTCACATCATCAAACCAAGCACAGGCTTAAAACGTTTGGGAGAAACCTTCACTGAAAACAGTTCCAAAGAGGTTCAATTACAGCTTAATGTGTCATTTTAGACTACCAGTATCAGCCTTGTTCTTTCAATCATTTCCTCCTTTCTTTCTGGAGAATCAATACTTCCTTGAAAGCCTCAGACAGCTACGAATATAAATTACCATGAATAAATTCTTGACGTTTGATTTCCTTTGTTCTGAGCTTCTTGATAACCTAAAAGCAAAATAATGTAGGAAAATGAAAGCACCAAGTTATGTTGGGATGTTAAGAATTCATGTGTGCTCATGATTGATCAGTCTCTTTAGAAAAAATAAAATTATCACTTCAGCAAAAAATGTGGAAAGTAAATGAACAGTTTATAATCTAATTCGCTACCCACTCAAACTAATATAAAACATTTATCATGTAATAAGTAACCACAGTTGGGGTGTGTCAACACAAGCCATGTGCGACCCTCTTTATTATGTCTTACAAGCTTAATTACAGAAACTCTGAAAGGCTCAAAATACAACAAGAAATATACATATAGGAGCCGATCATATACCAACAATACAATAAACGCACTGACTCTTATGTATACTCTTTGTAAATATGTATATGAAAAACTGACAGTTCCCCTTCATTGGGTATTCAATTTTGAGGGCCAGAGATGTTTGTATAATGCAAATGAATATGAATAAAAGCAACGTTTTTTAGTAAATATACCAGCCTTCCACTAATGAAGCAATTGCACATGTACAACATACCATGTAACACCCAAGACAATGGGTTACGTAACCCATGATAAATACATTATATACGGCTGTAACACAAGTTATCAAAACTAAACTGAAAGTGTCACGGTTAAGGTTCACCCTATGTTCTATGGAATTTCCATGTTTTAAATGCTTACTACTGGTCTTCATTAGGCAAAAGAGCATGAGAAAACTATCTTTTCTTTGATGACCTAAAATGTTTCAAACATATGCTCAGTTTTGAAGCAGGTAACCAAGAGCTTCCTTCTAGGTCCCCTGAAGACCTTCCATAAGTAGTATGTGCACTCTTTTTGGTTCCACAAGACTGTTACAGCAAAATAATGGAAGGACAAAATTACCTTTAGAGGAGAGGTGAAAATTGGCTCACACAAACCAGCAGTAAGCGATCTAAATGTGGAGTCCCATGTAAAAATGAATTTGCCATGAGACAAACACAGTCTCACTCAAAACTTGTATCTATGTACCACTATTTTGTGTCATTTGACTTGCAGGCAAGGAGAAAGAAAAGACAGAAAAGTCTAACTCAACATGCTTAATATCTTCCTTTTCAGATTAAATCCCTGTAAGTTCAGTACCTTTTTATCAACAACTTGCTGCCAAGGTGGGGGCTGGGCATCGTAATTCATGTCTGGATCCTAGTAAAGACAGTTGAAAGAAAATGTTGCAAAGAAGAACTAACAGGAATATGATAGATTATTAATTTAGAAATACAGAATACTTCAAAGTTAGTAAATAAGAAAGTGAGGTTCTTTGGTTTATCCTTAT
This sequence comes from Pachyseris speciosa, assembly GCA_016490735.1. NCBI lineage: Eukaryota > Metazoa > Cnidaria > Anthozoa > Scleractinia > Pachyseridae > Pachyseris > Pachyseris speciosa. The sequence goes on from JAEMWC010000074.1 coordinate 1,077,749, forward strand.
TTGGAGCAAATGGTCATGCCACATTCTGGCACAGTTTGAAATACACAGCAATACATCTTTCAATGACAATGATTGGGTCTTAGCTGTTATAAAAGTGAATATGCATAGGAAGCTCACCACATTTCCTCACTTCCACAGGCTTTTACCAAGCCCAGTACATTGTAAAGTCAGGGGAGGAAGGGAGGGGGTGTTTTCACTATTTTTGACAGCCCTTAATATCTCATTTAGAGCTGAAAATCAGTGGTCTTCAGGGTCCACTGGATATAATTTAAGAAGAGTTATGTAAAAACAATAAGCTCTAGTCCAAACATGAAATGCAGAGTCTTTGGGTGTTCAAATCATTCAGTCCTTCTTTGCTCTGTGACTAACAAAAATAGTGGCTGAGAAGAGCTTTTTAACCATGCTTGAGTATCAGGGTTCACCTAAGGGTTGGAAACCCTGACTGTGGTTGGGGAAAAACAGTTCCTCATCAACATTAATTTTAAGAGACTTATTGTAATTTCTCAGCTTGCTAATAAAAAAATTGTATGCTAAATTTACTCACCAGCTCTTCTTCTGTTGGAAGAAAAGAAGGAGATCGTGAGTTTACACGCCTCCCTGGGAGTAATTAGAAGTAGTTAGATAAGAAAACATGAAAGTGAGTTTAACTAATGGAGTTTAAGTTAAAACTATTGTCAATGATTATTAATTTTGTCAGCCACTTTTTTGCTCACCCAAAGACAGAATATTTAAACAATTCCTTTTTTACAACCTATGATTTTTACTTGAACTCACTAAAGAACAGTCCTGGTTTGGCTTAACTCAGCATCACAAAGTTCTCACAACCGCTCATTTTCCTCAATTTTTATTTTATTAGTCCTAATCAAATTTACAACTGTCAATGTTCACAAATACCAATTAATGTACATTTGCCAATTTTCAATACTTCTGAACATATCTAACTATCATAATAGTCAAACATTTCCACTCAATATTCATGAAACACTCTCTACTAACCATGCAGAGACATATAGCTTAAACCAGAAATATAATGAAATGAAATTGCAGGACCAATGGCATAAATTTTCAGCATCTCATGAGAAACAAACTTACCTTAAAATTTTAATGTGAATTACTATACAATTACAAGTAATAGTGTAATCAGAATAATACCACCAGTGCTGCTACAAGTAGGAAAACTCAACCATTTATTGGCAAATTCATAACAACATGTCAAAAAGTTACCATGATTATTATTTTAATTTAATTATTGTTAAGCATCCTCTTTGTAATAAAACTGGACCTTTTGGGAAATATCACTTGAAAAAAGAAACAGATTGAGGTAAGAAAATTTGTTGAAGTGAAACAAATTTATCACATATCGGGATGATACCATAGTAAGAGAAAATTAAAACAATGAAATGTCCAACCAAATCATGACAAGATGACTTTGCTTATGAAAAAGAGGAACAAGCTAAGAATTTTATAAGTTCAAGATTTGATAATAAAATTAGGCCTGCAGTATTGGAAACAGGCTTGATCATTTGCGGCCGACTTTTCCAAGTTGGTATCCACTTCCATCTTGGCTAAGCATGACCAAAAACATTTTGACAATAGTAAATCTGTTAGCTAAAGTAGCAGTTTTGAAGGGGATTTGGCTATTATTTTCCACTTGACAAACAGGTCTTTGATTTTCAGAGTTTTGCTAACAGCCTATTATACTGCCCCTTCAACCCTGCTAATGATATTAACATAGTACAGGTCATGCATAACACTACAGATAAGCATTCAATTTCAGTTACTGCCTCACAAAAGGAGGATTAACCAGTATTGTCCTGTGCAAGAGAAGTTGTAGTTTTGTTTGCAGAAAAAAAAAAGCAAAAACTTACCATCTTCAGAAACTGATTCCATTGGCGTGGGATCACCAACACTTGAGAACAAAACAAGATATCAGTTATTCTCCTGCAGCTATAGTAATTTTTAGCAGATACATAACAGTGATCTCTCTCTTAATTTTCGTATCCTTTTAATTACTATACATCACCTCCAAATGCTTTACTTCAAAATCAAATTGCATCCCGCACAAGATTTCTGACTTGGTCGTGTACCAAATGATGCTTTCCTTATCACAAATTTTGAAGCCCATAAAAAGTCTAAAACTGGAAATAAAGGCTCATTATTTTTTCTGAATGATCTCAACAGGATGGAATCCTAAAACCTTGAATCTGATTGCCTAATAATGCACACTCTTAGCCAGTCCAGCTTTTTTCCATCTGGTCCAGAATTGGCGGGAAATCTTGAACAAAAACTGTTTTAATTACTACAGCGTGGCGAAACGTTGGATTTTTTCTCTTAAAATACAACTTTTCGCCTACAAAACTTTGTAAAGCGAAAGGAAAACATCAGCAATGGAGTAAAAGCCCTGGTTATTCCCCCAAAAGGCAAGTACTCACTTGATTTTGTTGACAACACTGAGCTGGTTTGCTGTTTTTCAAGATGTTGTTTTTCTTCAACTACATGCCGTTTAACTGAAAACGACTAACTGCAGAGCAGTCTTTTGAGATCAGTTTTTCAGTTGACATCCGTTATTTTCTTTGAAGTTCTATTTTCTAATCTTGTTCCATGTTGCTTTATTTAAGAAAATATGATTCATGGCCAGAAAATGGTCAAACAAACATCGCAACGCTGTGCAGTTTGCATGAAATAATGTCAACAAGTTTTTCTTACGTAGTTTTCCTATTTTAGCATTCATTTGTGAAGGCCTTTTGAAGAATGAAGATAAATACTTAAAATAATAAGATATGAAGAAGAGACTGAGATGTTTAAGTATTTTTCACTAAAGGTATTCCTCGTGTTTTATGAACTTTCGTTAAAACTGAATTTGAAAGCATGATTTCATTGTCAACAAGTCAAAGCAATAAGCAATAAGTCTTAAATTTGTGCGAATTTTTCAAACATCATTGTTTAGTTTGTTTAATTTATTTCTCTGTGGTTGCTATGAAATAAGTTTTATATTGCCAGAAATAATATTTTGAGGTTAGGTGCACTTTAAGCTGAATTGCCATGCTTCTTTTAGGTCTTTTTGAAGAGGTGGTATTCTCCCAAATTATTACAGGAATGGAGCGACGAAAACAACCAAGAAAAAGGTTCTACTTACAAATTTTCCACAGTCCCAGCAACAGATTTCCGTAATCGCCTAAAACTTGTAGTTAACTCTGGCCTCTGAAAAAAGTACAAGGTGGTTTTAAATGTAACTGATATAAAACAGTATTTAACAGACATCACATAAAGCTCATAATTATGCTGGATCATGCATTTATCAAATAAGGAAATTTATCTTGACTTACAGTACCGCCTGAAAGTATTGACCCATCGGGACGAGGCAATACCTCGTCTATGCCGCGGGTAGTGGCCGTATAAAAAAATTGTCCCCGCGGGAAAACCGAGGTACAATTTTGCCACGGGAATACCGCGGGAGAAAAGACGAGGTAATGCCGCGGGGAAAGAACAATGACGATTAATTCCAGGTGTCAAAAAAGCGGAAGGACTGTAAGGTGCGAAGATTCACGGACTTAAAAATAATGCTGTGCGCGATTTGAGTATGGACTCGTAATTTCTGAACCGGCCTCTATATAATGTAAAATCGAAGTCTTTGAAACGCTAAGGGGCTTGCCCTGGTTAAACGCCTGCCTTGGTTAAACGCCGTATTTCACATGTGAAGTACGGCATTTGTCCCAATTCTTGACTTGCACGTCACGCAAGTATCACGCAAATAAAAAAATAAAATTGCTTATCTTTCAATAAATTAAGTCAAGAAACTGAGATACTGTAGAAGAGTCATAAATAAACAACGTATCAAAGTTTCAGCGTTGTGCGATATTCCGAACTCGAGTTATTCGATAAAGGGTACTACTCAAAATTATAGTTTTTAGTATGGAGACGCCATGCTGGCACCGTGTTCCTGTGAGAAACCCCAACATGGCGGTCGGAAATCCATTGGAAACATCTGGAGCTCACTTTTCCTCTCGCAAAAGATTTTTTCTCTCTGCTTAACTTCAAAACATTCGCATAGACACTTCTCTTAACATATTGGTTATTCAGAACTCGAAAACACAACGTTAATCGATATTTTCGCGTACGTGATATGTTTCTCAGACGCAACTACGATGTCTGGCATTGTAAAAAAAATGGAAATTCAGACTGCTTTATTTTCAAAACAAAGCATGCTACCGAGCTGAAAACATGTAAGTAGATATATCTTTAAAATGTCTTTAACCTGATGAGGTAAGGCCTCAAAATTTTTAATTTTAGTTTTTTCTGACGACGCGTGCTGATTTCATTTGGATCGGCTGAGGCGTTCTTCACGGCTGGCCTTTTCTTTGGACCTTCTAAATTTAATTCGCGGACAACTTCAGAAATTTTAAAATTTCGTCTATAGAACGACAAAATTCTTAACTTGACATACTCTGATGTTCGAACCATCTTTGCTCCAGAGCTCACGTTGGGTTGTCGTCACGTGCCGTGCTCGAATTTGCATAAAACGCCGATACGCACGAACGACCAATTGAATTTAAATTTGTTCTTTGAAATCTTGGCCTGCCTTACTTAGAATTTCTTGGTAATTTGTTCGCTTCCCTTAATATCTTAGTTCTGAATAACTTCGAGTCAATCTAACAACGTTTTGGATCTATGATAAGCTTAATTCAAAATTCCTGTCCGGTTGCCGGACACAGCACACACTGTAAATGAATAAAACTTTGAAGCCGTCTCTCAACTCCACGCGAGCGCGCCGAGCATAAATGCGCTTCGAAGATTCGATTCAAAATAGTCGCGACAATCGCTAATATCAAAATAATATACAATGAAAATATTTCTCCAAAAATTTTTTATTTATGGTCGGATTCTAACAACAGAATCATTTCTGCCCATGTATCAAAAAAGCTGATAGATCTATGTGTAGCGGCCATGACTGTCCTTCCTGTTCAAGATTTCCTGCCGAAACTTTTAGGTGCTACTTTGTCACTTGAAACACAAAGGAAACAAACGCCTATTCAAACTCGACCGCGGTGTTTTAATACCTCGGTTTTACCTCGGTTAACTTTCCCGCGGCAACTTTGGAGCCTGACCGAAAAGTTCCCTCTGCAAAAAAGCGGCCTGCCGCGGGAATACCGAGGGAAAGTCGCGAGGAGGTCACGCGGCAAAGACGCGGAAAAGGGGTCAATACTTTCAGGCGGTACTGTAATAATAATAAGAATAAAAGCATATAATTATTTATACACCAAAAAATAATTACAGCATGGCTGGTTGGCACTAACCTGGGTTAAATACCATGACAACCTATAGGCTTTAATACATCTTAACCAATGGTTAGCTCTAACCATTCTTCGAGCAACTCAGCCCAAGTATTTAAATACTGACCATGCTTCACTAACAAACTGATGGATTACCTCTTTGTTATTCTTATTATTTCATTCTCATTGATGTACTCTTAATTCTTCTGCTTCACATGTTTACCATTTCACTTCAGGGGCCAGTTGCTCGAAGCATGGTTAGCGCTAACCAGGATTAAATACCATGACAACCTATAGGTTTTAATACATCTTAACCAATGGTTAACGCTAACAATGCTTCAAGCAACTCAGCCCAGGTGTACAAATATATATAGTCTGAGACAGTGTTGCCGAGTGCTTCGAGTGTTGCATGATGAGTTCAAGGCCTGTTCTGAACACTAGATGGAGTTGTTTCTAAACATAGTCCTAAACTCAACTCCAGTTATACTTGTTAAATGGCCAATTGGCTAGCCTGTGTGCAGGCTCTCCAGTTTTTTGGTTGCAATGTGAGTCATGCAAGACTCGAAGCCATGAATGACGAGCAGTGCAGCTGTGAGAAAATTGGGGCGGGGAAAGGAGAGCCAGCACACAAACCCCCTCGTAATCTGCAGTGCCTCTAATAACCAACCAATAGAATCAAAGAAAAATGTCAATAAACATAACTGGAAATGAACGCGAACACACACACGTTGATTTTTGCACCAAGTAAGTAAGCGTGAACTTCAAGTGTCCTACAGTGAAGGAAAAGTTTGAAACTTTGATGTGTAAGACAGCAGATCTGGATATGATAAGCGTGTGAGATAGTTCCTCTGAAATGAAAAGCAAGTGAAACAGATGAACAAACAGTATTTATTTTAATAGTATAGAAGTTGTGGTAGTGTTTTCATTAGGTTCTTTTGTAGAGGCTTATACATAATTAACAGCTTTTCATTGCATTCTTGCTGGATACTTACTGCAGGAGTCTTCATACTCTCTGACCTTCCAACAAATTTTGCTAAATGAGGTTTATCAAGAAAGATTTCACTGGAGCTAAAGAAGAAGAGCAGAGCAGGAAAATGTTCTTAAAATGACAAAGAAATGGTGTGAAATAAATACCTATGTAACTTGACGCAAATTCTGGTGCAAACATTGTGAAAGCACTTTCCTAACAGTGATTTAACATTTAGTCTGGTCTCAATACTGCCAAAGAAAACTAACAGTTGTACAGCAAGGTACTTGAATAACAAATGAAATTACATCCCAGCAGTGGACTGAAAAAACCTACAAGTCCGCACATGGAGGTCAAGTCTGAAGGAGTGCATATTCCAAACACTACAGGCTGTTAATGAGGACAGGGATGGAAGTCATATCATATTACAAGCGTGTTACTTCAAGTCTCTAACCAAGTTAGTGCCTTACTGTTAAGCAACACTTCAGCTTGATAAACTAACCTCTTGTGCCTTGGCATCACTTCCTGTAAGCAAAGAGACAAACAACATTTCTTAAATTTCTGAATGGAAACTTTCTTGAACACTCTGTGTTACTTACAAGGAAAAAGCCTAGTAAAAAGTTTGATGAAGTTTTGCGAGTGAGGTCCAGTGACTTCTTTTCAGGTCTACAAGTTTCATGCTTAGCCTTAAGTTCACAAAAAAATCTTCAAACCAAAAGCCATTTTGATCTACAGTAAACAGGGTTTCTAATTAGCTGGGCTCCAGGTACAACATATATCACACAATTATTTAAGAACTCTATTGAACCACATGAAGTAATGACATTCAGTTAAAAGTATACTCAAACTTACTTCTCCAAATGGTTCCCTGGAATTAAAGAAAACAAAAGTGTTAATGCTTGTGTAAAATTAATGCAAGCCACACTATTTTAGCAGCAACCCAATCCAACAACTAAAATGTGACTGTTCATCAATAATATTTCAAAAGATGTGGCAAACATTTTTGGCCTACACTATGGGAAAATAATGTCTATACACCAATTAATCATGTCCTCTATCCTCTTACTTTAACATTTAAGGATGTTCGCACTAATTGTTTATGTGCATCTAAACTGTGCAGGTAATGCAACAGCATTATGTCACGTATTAGTCACGACTGACTTGTCCCCAACTTAAGAAACAAACATGGGCTGTAAACTTCGAACCAATTTTACTTGTTTAGATCATTGGTGACCCTAACTTTTTTTACACAAACCATTTACTCTACTTATTATCTACCAAAACTGATGAAATGAAAAAAATCTCACTGTAGGAAGTTACAGTTTTTTAAAATTTTCTTCCTTTGTGCCATCAAATTCCGGAAGTGGTCAAAACGGCAACGCTTATGAGGATGCTCGTTGAGGATTAGATTCAATGTTTACGACATCCCTAATGGCGTGAAATTATTAAAAATATCCACTCCTTAAGACCTATGCAAAGAAATCTTCACTCAACCAGTTAATTTCTATGATTTTTGATGGGTAATTTGATGAAGCTATACTTCGTTATTATGGCTGATTTGTAGCAATTAGGGCATTTTTCCAGTGCCCTTTCCTCCGAAACAACGCCGGTGACCCCCATTTATTTTTTTAATTTTGGAATAAATAACTCATGTTCTAACTCTAGGTGAGAAGTGAAAAAAATTTTGCGCAAACATCCTTAACTTTAATTTGCCTTTAACATTTAACTTTAATTTGCCATCTTGATAAAATTACATGTTTCACTTAAGTTAGTGGCAAGGAGACCTCAAGAAAGTACCAGGCTTATAGGAGAGGCCACCTCGAAAGACAATAGAACAAAATTTGGTACTGTGTGAGTGCAGTATGAGCAGTTCAATATGTCTCTTCCAATACATTACAGACATTTCTCTCACTTACAAGTGAGCCAAGCTCTGTTGTGTGACCCCAACCATCTTTGCTTCTGCACTGTTTCAGTGATTTATGATATCAAATTAGTAGAACTGTCTCAAAAGGACAATATTTTGATTATAATTACCTGTCAGATACTCTTGAGGACTCGTCGCCAGCCATTCTAAATGCAAACAAACACATTAATAAGAATCCAAAAGTTTAATGAGGTGAAGTACCCTTGAAGTGGATCAAGGAACCATAAGACACCTCCACCTTCTAATTTGGCTTCTACATGGCAGATTTGGTCACTATGAGATTATTGATCAATCACTAAACAATGCAAAAAAGAACTAAGTTATTCACACAAGTTGTCCCTGCCACTTGTTTACAAAACAGTGAATATTCTCAAAGAATGTGTAAAACTGAAAGAGAGTAGTGCGTGTAATTGAGGCATATTCATTACCAATCAAGGCTGATGGTAAATAATGAAAGGTGTCATTTGAAGTGTTCTTGACATTGTTTAAATGTTATATACAATCATCCCCCAGCCAAAATGAGAAAAAAAATATTACTTTTGCTGACAATTGACTCCACTTGCCCTTTCAATAAAAGCTTTCAAATTAACAGGTAGGAATTGGGAGATGGAATAAAAAAATGTTGGTGGTGCTGATATGGAAAGTAGCCACCAGAATTTGCCGGTTACTGGCTTCTAGTGAAATTATTACATGCAAATTTATAATAAATGGTTGCTTTACCTGTTCTCTCTTCCACCTGAAATCTAAAATATTATGAGGGGTAAGTAATTTAAATCAATAACAGATGTTCAGCCATTTTACAAGTAAGGAAACGTATGACTTAGCAAAACTATATACCAAAATCAATGAACAAAAGACCACTATTATATGACAGAACACATAGGTGAATAAACCTAAACATTAGTGCAAAGTTTTTATAAGTATCCCAAGAATTTCGGCCCTGATTGCAAGTACACTGTAGGTGGGTAAGATGGGATTCCTGGAGAAACAGATGGAGAAAGCCAGGTAAATAGGAAGAGAAGGAGGGAGGAATACCACGCCCAGCAAAAAAAAAAAAAAGTAAGAGAGAGAAAGAAATACCCCACTGACAATTACCAATGTGGTTCACTTTAACAGTTATGCTTGCATACATGTATCAAGTGTTATGTACACATAATTACTTACGATATCTTCATCAAATGAACCACTCTTTATCTTGTTATCAGCTGAAGGAAAGTGCAATAATGAGAACCAATGAAAACAAATTCCCTTCAAAAGTATCACTAACTTAGTTACTTATCTGACTGTTTAACTCAAACAGCCACCTGTTTGACAGCAGCAGTCTTTTTTATAATTAATGAATGGGAGCATTGCACAAAGAAACAATCTGAGTCCCCAAAGTTTTTTCTTTGGTACTGTACACTTGTGACAAAAGAACATTTCATTTTGTTCATATCCAGGGTTATGAAATGCAAACAAACAACATGTACCAACAGCAAGGTAAGCCCTTCACCTTCCATTGTAACTGCCTTAGGTCCTAAAAATTGGATTAAGAAACCTTTCTATCTTTTTAAAATCCTTAGCTCAACATTTACAACCAGCTTGGGAGCCTTGTACCACATGAATCACAGTGCTAGAAACTGCTGAATGCAGGTTATTTTGGATAAATAACTGGAAAGACATCTGATAACTAAAAGGTATATGTGGACTGTAACATGACTCAACTCCATCCTTCCAACCACAGTTAAAAGTTACAAAGCAGAAACAGTTTCTTACCTGGGCCCCCATTTTCAGATTCATGTTCATCATTTGACCCATCTACACAAATATAAAAAATCAATTTTTCACTCTTGACTACTTTGCACCTTATGTAACTCAACCCCTATCAAACCAACAGCTAAGGTGGCTTGTATTTCTAGACCTAATGAACTAGGCTCTGGGAAATGGGGCTTACCACCCACCAAAAATTGTTATAGACATAGATTGGCAAAAAGAATCTTGCTGACCACAAACATGACTTTTTCACTGCTTTTCCAGTTAATTAGTTGATGTCAGCTTAATAACTTATAACAAAATTGCCAACTACCACACCAAGGTTTGTTTAGTGTTATCAATAGCACTTCAACACACGTGGATAACATCTGAAGTGCTTGTCAAACTTAACATTGCTTTGAGCACCGCTACATCATGTGCAAAAGAAACAGTCATGTACTATTTTAGATTCTCAATTCTTGTTACGTTCACAAGTTCAATCTTCTGTTTGCAGTAACCATACGAGTCAAATGCCAAACTTTTCAATCAAATTTAATCAATTCTTTGAAAATTAGCAGCTTTCTCAAATTCACTGGCAGTACTTAATTTACACAGTGCTGCAATCAGCCCAGTCTCTCACTTAACACTGACTATTGACAATCAGCATGGTACTCACATGAGTCAACAGGTTGACTTGGCTTCCTAGGTTTCTATAACAATCAAAAAAACATCGTCAGAGCCTAAAATGACCACTATGTGACACCATTATTTTATTTTTCAATCGCTTAGGTCTTGCAATTTGGGCAGTAAAATGCCTGGAGTCTAGTATATAATAACTTTCACAAGTCAATTGTACATTGGTATTTCAGTCATTCTCCATCAACATTTACCTTACATTCTTTAACATCAATTTGATATTTTGCCACTATAATGGAATTTTTGTAACACTTTCATGCTAACAGACAACCTTTGAAAGTTGTTTGTTAGGGGTTTGGAAACCCTTGAAAAAACCATTGGAAAACCCATCTGTCTAGGGTGGTACTAACAGCACATCTCAAATCTGAACCAGCCCCTTACTTGAAAAAGGTCTTCCATGCAGGCAGCAGCTTAGAGTCCCCTTGCATCTGCATAACCAAATGATTTGTGGGCTTCTAAACTGCCTCTTTTGCCCCCTATCAAACCATCTGGCTTAAACGAACAATTTATATCCTGGCCTATCACCTGACAATGGCTTCTAAATATTTTTCCAGGATATGTAGATGATTTCCTTTGGGGACTTACCCTTTTCTTTTTAGGCCCTGGACAGTCCTCAATTGCCTCAAAGCAATTCCCTTTGTGAACATTGTACTCACAAGCTAGTCAAAGGAAAAAAAACTCTGTAAGAATTAATAAAAAACAGACAACTTTATTTAAGTCTCAGTCTTAATAGATGAGCACAAGTGCTCTGACTACTAATTGGGAGACTAAAATAATTAGAAAGTAAAATCTATTCAACTAGGATCTAGTAAAAGTTAAGAAAAATAAAATAGAATTATATTCAAATGAAATCTAAGAACTAATAATTTCATGTTGATAAAATGCTATCATGATATTATCACCTAATAATTGATTAATAACTACATAAATGAACAGTAAGAACAACATGTGCATCCGTCATCAAAACAGAGAACTGACATCAAACTTTCAAATCGTGCTTTTAAAATTGTTCAAAGTTTTGAACACTAAATTTTCTTTCAATAATTTCTTAAACTCTGTCAGATATTTCTTCACAAACACATCATACACACAAGGAATTACTAGTCAATATGGTAATTTCATCTGGACCATTAGTTTATTAATGTACTTTTGGGGAGAGGGGTATTGCTTTTCCGGTGGACCATTATTTTGAGGAGCCATTACGTTTGGAACTCTATGGTATGCTAAGAGCTTAATTAAGCCATTTCTTAAATTAGACTGGATATCATAATCCACACTTCTTTCATCAGTCTTTTCTTTACTGTAACCAAGGGGATTCACTTGGTCCCTTCAATGGGGCATATAACATACTTGAGCACTGGAAACCTTGGTCTCCAATACCCCACAGCAGACCATTACAGTGATTGCAGAAGGTTGGACTTGTGTAATGTACACTGTTAAAATGGTGTCCTTTGATCTACAAAATTAAAAATAAAATAAAATAAATCAATTAACTGTTCAAAATAACTTTTGAGACTTTGTTTACTCATATGCTCCTTGTGTAATAACATAGAAAATCCTGGGATAAATACATGACCAAACAGAATAGCTGACCGTTTCCATATCACCTTTAATAACTTGTTTGGCTCTGTTATGGTTCAATTTCATCCTTGGTTTAAAATTTTTCCACTTTTGTTTGTGGGTATCATCATGTGTGGTTATAGTAATGAATGATAATTACTCGGGATACTGTAAGTATACCGAGTTATAAATCATGTCAGATTTCAGTCTTTTTTCCTGTGCAGCAAAATGCACAATACAATTATGCACTGGTGTTTTCATTGGGCAATGCACAATAGAAGGCACGTGGCGGTGTATCATTGTAGTCCAAAGTGCAAAGTATTGCATCATTATTGCACCATCAAGAGCTCTTTCTTTTCAGCCTTTGTGGTGGACTGTCTTGCTTGGATTACTGAGGATGTCGTGATATCTTTGGAAAGTTGTGAAGTAGAGTTTGTCCACGTGAAAAGGTTTGCCAAATTTAAGACAAGGTTGGAAGCATTGCACGTGCTGTGAGTATCGACTTGAATTAGCACATTGTGACAGTTCTACATTTAGAAAATAGCAAATTTGCATTAAGTTGTTTTGATGTAATTTGATCAGGAAGATATCACAACTTGAAAGCTGTGGCAGTTCTATATTTAGAGACAATTTTGCGAATTCTTGGTTTTCACATGATGTAAGGAAAAAACTGAAATTAAACATTTAGATTTTTACCTTCATCAGGTAAATGACATTTTAAGGATACATCTGCTGGCCTGTTTTCAGCCAAGTAACACGCTTTGTTTTGAAAATAGAGCAGATTGAATTTCGAGTTTTTTTTTTTACAATGCGTGACATCTGGATTGCTGCTGAGAAACATGTCATATACATGGAAACAATTTGCCTTGTGTTTTCGAGTTCGGAATAACCAATGTGTTAAGAGAAGTGTCTATGGGAATGTTTTCAAGCTTAGCAGGGAGAAAAAGTGTTTTGAAAGAGCCAAAGTAAACTCCAGATGTTGCCACTTAATTTAGAGGTTAACAACAACAGCTGACAACAAATATGGATGGCAACTCTCAAAACAGTTTAACACACTTTGCTGGTACATGACCAAAAAGACCTTGTGCGAACCCAAAAGCAAACCATTTAGCCGGATAGTTTTTGAGAATCAGAAAGCGTGCATCCGACTTCTGCATCACAAAGCCCAGGAAATGCCCAGCAAGCGAAAAAGAAAGTGAGGCAAGAAAAGCAAAAGAACAGGGGAGGAGAGAAAGCGAAAGGTAGAAGGAGAGGGGGTGGTGAAACTTTTCAACCCAAAACCTTGTGCGAACCAAAAGCAAACCATTTAGCCAGATTGTTTTTGAGAATCAGAAAGTGTCTGTCCGACTTCTGCATCACAAAGGTATCCCGAGTAAACGCTCATAGAGCGCCTTGTTAGTTTAAAACAAAGGGAGAAAAATTAATTAAACTAAGGATAAAAACTAATTGAATAATTAAAGAAAGAGCTTCCTTACCCAACAATTGGAAATGAATTCTGAGCAATTCTAAATTGATTGTTACAACATAAATTGGTGAATAGTTAACTTTCTGTCATATTAGTGTTGGTTACCTAATGAAAACAAGTTTCTTAATCCATTAGCACCTGTGCTGGCCAAAACCGGCTGTGCAGAACCACGCCCCTTGTACCGCTTGTGACGTCATCAGTTCTAATGCTGATGGACAACATTTACATGTAGCATGTGTAGGGGGAAGAGATCTTTCAAACCATACCCAAATGAGCATGATTCCGTCCAGCAGGCCAGAGAAAATGCGAAAAAACCAAGTGACGTTAACCCGAAAATTTGAATGAAAATCTTGTTCCACTACCTTCCTGCACTTCCTTCCACTAATCCTATAATCCTAAAAGTTTTCCACAAATCTTTTCCCACTGAAAGAAAGCCCAGGAAATGCCCAGCAAGAGAAAAAGAAAGTGAGGCAACAAAAGCGAAAGAAAAGGGGAGGAGAGAAAGCGAAAGGTAGAAGGAGAGCGGGTGGTGAAACTTTTCAACCGAAAAATTCTAAATCGAAATGTTGCTTTCTGCGCATGCCTAAACTTGGACAGCTAATATCAAGCATCAGAAATAGAAGGACGCAATGAACTCCACCAGCAAACACAGCTTTGGGCAGTTTTGATTCTTTTTGGTTAGAATCTGGCCAGAAAACAGCTCAACGGGCTTCAAAAGTCATTTTTCGGCAAAATGCTCTGGACTCAATGGGTTAAAGGTGAAAATGTGATTGTTTATGACAGATATTTCAGAAGGTAGCAAGCAATTAGATGAGACATATTTCAGAAGGTAGCAAGTGACCAGAAGACTGCTCGTAAGAAAAACAAGAGGCTACAATATTGAAGAGCTGGGGGCATAAACTGCCTATGTGGAATTTTCGGCTATTTTTTTATTTCGCTTGGATTTGTCCAAATTGCATTTTGATTCAAAAACATTGTCCGGTATTTTTTTTCACCAATTTCGTTTTCGTTTTCGAGAAATAACACATGCAAAAAAAACACCTAAAACTCTACATACATGTAGGCAGTTTATGCCCTCAGCCCTTCATACATGTATGGTGGAGTATGCTAATTAACATTCATGAAAACAATGCCCAAGGATATTCTTTGAGTGAAAAACTAAGCGGCAAATGCTCGTAACCAATTTAACTAAACACAGAACGTCTCTGTTCAGTGAGATGTAATGTGCAACATGTCGTTTTTGCTTAATCATAACACTCGACAAGCTCGCTTGGCACAAAAACAGTGCACAATATTCATGGTTGACTTAAAAAACAGCACACAGTAGCCTTGGTTAACCTCAAGTCAGCGCGCAACGTTTTTGTCCAACCTGAAAACAGCACTCACTCTGAAGAGATTCAGGGTTATTGTTGGGTTTAGGTTGGACTTAACATTAGGGTTAGAGCTTCGGCTAGGGCTAGGGATAGGGTTAGGGACATGAATAAGGTTAGTGTTAATGTTAGCGTTAACTTTAACGTTAGTGTTAAAGTTAGAGAAAGCATGGTTGTTAAAGTCCAAATCAGCTTAACTGAAGGGTTCGTCCAAGTTGAAAACATCGCCTACTTGCCTTGGTTGACTCTAAGTCCTTTCGGAAAGGCTTTGGCCGATATAACACAGCATTTAAGTCGGTTGTTTGTCTTAAATACAGCGTACATCTTAAATCCAGCGTACAAAAACCTCGGTTGATTCTAAATCAGTGCGCAAAAAGCTTGCGATGGCTGAAAAATCACATAAAATATTAAAGATGGCTGTTTTGACTTGAAGAAACCTTTTGGCAAGACAACTCCTATTGGTGACCTACACCAAAAATTTGAGTTAATCAGATGTTCTAGAGCAAAAATTAAGAGTCCAAAGAGTATGCTGTTTTCCGTCGTGTTTCGTTTACTCAGAGCGTTGTGTTGCGTAGTAAATTAAAACTTGCGCATCATTTTGGCAGTTGAAATGTTTTTGATGGATTCATTGTCATCATCAAGTGGAAAACAATGGAATGAAAATCTTATAAAACTTAACGTAAATGACGACAGTGAAAGAATTTCACAAAAATACTTATTAAATAACTCTTTTCTGAAATTAACTTGGCTCCAAAACATAAAATAATTTGCATGAAATTCAATCCCTTTATCAGGCACAATAGATTGTTTCATCACAATGACTGTAGTTGCGCACAAATGTTTTTCTCGCCTGATAATACTCTTTGCTGGAGTTTATAAGCCTCCATAGAAGCAAAAAACCAAGGCGATCAACGCAAAAGTGATTTCTATGGTAAAAATGCAGCAGCGTGTTTACCAAATATTCATTCTCACTTGTTCATCAGCCATGTAAAGCAATTCACCGGTATCGCAGAGGTTGTAGGTTTGAATCCCATAGAAGCCGTTTTTTTTTTTCGTTTTGTTTTGTTTTGTTTTTTTTGGTTTCACTACTGCTTAAGTTGTGTTCATAACTGTGGCGATTGTTCACGTTATCATCCGTTGTTTACGTACATCTGATTCACACAGACGATCGCGACAAGTACCGCTTAATATTGCTTTGAATATTTGCTGTGTGCGCCAATGCAATTTTTCTATGGATTGTGTTCAAGATACTCATCGAAAATGGGCGGACTTCACTTCATGCCGAATGAATTCTCCATAGTGTTTCCGAAGTCTTAGGATTGGTTTCAACCAACTGTTTCACGGCTAATGGTAAAGCAAGCTGGGATTTAAAAAAAATGCGCCGCAATGAATTTGTGGGAACATTGTCTACTCCAAGTGCGAACAACAAGACTCTCCCAACATACAGTTCCCGCCTAATAGTCCAAAAACCACTATCGCTTTCCAGCTATTAGCACGGCAACCCTTGAGAAATGGACCAAGACTAGCAACCACGCGCTGCTTTTGACACGAGAGTTGTTTTCAGACTTTTTCCGCCTGGCTTCTACTCTGTACTCCAAAACCCGACTGCACTGAACTGCATTTTGGTTCAAAAACATTGTCCGGTATTTTTTTCACCATTTTCGTTTTCGTTTTCGTTTTCGTTGTCGAGAAATAACGTATGCAAAAAAAACACCTAAAACTCTAGTTTATGCCCTCAGCCCTTCAATTACAGTATTGTGCAAAAGTAATGCAAACAAAATTCAACGAATTTCACGAACATTCGCGAATATTCGACGATAATTAGTTTTGTTTGGAGCGATTTTTCGACGAATTTTGGAGTCCTATTGTTTGAGCAACAACAATATTTCTCGGCACTCCGCGATAGTTGGAGCGAAATTTTGTGGCACTCCCCAATTTTTAGAGCGAAATTTCGTGGCACTTAGAGATATTTCGAGTGAATTTTTGTTTGTATCCAGTGATTTATTACTTGCTGTAAATGATACATTTATTATCATTTTGTTCTATCTCCCTCGCACCACAAACATGACATGTAAACATGAACATGTGCCAAGCAAATTCTAAAATGTCTATGTTTACGCATCCATTTAAAAGGTTTCACATTCTGGAAATGAAACTTACCTGTTCATGGTCTGCTATAGAAAGTAAAACTGAAAGACACTACACACTTGCAAGAGTTCCAAGGCTTTGTCACGCTCAATACGGCCATGTGTGTTCTCGCCCTATTCAGTCTCCACACAGTCTCAAATCCTGCACAAGCCTGAATTGCCTAGTTTTTTTTTCCAGGCTTTATTTACACTAGTGCTTAAGTAGTGTTCATAACTGAGATGATCACTCACATATTCCTTGAAAACAATTTATTATAATTATTGAGGTTTAGCGTGCAGGTAATATGAATCCCGTCAGATCGAACGTGACTTTTCAAATGTGTCACACATGTAATTTGAGAAGCATTATCTTAGCTTTATGCAAATACGTTGTTTCCGAAAAAGTTTGGACATTTGACATTAACAATCTCAGCCACTGCAACCTTCTCAGGGAACTCCTTTCATTTCGTTAGCATTACATAAACTTGTATAAGAGAATTATGGTCACGGAATTAACATTTTAAATTTAGGCACCACTTTCCGTCGACTGAATTGTTTGTTGCTCGTTGGTGAAACAACCGCAATTCATTTTGTTTACTATTTTACAACACTTTCCACTTAATCCTAATCATTATATTTTTAAGAAACTGAATGTGGACTTTTCTCAGAGGTTATATTTTCATCTCGTTAGCATCGCACAAGTATTAGAGCGGTAACGGTCAAGGAACATAATGGAACTTCATGCCACGGTCAACTAAAGTGTTTTGTTTACATTTTGCGCGACTTTCACATACCTGTACCCTTGTCATGAAAAACATTTCTCACTTACCCAGTGTTTGACTCCAAGTAGGTAGGTGATCTTTCTGTATTTTATTGTTGTTTTATTAAGGTTGACATTCATTTGTTAGTAAACGTTTACAAGTCAGATTACAATAAGTTTTGTTCAGGTATTCAGACTGACTTTTTGGCTGTGTGATTGGAAGCGATGTGAACCTTGCTGTCACTCAGGTTCTTAGACACTGTAGTTGCTGCGAGTTGTCACATGAATTTTCGCTTCTCCTAACTTTCATGACAGCGATTTTTCGTTTGACCTTCCGAAATATCGTGTGCTACTTTTGAAATTTCGCTTGAAATATTGTTTCAAGGTGAAACTTTTCGCTTGAAATTTTGCGCGAAAGTTCGCAAGAACAAAGAACGAAATCCGTCGAATTTCATTTGCATTACTTTTGCACAATACTGTAGCCTAAACTCGGGTCTGCAAAAATACCTAATTTAGTGCTAAACAAAAGAAAAGAGAGAAGTCTGCCCTTCTTACAGCAGACACATTGTGCTTCTGTTTGTGTCTGTTTCTTTGCAGTGTATATCCATAGACCCCTATCAACATATATCCCTTTAAAATTGCAAAATTGCTTCACAGCTCAACCATTACTTAAATAATAATAATTATAACACTTGTAAAAAATATTAAAAAAGAAGGAGGAAAAGAGAAATGCAAAAAAGGTGCTGATAGCAGGAGTTGAACCTGTAACATTTGCATCAAAAGCAGCAGGGCGTGACAAAAGTGCTGTCCAATAGCCTGGGGCTAGTGGAACGACCTGTTGGGCTAGCATGTTTTTGTCAATGGGCAAGCAGCATGAGATGAACTAAATGCTGGGTGTGTTTTATGTAATGGTTAACAGTCATCACTTGAATGGGTAAATAGTAATAAAAGATTGATTGATCTTAGTAATAATTTTTTTTTCGGCTTGTCATTTCCCCAGCTGCTTCCGCCATACAGTTTGTAGATCAGTTTGTTTATGTTTAATGAAACTTTAATTTGTTGCTAACTGTTGTTTGCATCTGTAGCTTCACATCAAAAGGCACATTCACATTGTCGATTCAACATAAATTATTAATGGTTATTAGTGTTCTATCTTCTGCAATCGATCGTCTGCGATAGTCTGCGATCAATTGCCTTGCAATCCTGCGATCACATGGAAACCACAGTTCCGTGATCTGTGATCGAAACATCCCACAATATTTTTAATTCTGACAATGTGCATGTACATTTGTCTTTTCCACTGACTGAAATGTGTGGCTACAGTTGGCTCTGTGATCGTGAGATGAGCATAGACCTTTTTCATAATGGCGGACGATTTTAATTATTCTTTTGTATATGTGTTAATTAGCCCTACTAACCTCACTTTAATGAAAAAATTCTATTGAATTTTGCACATGCTGACGAGGCTAGTAGGGCTCATTATCATAAGAATAAAAGAATAATTTGTCGGGCGCCATTATGAAAAGGGTCTATAGGGATTTCTGATTGCTTGAAACGCGATGCAAGAACTGTGTTCAGGTTAAGTCCTGCCTTAAACTTTATCGATATTTTAACAGTACATAAAAAAAGAAATTTGGGCTAGCTCCTCAAGGCCCTGGGCTAGTAATTCTGAGCAACAGCTTGCCCTAAGGACTAGCTGTTATTTTCATTTTCATCTCGCCCTGAAGTGGTAACAATGATTGCTAGGCCATGGTTAGATTAGTGTATTTATTCCTAAATGACTATTTTTAGTTAGCACTTGTGCAGAAACACCAGAAGTGAGCTTTGTGGACGAAACACAATGACAACTATGACGAAGAAGAAGAAGAATGAATGACAGTTTT